>JAHWFO010102602.1:1286649-1368407 GCA_023313115.1 Rhysida immarginata
ATAGTAAATAAATAAATTATACAGTGGCGACATTTGGATAGGAGAATGGTTGGATAAGGAACCAATAACAATGAAATTATAAGGAAACCTTGAGAGGAAAATTGATTGAAATATAAAGGAAAAAGTGACATCATAACGCAAACAAAATTGAAAATGCGGACCTAGTAAAAGACTCATCCAGAGTTAACATAAACTAATGTATCAATAAGAAATGGAAAAGAAAATAAATATACAAATTTGAAAAATTACAAGATCTCGGATAAAGAATTTAAAATAGAATAAATATCAAAAACGGTTTGGCAATTGAGGAGGTGATCTGGAGAGGATATCTTAGCTTTAAAGATCTCAGTAGCTTCGAGAGTGGTGGTCTTGAATGGGTGTTGCATAGACGGAGAATGGTCATAATTTCACTTTGGTCTTTTGGGGCATGTCCCGTGCAGGCAAGGTGGTTCGCGTAGTGTGATTTATTACTTTGTTTCTTGTAGGAGTCCATGCGTTCCTTGAATCGTTTATTGAAATTGCGGGTCGACAGGCCTATATAGTATTTATCGCAAAATCCACAGTTTAATCTATAAACTCCGGAACGGGAGAAATTGTCAATATCTGTTTGGATGGGGAATTAAGAGAGCGAAAACATGGGGTCGATGAGCGGTAGGAAACTTGGAGGCCGAGTGAGGAGAGGAAGGCGGAAAGGCGGTAAAAATGAAGACTTATGAATCGCAAGGATACCCATTTTTTGGATGGGGATGGGTGATGAGGTTTAGGGTTGGAGAGGGCAAGTTTTCTTCGTTGGAGAATACGGGAGACGGTGGAAGAAGTGTAGCCATTCTTTAAGGCGAGGGCGCGTATAGTTCGGAATTCGGTGGCACGGGAAGAAGGATTGAGGGGTAACTTGAGGGCATGGTCGATGAAGAAACGGAGGGAGGTTTGTTTATGGATAGGAGGGTGTGAAAAGGAACAGTGGATTAAATTAGATGATGTGGTGGTTTATGGTAGACGGAGAAGGAAAATCGGTGGCTGGAGGGGTGATTGGTGATGAGGATATCGATGTATGGAAGAGAGCGGTTAGATTCGGTTTCAAAGGTGAACTGGATGTGGGGTGAGAAAGTGTTGAAAAGGTTAGCAATGTCAACGGGTGAGGTAAATCGGGAATGAAAAATAATTAGGATATCATCAACATATCGAAAGTATGAAATAATGGTGGAGTTAGAGAGGAGGGGAGAGACAAAGGTGAGTTCAAGGTTCTGGAGGAAGACTTTGGAAAGGAAGCTACTTAATGGGAACCCCATTCCTAAACTGGACGGTTGGGAATAGAAAGTATTATTAAAGGAAAGATAATTCTGGGTAGAAATGACATAGGATAGAGGTTAGGTCGACGAGGTCATGAGCGGGAAAAGAGGATGAGAGCAGGAGGTATTCAAGAATAGAGGAGGTATTCCCAGAGAGGTATCTGGGACAGGGATGTTAGTATAAAGGTTAGTAATGTCAAGTGACATGAGGGAAAGGTATCCATTTGTGTGGAAGGAGGAGTGAGATTCAGTAAGGGTAATGGAATTCTGGACATTATAGGTGTTCGGCAATAGTTTAAGGTTGAAAAGGAATGAGGAGAGGGACTTAGCAACGCGATGGGCAGGGGCTGGGGTGTAATTGACAACTGATCTTATAGGCATATTGGGCTTGTGGATTTTGACAAGGGCATTAAGGGTAGGAGGACAAGGGTTGGGTGGAATAAGGTGTCGGAGGTATTTAAATCGGGGAGATTTGTTTCGGCAGAAATGATAGACGTATGAAACTTAAGGATAGGATCGGAGGGTAAGATAATAAAATTAGTGGATGAAAGAAAGTCACAGACCTTGGATATGTATATGGATTGGTAGAGGATAACGGAAGTGTTTCCTTTGTCAGCTTTGACGATAAGGGCATCGGCTTCGGTTAATTTCTTCTTTATGATGGAGGCGGCGGCTGCATCATTGCATTGTTCGCAGGATATCTTGGCGGATGTCGTATCGTTGTATGCTTTGTGGATGAGGTGTCCCGCAAAGGCACGGGCTGGTGGGCGATCTTGTTGGGGTACAAAAGTTATGGCTCGTTCGGTGTCCGCGATGATAGAGTGGAGATCAGGTTGGTGGGCCGTCTGTGGATGACGTGCTTAAGGCCCTTGTTTAGAAGGGATAGCTCGTCGACTGAGAATTGGATCGGTGTCAAGTTGACAATATTGTCGTGAAACTTGAAGTCGCATTGAATATTGGAGGATTGTGTGGGAAGTAACGGACGTTGAAGGTCTTCTAGCTTCTGGCATAGCGTCATGAACTTGTGTTCTTTGAACGTCTGAAGTCTGAGTTCATCTTCTTCAATTAGTGGTATAAGAACACCGGGATGTACAATTGAAGAGATATGTAGATGGAGTTTGAAGACGTCTTTATTCAGGCGTTTCTTCTTAGAAAAACGATTTGAAGTAGCTCGGCTTACCCAAGTTCGTATGGCGGCAGATCTCGCGGCTTGGGCAGCGGTTGACTTATTCCGGATGATGACTCGTGCGTATTTCGGCCAACCATATATCCTGAATAGTAGCGGCCAACTTCCTCTTGGTGTGGAACATCTTATAGATGAAAGACGTACAGTCGTTGAGTAAGGAGCCCATAGTGCTGTATCTATCGATAAAATTGGTAGAGGCTTTATAACACACATAACAGTTTCTCCCATTCTGGAGTTTATAGATTAAACTGTGGATTTTGCGATAAATACTATATAGCTTGTAGTTGAATGGTCATAGTATTGTACTTCTTAACGAAAAAAATAGAGGCTTTACAATACTGCATTATCAAAACAACAACTAGTTTCGGCTTTATTACCTGCCTTTCTCAAGTCTGCATAAGAGAGGGGTTACAATGCTTTATATACACAACCTCTGGTACACGATTGGCCTGTAAAATACAACATAAAAGGGGGAACAAATTATGTGATTGGTTGAACAATATAAAGAAACAAATTAAATGGCTAAATATGTGATTGGTCGAACATTACAGGTTGCGAGACTTTTTGAGTCTTGAGAAAGGCAGGTAATAAAGCCGAAACTAGTCGTCGTTTTGATAATGCAGTATTGTAAAGCCTCTATTTTTTTCGTTAAGAAGTACAATACTATGACCATTCCACTACAAGATATTTCATCCCTCATCTATAAGATGCTCCATAAGAAGAGGAAGCTACATGCTACATTGCTCAATATCTGGTTCAACAAGACGTGTTTAAAAGAAAATCTCCAGCCCAAGTACGCCCAGGTAATCGTAAGGAATAAGTCCCCAATAGCGCAAGCAGCAAGAGCCGCAGCTATAAGAGTATGGATTACCAAAGCTACCTCCGCCCTTTACGAACAGAAGAAAAGACTCAACAGTACTGCCACATCGAACTCGCTAACTTCATCGGAGCAGACGCCATAATCGGCCTCGTCAGAAGAGACGAAGAAAGACTCACAAACTTCAAAGAATGTAAGTACGCCAGCTTGTGTTCGAAACTTACCGTTATACGCTCACCCCCTTCCCCCATCCAGACTCCATCTCAACTTTTCCAATTCCACCCCAACACGGTTAACCTCACCAATATTGTATTTGACGACCATGAACAAGCCCTCATAGATAAAGGTCTTAAACATTGCACCCGTCCCACCTTCAACAAAATCTTATTTCTGACCTCATATGTGACACCGAATGAGCCATCCGTATTCTTCCAAAAGCCGACCGTGCCCCCACTAGGATCATAGCAGGTAACGCGCTTTCTGGCGTTATTGAGACATCCCGCCAAATCCCCCAACCTGTAGATTATTCCACTAAGAAGAATATTTTAGATAAACTCAACACCAACAATGCATTAATAGTAAAAGCTGATACGGGCAATGCATCGGTTATCATCCAATCCATAAAGATGACTATACAAGGAAAGTTGAGGACTTCATTAACCAGAACAACTTCCAATCCCTACAGTCCGACCCGACTAAGTCTTTCCATACAGCTATAGTTAAAGTCGTGAATAAATCCCATAAGTTCAAATACCTTCGGAAGAACATCCCTATGAACCCATCCTCTCCTACCCTCAATGCTTTCGTGAAGATCTACAAACCCAACCATCCAATCCGCCCTGTGGTCAATTACACCCCTGCCCCAGCCCAAAAGATTGCTAAAATTCTATCGAAATATTTATTCTCCTTCAATATTTTGCCCAATACCTACAACATTCGAAACAGTCTCAAGCTAACGAAACGCCTTCAGGGAATTGAAGTTCATAACTCTTATCTCTAGACATTGTTAATTTATATATAAACATCCCCGTCCCAATGACCCTCAAAATCCTTGAACGTATGTTGTTTGCCTCACCCATGCCTAAACAAGACGCTATAGACATCCTTGCGATCTTAGATGTTATACTCCAACAGAATTATTTCGCTTTCAACGATTCTATGTATTTACAAACGGCCGGCCTGGGCATGGGTTTTCCCTTAAGCTCTTTCCTCTCCGAAGTATACCTGCAGGATTTCGAAGCCAAGCATGTTCAGCCTACCCTCAACAATAAAATCATCATCAGTTACCAACGGTTTGTAGACGATATACTGATTGTTTATGATGACTGATACACGACGCATGATACCCTTCTAAGCAAGTTTAATAACGTCGACCCTTCTGTTCGATTCACCCTAGAGACCGAATCCAATTGTTCCATCCCGTTTCTCGATCTCCGTATATCAATAGACCCTCTAACTAAACGGTTTGCCTTCAGCATTTATCGAAAGCCAACCACATCCTCCAATCTCATTCATGCTTCCTCAGCACATCCTAAATCCCACAAATTAGCCGCATTCCAATACATGATTGACAGAGTTTTAACTATCCCTCTTAACAAGACCGAAAAAGAAAATGAAGTTAAGACTATCCGTTCCTTAGCCCTCTGTAATGTATCTGCATAATGGTCGACTTTGCTTGTAAATATTATAAAATAAGGACTTCTGAAATTAGCAAAGGGTAGAATATTTAATTGCCTACGCGCTTCGTAATAATTACATCTTCAGGGAAACAATACAACTACAATTGAGGCTGATCGCGTTGACAAATTTATGGACATACCCCACCAATTGAAATGCAGATTTCAACCGTGGGGTTTAACAAGGAATGTTATTCGTCCGAATTACACAGTTCATGACTCATACTGCCATGTGTAGATAAATTATATAATCATAAGTTAGCCGATTAGAAAATAAAATAAAATAAAAATAAAAAATAATAATTAAATAAAAATAAAACAAAATTAAAGACAAAATAAACAAAATTGTTAGATAACATAATACTAAAAGGCTCCTAGAAGCAGAGTAATCATTGTGATAATCGATATTCCAACAATCGATATTTATTGTTCACGTGGCCAATTTCGATTCTTGCTGTTTATCACTTCATTTACTACATCCAGGATCGGGTTCTTTATAAAACTTGTCTGGTTGTTTAAAAGTAACGCCTCTCTTGCTAGTACATGTTTTCTGATTTCTAAATTTTCCAACGTGAGGATTCGTCTCTGGTCCTTTTCATGTTTTATAATACTCATAATTTCTTGGATTTCGGCGAATGGGTGTTTCTTTTCAATCAGATGTGTCGTGAATGCAAATTTACGATCTCCATTCACCCACGATCTGCGATGGTCGTCATACCGTTCTCTAAATGATCTTTTCGTAGATCCTACATAAAACGCTCCACAAATCTTGCATGTTAATTTATAGACATCGCAAGATTTGTATTGATCTTCTTCGTCGTCCTTCTTTTTGTCTGGGTTTAGCACATGTTCGCATTTGTTTCTTGTTCTATATCCAATTTTTATGCCTTTGTTTCTGAATATATTACTGATTCTTGTAATTTCCGGTCCTATGTACGTAAATGCTGCATATTTTTGTTTTTCTTTTTTTTCCTTTTCTGGTTGTTTAATTTGCTTAGTCCGATTCATTATTGCTTTCGTAATTGCATCCGGGAAAGAATTATTCCGTGCTATGTCAAATATCAATCCTAGCTCTTCCTTCATATATTCCTTTTTTAATGGGTAATTATAAGCTCTCTGAAAGTAAAACCTGAAAGCGGCACTCTTATGTTGCGGCTGTAATGGCTACCCTCCTAATCTTATAACCGGTCTCCTCAAAGACAGAATTCGGCAGAATTTCAGCAGACAAAAGCCCCAAAACACCAGTAAGAAGTGAGTCTCATTTTCGTTTACGGGCGAGTCCATTTACCCATTGGCCAAAGTATTTTCAAAACTAGGACTGAATATATCGTTCCGCACCGTCTCAAGCACCCGTCAACTTATCAGAAAGAACCTCTCCCCCCCTTCTCCTTCCTTTAATTTCGACGCAAGCGGCGTACACTGCCTAAATTGTATTTCATGTGAAAAATTTGATGTAGGAATGACGAACCGCTCTTTTAGAACAAGATTTGATGAACCATACGAAAATGATGACAAGAAATCGAATTACGCCGAGCACCTGACGAAAGAGAAACACCCTGCCAGGACAATCGATGAAGTCACTGAGATCCTGAAATACTCCAATAACCCAAAAAAAAACCCATACTAGAAGAAATAGACATTTATAAATCATTAAATAAACCAGAAAATTAGAATATACTTTTAAATTCCCAACAATATTTCGACATCTACCATCTCTTACGCCAGCTCAAAGACTTTTTGTAATTTGTCCAATCGCAACCTGTAATGTTCGACCAATCACATATTTAGCCATTTAATTTGTTTCTTTGTATTGTTCAACCAATCACATAATTTGTTCCCCCTTTTATGTTGTATTTTACGAGCCAATCGTGTACCAGAGGTTGTGTATGTAAAGCATTGTAACCCCTCTCTTATGTAGACTTGAGAAAGGCAGGTACTGTAATAAAGCCGAAACTAGTCGTCGTTTTGATAATGCAGTATTGTAAAGCCTCTATTTTTTTCGTTAATACTATATAGGCCTGTCAACCTGCAATTTCAATAAACAATTCAAGGAACACATGGACTCCTACAAGAAACAAGATAATAAATCACACTATGCGAACCACCTTGCCTGCACGGGACAAGCCCCAAAAGACCAAAGTGAAATTATAACTATTCTCCATCTATGCAACTACCCATTCAAGGCCGCCACTCTCAAAGCTATTGAGATCTTTAAAGCTAAGATATCCTCTCCAGATCACCTCCTCAACTGTCAAACCGTTTTTGATTTTTATTCTATTTTAAATTCTTTATCCGATATCTTGTAATTTTTCAAATTTTGTATATTTACTTTCTTTTCCATTTCTTATTGTTACCTTAGTTTATGTTAACTCTGGATGAGTCTTCTACTAGGTCCGCGTTTTCGATTTTGTTTGCGTTATGACTTCTCTTTTTCCTTTATATTTCAATCAATTTTCCTCTCAAGGGTTCCTTATAATTTCATTGTTATTGGTTCCTTATCCAACCATTCTCCTATCCAAATGTCTCCACTGTATAATTTATTTATTTACTATTTGTTATTTCTTCATCCAATCATGTTTTCATTCTGTACCATATTTTCTGTATATAAAGGCTTATGTCCTCTTGTGTATATCCTTGCTAAAGCTGGGAATAAATGGCGAAACTAGTCGGAAACTCTGTTCTCCCTTTGTTGTGCTGTAAAGTCTCTACCAATTTTAGCAAGAATATAGTTACCCATGTGCCAATATAGTTGACAAGATGTATGTGAAGTGGTATTTTGGCAGCATACTGGGAGATAAAAAGACCACTTAAGTCCAGTAATGGGTATAGAGGAGGATCAGTGGAATTTTCATCAAGGCAATCAGCAGAGCATTGAATCAATATAGACATGAGAAAAACAACTAGCAGTCGGTGAGAAGACTGGCATGTAAGGGGAAGCTATGCAGATGCTTGCGGCTGCAGCGCCACTGACCCACCAGCCATGCCAAGTGAATCGACCACAGCAGACAATGGACAAGTGGAGCTCTTCACAGCTTGAGTGAACTGGAAGCAAACAGGAACAAACATTGTCAGCCACATTATCAATTATCAACATGGAAGCCAGAGCTTCAGATGTTTTTGTAATTTCAAGCAAAAACCTAATTAGAAGTTTCAGATTACTTTCCTTGATCAGGGATCTAGCTAGAAATTGCTGAATGCCGGTTAATTTTTCAGAAAGAAATGACATATTTGTATTACAATAAGAGTAGTGGTCAGCTACTATTGGATTTTTTGATATACCAGTGGTCTATTTTAAATCTTACTGATAACTTACAACTACACTCTATAATGCCTATTTAACTACAATATGAGTGGTGGCCACAAAAATGGTAATTTTTAAACTCCTGATCGCAATGCAATAATATTGGTCGCGTGCAATCAGTGCTGAACAGTGTAGCTAGATTCCTGCTTGATAATTTGTTATGATTAAAATAAATGGCTCGTGCTTTAATTTCCAAGTGATGCAATCAACCTGATATAAAATGACTATATCATCACTTTTGTCTGCTTAAATGAACTGCTTAATCAGCTTATTATTATGAATTTCTTTGCATAAGTTCAAAGCTCTGGTTTTATAAATTTTTTTTTTTCCCCTTTTATTATAGGAATTTTGGCGCTATAGTAATATAACTTGTTCAGCTTATCCCTTAAATGCTTTAGATACAATTCTTCCAGATGGGAAAACAAGTAAGCTGTCATTTAACAAAAAATACAACTTGTAGATGTTTGTTAGTGCCTGTTACATTTAATTTAAAATGTCCATTTTAGATTGGAAATCAGCTTTAATGATAATATTGAAGGGACAGTCAGACCAGCATCTTGACATGTTGGAGGGTGGAGTTGTACACCGCCTTCTGGAAGATAAATGGAAAACATTTGCAAGGGTAAAATATATATACAAAATTGTTTTGATCATTATCTGTAATTGTGTATTAATTTAGAATGCACTTAAAATTTCTTTATAAATTTTTCCTTTGTTATAACAGATAGTCACTAAATTTCTTTATGAATGCTCTGTTTCTTTAAATCTATTAAAATCTGCACATTTCATGGGTTTTGGATTTCAGGAAATTCTTATACTGTATTATGCTTAAAATGAAAGAGCCTTATAGTCTCAGGAGTTATAAGATTCAAATATTGAATACAATTTTCTCATCAAGTTGGTTCATGTTACTGGGTTCCACAAAATAAAGGAAACTCCTTGCAAAATAATGAAAACCTAAAATTATTAAAGTTACTAGAAACTTGGTAATACCAAGTAAAATAAAAAAAACAATAGTTATTAATTAAAAAATAAAATAAATAAATCAAAATAAAAAGCTGGACGTTTCGGATAGAGACTATCCTTTATCAAAGCAAAAAGGATAATTCTCTAAAAGTAAAGAGAATATTAGAGAATTATCCTGAAGTTATGAAAGGAATACTTAAAGACGAAGAAAATTATGAAAGAACATTAAAAAAGAGGAAATAGAATCGAATCTTTTCTTATTTGGAAATTTAATCCCCTAACTCCTAATGGCATTAACCTTAGCAAAGGCACCATTCCTTCATTAACTTTTCCATATTCCTCTCCAACTTCAGCTATTCCCTAATTTGTCGCTGGCTTTTCTGGGCCCTTTTCTTTCTCTTTTATCAGTTATTTCCTCGTTTTTTAATGTTCTTTCATAATTTTCTTCGTCTATGTTCATTTTATGTCCGTCCCTGTAGTCTTTGGTTTCAGTCTGACCTGCGTATGGTAGCTCCTACGGGCAGTGGCCTTTAAACCTGGAGCTCCTATATGCGGAGCTCTATCATTCCTAATCTTTTTTATAGTTTCTGCCATTTTTAATTCTATATGTGTTATCCTATTACATTTTTCTCCCTGACCTCTTATCATCTCCTATTTATCCTCTTTCTTGTCCTATCCCAGCATGTCTTCAAATTCATTTCCTGGCCTCCCATTTGTTCTCTTCTAGTATTTCAGCCAATACCATCTTACTACTCCTTATGCTAACTATATATAAAGTCGTCCTTAAGTATTCCTTTCATAACTTCAGGATAATTCTCTACTATTCTCTTTGCTTTTAGAGAATTATCCTTTTTGCTTTGATAAAGGAGAGTTTCTATCCGAAATGTCAACTTTTCATTTTGATTTCATTTATTTTATTTTTTAATTAATAACTATTATATATTGTATTCCAGGGTTTTTGTGTCTCGTCCTTCTCTCCTATATCCAAGTAAAATAAAAGGAATTATATCATTTTTTCTACACGGTTTATTATATTTAACCACAGATGCACATTTCAATAAGGTTGTCGTCTATATGCTTAGAGGTATGTCTATGGCCTTCTATAGAGGTATGATAGCTCGAGCCATAGACATACCTCTAAGCCCTTAGAAGAGGATGGAAGAATTCAAGAAGATCAAGGAGGCAGCACAACAAAACGTCTTTGCAATTCACACCATCGACAAACTCGTCGTGAAGCAAATTTTCAAGTTGTGAGCCTCCAGAATTACGGTACTACAACCGGACAAGACAGACACTAAATTTTTCAGTCTCTCGTGCAATCGCCCTTTGATTAGGGCATTAGAGAGGATCTTCAAAAAGTTTGATCTAAAGTTAGCTTTTAATAGCAAACTCTCACTGAAACGTCTGCTGGGAGGTTTCAAAGATCGTATACCACCACATGAAAGGTCAGGGATATACCTTCTTCCCTGTGGAACATGCCCCAAGAAATATATAGGGCAGACCTGTCGAAGGTTGGAAACCAGGGCCAGAGAGCACCTGGACCATGTTAAAAACAATAGACCCAACAGTTCAGCAATGGCTGACCATATTCTGGATATAACTTTAGTATTGACAAACTTCAAGTCTTGCAGGTGGTTGATGAATCCAGGAGACTGGATTTTTTGGAATCCTGGGAAATCATGAAAAACCAGGATGACTCTTTGCTTAATTTAGACACTGGACCCTTGGATCTCCTCCCTTGGAAAAATTACTGGAACATACAAAGAAAACTTCCTTTACCTAGTGCAGCCCTCTTCTAGGTCCATGCTTTCCAAACCAGTAACCTTCCAACTTTAATATAAATACCCCAAATTTTGCTCTGTAAAACGATTCATATTGATGATGGCTACATGTTAGCCGAAATGTACATTTATGGAATGTCAAATAAATTCTTTGCGGAAATAGTGGAATCAATCACCTCCTCCTTCTCATTAAGTCCCAAATTTGCCTGTAGTTACTTTTTTACCTAAACTGTATCAATTTTAGACTGATCTTTGTCCATGGCACGAGCAAGCAGGGCACAACACAACCATCCTGAGTGCATGCAGCATTCGTATTGAGGACCTTTGAGCATCGAGAAACACCGACAACACTCAGCTCTCGAGCGAGGAGGTGCATGCGTTTTCCTCAGGCGAGGCACATCCCGACTGACCAAGCATATGCCTTTCTAAGCTGCTCACTCTGTATAATGATTAATGGGATTTTTTACCATTCATCTTGTATTCCTGAAGAGATGCAAGAGAAGAATATTGTCTCTTAATTTTGTTTTTCAAAGCAGGCTAGAGGGGTTCCATGATGTTCAGGTCAGGTGATTGCACTGGCTAGGAAATTGATGCTTAATCTTGTCTTTATGCTTCTCAAACCTTGAGTGGACATTGTCAGTGTCACGTCATCCCTTGGTAAAGGGAAAGTGATTTAGCGCTACTTAAACTACTTTGTTACGTGATGTGTTCGAGTCTGACCTTCTTCGAGGAAGCTTCCGACACATTGTTTTTTTAGGCTTTTTAGCAAAGTACAAGGACTGGCTTCCTCCATTAATTCACTCGACGTCTTGTGATACTTACAACACACATAATCACTATAATGCTACACAAGCATCGCTCACAGCAACAATGATAACACATCTCTGTTGGCTGTCGACACAACATCTCCTCTTGTCGCACTTTGGCTATGGAGAATGACAATGAGGCGGCTGACGAATTAGTTCTCACCGACGAGGAATAAGTCTTTTTTTCAGTGGTCCTCGGCGGGGGACAACACTCTTCTCTGAGGACTAGGGTCTACATAAATTGTGGGTCATGGCCGGCTTGTCGTAGATGTTCAGGCCTTCAGGGTGGACACCGAGAACTGGGATGGGGCTTGGCGGCGATATTGACGACTTGTCTTCATTATGATCTGGCAGTTTTTTTTCTGGTGATTGACTCGGTTTATATGGGGAACTAACATCTGGACTGAAACACCTCTAAAGGAAGTATGATGGCTATCCATGTTTGCGTGGCGTAACGCGCTTTTCTGTTCCGGAATGCATGGTTTAAATTTGTCTATGTGGCATTTCGAATATCTATCGTTAATACCCACTTCATAATGCAGGTCTCCCAGGTGGCATGTAATAACGCCTGGAACCCGTTTTTTGTGAGGCGGTGCACCTGCATGCACAAGTATAGCTTGTCCTTCCACGAAGGTTCTGCATTTTGGTGCAAACGTAGCTTCTTGCTTCTCTTGCACACGATGGCTGACATCCAGCGGACAGAGCATATCGAGGCGGGTACGTAGCTCTCGACCGAGGAAGAGTTTGGCGGGCAACTCTTCCGTTGTAGAGTGTGGCGCTCTCCTGTAGCGTTCCAGGAAAGTGTTCAAATGGTGCTGTAAGATTGTTCGTGTTGAACCCATGGCTTTAAGCGTGTTCTTTATGGTTTGGACGTATTGTTCCGGCTGGTCGTTGGTAGAGGGTGATAAGGCGCCGTGCGCTCCTCTTCCTTGTAAAATGGCAGTGAATCCTTCAGCAATGAACTGCGGGCCGTAATCGGTAACTATGGTGATAGGTACTCCATAGCTTGCGAATAGTTCATCAATGATGGCTTTTGTGGCTGTCACAGTTGTTGATGATATCACCTTGACCTCAACCCACTTACTATAAGCATCTACTGTTATTAGGAGCATCTGTCCTGCTATCAGACCTGCTTAGTCTAGGTGCACTCTCTCCCATGGACATTTGGGATATTCCCAATGGTGCACTCTGAACTGCAGTGGAGTTGGAACATGAATTGGCCAAGTGCTCTATGTCGGCATCTATGCCCGGCCAGTAGATGAAGGAACAGCCGAGGCCTTTCATCTTCCCAATCCCCAGATTTATTATAACTTACCCCTTGCCGCCATTTGTTGACAATAAATGAACAATATAGACATCACGTTAACGAAATTTGTAACATTAACAATATTGTTTCATAAATATAATGAAGATGACCTATTCAAGAAACTAAAAAGGAGTTTTTAATGATGTAACACCTAAGAAAATAATTTAAATTCTTTATAAAACTAATTCCCTCAACTAATTTGATTTTTTAATTGTCGCAAGATAAAGCCAGTAACTGTTTCGTTTCTTAACAGTATTGAGCAGCTTGAAGACTTCTGATTTGAAAACCAGGATTCATTAAGTCCTAAAAAGATCTCTTAATCGAATTCTTAAAGTCATGTTACAAAACGAACCAACTGGGAATGCTTGAGTTTTTTCTAAGGTATTGATTTAGTGTGAGGGCTGGCTACCATGGAATGGAGTTATTCACTTCAGGAGATCATAAAGCTTTTCCGAATGGAGCGAAAGGTTTTGTTGATTACTGCTCCTGGCAAGGGGAGGGGCAGGACTAAAGGGGGCGAGGGCAGGAAAGGTTAAAACGGACAACAGGAGAGAAAGTCCACATCCATGGCGTAGTTCTTTAGAGCTTGTGTTCGATCTTCACGGATCCCATCTAGAGCAGACGTTGAAACCATCACGTTGAAACAATCCCATCTGAAGTGGATCCCGACATGGAAGTTCTTGAAACTAAACACAAAGAATAGATTGTGGTTGCAAGCACCCAAAACAAAACATGGTAATCACCACTAACAATTAATCAACCCAAAAACTCATCTGATTTAAATATTTTGGCTCGCTGCCTTATCAACTGGACAAATCATTAATTTTACATCTGGAGCTTGACATCTTTCAGGAGAACTCATACATGGTTTCTCGTAATATTTGGTCAAAAGCCATCGTTCTTTTTAGGGCGTTCAGCCTGAACACCAAAAAAGACTACAGACTTTATCAAGTCAACCAGTTATCAACACAACTGTCCTTTTTGAATCTTTTTCGTTTTTCCCCAAAAACAATTAAAAATGCATTTCCACGGGTTTCATTGCCAATCAAAGCTGGAAACAATCATAAACATACAATCTCATTGTCAAGGACAACAAATATGGTAAGTCATTAACTTGAACAAAACGAAGCTTGCTGTCATAAATAATCGTCATCAAATAATTACCGTTCAGTAATAAAAAACAAACAATATCATCACTTTTTAATTGTTTTCGACGTAATTTCTCTGGAGAAATGAATTTTAGTCATGAAAAAAAATTGTTCAATACGACACGTTATGGGACATAAATTAAGAAATTGATGCTGTTTAGATTATTTTATGGTTGTAGATGTGAGGTTCTTCTGTACTGTAGCAATAAACATAACAGATTGTAGTCTTGCAATACAGCATCCGCTTACCCACAATTTGGGAATAAAAAAAGTATTATTTGATTGGTCATAGTTATGGGGCCCAATGGCTGTGATTGGACGGTTAGTTGACCAGGCACGCCATCGGATCATAACGGTGATTACATTATCGTAGAGGGGTGAATAACAAAATTACAATAAGTAAAAACGAATGATAATAAAATAAAATCTATAAATGAATGACAATAATAAAATAAAATAAAGAAAATGAATGACAAATACAAATAAATGAATGGTAATAAATACAAATAAATTTAAATGAATGACAAATATAAATTACAGAATAACAAAAGCAAGTGAATTAATACACCTAAATATAGCAGAACAGTAAATTACTGGAAAAACAAAGTAAATACAGTAGTACCCACTTATAATGAACACGGTTAGAACGAACACCCGCATATAGCAAAAAAAAATTCAGTCCCAACCCCGTCAGTCTATTTTCTATGCATTTTTACACGTTTATTGAGAAATGTTTTTGAAAGAAATCCGATTACAGCGAAGGGAAATCGATGAAATTTATTCGGAAAATATCGCTAATTGTTAGTATAAGTCGGTCTAGACTGAATGCGTAGACACGTGTAACATTTTTTCCTAACTGCGAATTTTCTTTATTGTGATTGGTTGGTTAAAAATTCCCGCCACCACGGCCACCATGTCTAGTTGAATGATCACGTGATCAGGAGTTCAACATGGCTACATGTAAACCAAAGCGAAACGCTCTATCTCTAGAGTTAAAGTTAAAGATTTTAGATGCAGCCGAAAATCCTTCAGCAAAGAAAGGAGATGTGGCCAAGGAATTCAAAATTCCTCCATCAACGCTATCAACACTGATAAAAAATGCTGAAAAAATTAGAGCCCAGGCAGAAACGAGTGCAACTTTAAAAAGGAAAAGGTTATGGACAGCAACACGCGAGGACGTTGAAAAGGTTTTATTGACGTGGTTTCACCAGGTACAGTAAATGTACAGTACTCTACATTAAGTTAGAATATCATTACAAATTTAGAATAATGTACAGTACAGTACGTACAGAATTTTTTGACAGTCGATTTTAAAACTTTATTCTACAGATGCGACAGAAAAATGTTCTTATAAACTGTGAAATTCTCAAAGAAAAAGCAAATCAATTTGCAGAAAAATTGGGCATTGAGAATTTCAATTGTTCAAACGGATGGATTTACCGCTTATAGACACGAAACGGTATTGTTTACCGGACAGTTGCTGGTGATGCAAATTCTGTAAATGAAGAAGTTGTTGAAGACTGGAAAGATAAAATCCTCCCCAAAATTTTGGAAAATTATACCGCGGATAACATTTACAACGCCGATGAAACTGGTGTTTTTTTCAATACTGTTCCTCACAGAACTCAGCATTTTAAGGGAGAACATTGTAAATTTTGTACTAATCGTAATGTTCAGTACAGTGTAATCAATTACTGTATCATCCCCCTTTGTTACTTAAATTCAAATTCCATTTTTAATTTCTTGTTTCTTAAGGAATAAACAGTAAAGAGAGATTAAGCGTATTGTTATGCACGAACCAAAGTGGCACGGACAAGCAAAAACCAATTGTGATAGGGAAATATGGCCATCCACTTTGTTTCAAAAATGTTAAAAACCTGCCATGCCATTATTATCATAACAAACGTGCCTGGATGACGGCTGAGGTTTTTTATCAGTTCCTTACCTCATGGAACAAAGAACTGAAAAAGATGAATCGGAAAGTACTTTTATTAATTGATAATTGTGCTCCTCACAAGGTGCCGCCCAACAACGTTTTGACAAATGTAGAAGTAAGGTTTTTTCCCGCAAATACAACTTCACATTTGCAGCCTTTAGACCAGGGGATAATCCGCTCCCTCAAAGCTAAAGTGCGCTTAAATTTAGTTCGTCAGATGATTGTTTCTGCAGAAGAAGATGTGGAATTTAAAAAATGGAACATCCTAGACGCCATTTTGAACATCTGTGATGCATGGAAAAGTGTCACTGGTGAGACCATCCGGAACTGTTTTAGGAAGGCGGGGTTTGCTACTGGTGGTAACGAAATTGAGGAGGAGGAGGAAGAAATTGAGGGATTTGAAGATTGGGAAGTGATCAGGAGTCATAGGCTATACAGAGATAAATTAAAATCGATGACATTTGAAGATTTTTTGACGTTTGACGATGCCGTCATTACTTCTGAGCTGCTTAGCGATGACGCCATCGCGGAACAGAGCCAGAGAATCCAAGATGACGGAGAGGAGAGCCAAGAAAGTGACAATGAACCAGAACAGCTCATACCGTCATTGAAGCAGATGGACTTGCTGATGAATCAAGTAAAAAATTACTTAACCATCTACGGTGATGTGCCAAACAAAATTTTTGAAAGTTATTTTAAATTGCATAAATTTATAAACAAAAGTTATGTAAAAACTATGAAACAGAAAACCATATTGGATTTTTTTCATCCTGAATAAAATTGACTAAAACAATGATTATCCTAGTTTTATGCCTAGTTTTAATTCTATGACTGTACGTACATTTTTATTACATTCGGATATAACAAAATCGGGATATAACGAAAAGAAACTCCGTTCCCTTGAATTTCGCTATAAGCGGGTGATACTGTAAATCTAAAGTAAAACAAACTAAATAGAATAATGAATAAACCAAAGTGAAGAATTGAACGAATAGTAAAATAAAATAATATATAACAGTAGAGGTAAATCTGGTGAAATTAGAACGTAGATGGTAAACAATAAATAAAACTATTTATAGAAGGTCACGTAGAGGTTGTAGCAACTAGAAGACGTTGAAATACACCTGGCAGTTGATCAATTGATTTTTTTGTTTTTTCTTCAGACATTACCTTGAATATTTCTATGGTTTCAAGTAGAGAATTAAGTCCTGGCTTTCTGGTCGAGTGCAGGGTTTGGGCATTGTCAATAGCGTTTCTGATAACGTGCTTCTTGTCCAGTAGATGGGTTGCAAAGTTCGATTTTCGATCCCGTTTAGTGTATGATGTTTGGTGTTCTTTAAATCTAGTGGCAAGGAAGCGGTTTGAAACTCCAATGTAGAACATGTCACATTGGCAACAGTTGAGTTTATAAACTCTGCTTCTTGCAAAGGGGTCTTTTGTGTTCTGCTTGGGTGGCGGTTTGAACAATTGGTGGCGGGAACTAGAGGTGCGGTAGGCAATGTTAACGGGTGTATCTTTGATAAAAGTCTGATATTGTGGTGTATATTTGTCCAAGAATGGGAAGGAGAACCATCTATTCTTTGTGCTATTTATTTTGTCATCAATATTGCGAGGCAAGTTGGTAGTTTTTTGGCAAATTAATCTGGAGACCAAGGATTGGGGAAATCCATTGGCTTCAGGTAAGTATTGGATTATTTCTATTTCTTTCTTCTTATCTTCTTCGGACATGGGAATGTTAGCCTTTCTATTTATCATGTGGCGTGTGGCAGCCGTTTTATGGGACTTGGGGTGGGCAGACAATACATGGAGAAGGTTAGCTGTTGTGGTTGGCTTTCTGTAGATACTAAATTTGAATTTACCTTTGTTAATGTCTCTTGTGATCATGAGGTCCAGGTAGGGGAGTCTATTGTAGATCTCTTGTTTCAAGAATGAACTGAAGGTGGGGGCAGAAAGAATTGAATCTGTTGTGAATGGCGTCGTGGTCCGTCGTATGATCATCGTACACGATAAGCACGTCGTCTACGTTCCGTAGATAGGAGACGATGTATCCTGCCTCTAACAGGGGGGTGACGTTGATTCTTTCAAATTCTTGCAGGAAAACTGAGATGAATCCGCTTAGGGGGGAACCCATCCCTAAGCCAGTTTTTTGGGAGAAAATCTTGTTGTCAAATGAAAAATAGCTCTGTCCGAGAATGACTGGTTATTCTAAGTAGGTCAATGCAGTCCGCAGGGGGTAGTTTTGATGAAAAAAAGAGAAGGCGTTCAAGTATTGTCAAGAGTATCAGGGACATGTATATTTGTATAAAGGTTACATATGTCGAGGAAGCGGTCTGGAGATGTTCATTAACATGGATATTGGATAGACTTGCTAGCGAGTTCTGTTGAATTGTTAACATTAAGCAGATTAGGAAGAATGTTGAGGTTGAAAAGGAAAACTGAAAGATTTTGGGATACGTTATGGGCGGGTGTGGGTGTGTTATAGACAACTGGCCTTATAGAATTATTGGGTTTATGTATCTTAACCAAAGCAATGATGTTAGGTTGGTGGAAGGGTTTGATGGTATAAGCATATTTTAAGGTATGTGACTTGTTGCTTTACGACGCAACTACGTCAGTGAAATATCTGTTAATTTATTTGTGAAAGCAAATACTATTTTTTGTTTTGAGAATTCAGAGCTTGAACATTATTCAGTAAAGTCATTTTATTATATTTCCATTTTTTATTATTTTATTAAAATTAAAATCCAGACACCTGCTTTTTTTTTTTAATGTTGTCTTCGACTTTTTTGTAGTTGTACCAAATCGATCTGCCATCTTTCAGCACTATCTCAACCTCCATAATAGCTTTTAATCTCTTTAAAATATTGATAAATGTCAAAGTCTGAATCAAATCAAATCAATCTGAATTGCACTGCTTTGCTAGCTTCTCCATGCTTACACTTACCTGCATTACCTGGGTTATCAGTGGCACTTAACGATTGCAGTTTGGCCACGGGATATTCTGTCCATGAAGCTGTCTCTATACAGCTTTGGTACAATTGAGATTATGAAGATATATATTCAACTCTGCGTATCTTCTTAAGAGTTATCTTCCCTTAGACATCACATCCTCTTTAATGCCCATATGTGTCTCTTATTAAGCTTCGGCTTCGCTCCAGTATGGGTTTTACTTTTCACTATGCAGAAGAGGTTTTACCTTTCACATTCAATAGCATAACTCTTGATATATTTATTACACTGAAGGTTATGCCATAGAAGTGCTGGTTATGTAGGCATCCATAATCCCCTCTCTTTGGAAATTAAGAGTGACCATAATGTGCAACCATCATAGCAGCAAGACATGTACGGAAGAAGAATATTGCTGCACACACATTTCAAGGGAAGGGACAATGTCATTAACATAAAACATGACAATACAAGGCATTTCTGTTATATTGTCATATATGAGCCAAAAACAAGAGCAGAAAGAAGCACATTACCATTTGGAGGGAGGGGAGGGGTGACAACATCATGCATGAATAATACAGGAATTTTCCATTATTTTCCCCAACCATTGTATTTCTCGAACTACCTGAATATGATTGAAGATTAGAGGATATGAAACTTAATTTTTTTTTTTTTATCTATTTATTTTATTTTTTTGCTTAATTATTCAAACAATTTCAATAAATTGTGATTAGAAGAGCTTAAGGGGAGGCTTGCACGAAAATGAAAACTTTGAGGCTATTGGTACATGATTAGCCTTTGTGGCTATCAGTAAATATACCCAAGAAGAAATTTTTATGTTGAATAGAAAAAATTTTATATGCAAAACACTATGAAAAAATGTACATCTTCAGTTTAAAAATTAAAATATAAGAAAAACACAATCAAAATTTCCTTTTAGGTACCAGGTGCTAATGTTGCATTCTAAAACACGACAGAAAGAAATATTTTAAAATATTAAAAGTTTTTTGTTTCTTTTTTACAGTTGAATGCCGACTGTTGTATTTTAATTGACAATTTCAATGTCTGTCAAGATAACAACTAGTCTAAAAAATTTTGATTTTATTTTAGAAAGAAAAGCTCTGTCATGTACTTCATGAGTATGCATTTTAGTGAACTGCAAATTTTTATAAAGATATTTAAAGTCCTTTTAGTATAAAAAGGTGATTGATTTTGCTATTAGCATGAAAAGTCAAAAATTGCAGAAAAACAGGTTTTTTATTTTGGGAATGCGTTTTGTCTCTAAAATGGGGCTGCAAGCAAATAATTTCAACATTGATTTTTTTTTTCACTGTAGGTCTCTTGGAACTCATGTTTTTATCACAATGATCTCAAAAAATTTATAAAAATTTCATGAAAATATACGAGCAGCTAAAAGACTTGAGGAATGCAAAGCACTGGTACAACCTCCCTTGCAACAAACAGGAAGTTCTATAGAGAGCAGAGGAAGGTGAACCACAGACTCAAGAGTATTCACATTTACTGAAAACTACAGTACCTCTAACACTATCTAGTTAGGAAAAACTTTACTACGACTACCTTTTAGCTGAAAAATCAAGGTTTTGGATTAAAAAAAAATTCATTTACTGCAATTAGGAGAGAAGTTTGAGCTTTTTGAAAAATAGCCATATTTCTAAAAAGTCACTATTACACTGTTGTATAAAAGTACTTATTTTATATATTTCTACTTGAGTTTTGAGAATTCTGATGCAAGGAATGTATTCTTGACACTACACAGTAGCAATTGCCAAAAAAAAAAAAAAATTATTTTATTTTATTTTTTTTTAAATTTATTTATTTATTTATTTATTTTAGAAAATCTTGTTTTTTTTCGTGCAAGCCTCCCCTTAAGAACCAGAAAGATGCAAAAATAATAAAATAATAATAATTTCTTTTTGACTTTAGACTCAATTTCTCAAGCGACTTGCCATTTTATTTCAACACCTTCTGACCTTAAGTATAGCAGTTTACTTACGGCCTGGATGTTCTTCCATTTCAAGTGACGATGATGAAGATTCAGATGTTATTTGCGACGACAACCTCTTTAGTGGGAATGATGCCCAATCTATAGTAAGTTCTTGTCTGTGTTACATTCTTAATCAAATGAAATTGATTTTATTCAAAAATTGTTCATTATAACTCTGAGATCATTTCAAACAAGTTTAAATTTTTTAAACTCTGCTTCTATCTAATTGTGATAATAGAAGTTTGTTAATGAATATAGTAGGGTTGTAAATAAAATTTTCTTTGGTATTGTTATACAAAATTGTACAATGTTTTTTTCACTAAATGGACTGTGACTACAATTTCAGAAGTTTATTAACTTTTCAGATACAACTATTTTCCATGTTAGTAGTAACATTGCTATATATAAGTGTTTTTTTAATCTTTAATTTTTACACCTAGTGCAGTCCAAGGTCAGTAGAAAGAAAGGTCTCAATTGTGCAGGGTTGGCTTTTCTGTGGATAAGACAAGTAACATCAGGGATACCGAATGCAAAAAGAAACATTAAGAAGAGCATTATAAAAATGATAATAATTATACAATTATCATACAATAGACATGGAACAAGAAGTTAATTTTTTTTGCTTTAAAGCACAACTCCAGCCTAATATACAACTTTATTTAAAATGAAAGTTCGAGATATAAATAATAACGTGGTATAAATGAAAAATTTCAAGTCAAATGCGAAATATATAAAACGAACGAAAATTACGAAAGACAAGGTCACTTCCCGCACTCCATTACACAAAGAGGAAGTGACGTCCTCGTTTATTTCTATATTCGTGCTATTTTACGACGGCATATGCTTATAAACAAGAGGATTACACCAGCAGCAATTCTGAATCGGATGTAGATTTTAATTCCTCTTTAAAGGATATGGAAGAAGTTTCATTCGGAAACGACACAGATGTTCAGCCTTACTGTTATGAACAGCTGAGACGCGATCATCCTTCGCGTATCTCGCCTGTAAGTGAGCACGAACGATGCAGAGGGACTGATGCAGTTGAATCCAGAAAAGTACAAATACTGACAATGCTTATTAATTAATAAACTATATAAACTGATTATTATACTATTATAGGCATTTTTCAGTGTAGAATAGTGGGAGAATATAGATAGCAAATCATGCGATTTTAGGAAGTGAAAGGTTCTGAACAGCGTTTTGCAATTTCCCGAGTCAGCTGGACCACTCGTAGCTGTTATCAGATAGCATGACGGCACGATCGGTTTGGCAGTTCTAGCTGCTATTAGACGGCACGAAGCTATTTTTTTCTCATGTGAATTACACAAAAATTACTGGAAATGAATTATTTATTATGTGGAGCAGATACAGCAATAATAATACAGGTAAGAGAAAATTTGCAAAACCTTTTTACAACAGTGTTGACTCATCTTCATCAATACAAGTTTTTAATTTGTTTAGAAGTAATGCTACAGAAAAAACATCTCGACGAAACGTTATACTTGTGTTCAGGAACTCAATTACCGGTAATTTTACTAGCACATGAAATTTCATCAGCTATCGACGAAGCAGTACAGAAATTAGTAATCAAATTTCATACTCTTCAGAAGAATGGTTCTGGATAGGGGGTGGCTGTGGCCTGGTTGTCTCGTCGGTTGGCTTGCCAATCGATGGAGTTCAGCAACTTCAGGCACGGCCAGCTGCTGGTTGGGTGACGGCCAGGGCTTGAGGGCCACCGCTGGCGGGACAGCTATTTGGGGCGCGGCTGTTGGGGGACTTTGGTCTGACCCATTTGCCGATTGACCATAGCTGGTTTTTCAGCGGTTGGTACAGCCTCTGGTTCGTTTATCCCCAGCAGCTCTTCCATCATGAAACCCCCCGTGATTCGGAGGGCACGTTAAGCCGTCGGTCCCGGCTGCTACTGTCATCTCGTAGCAGTCGTTATTTAATGGGATGGCGCAAAACTCCCTCGTAGGATGGTTCTGGTTGGACGATTTCCTCCATCGAAAAATGTGATATTCATTTCGGAAAATATCGTCCACTGTCGGGAGGATGCAATTGTAATTCTAAAAATGAAGGTGGCTGGCCTGGACAAAACATTTGGAAAATGTATACTATTCTGAACTTTTACCATATATTTATTCTTTATTGCCTTGGTTTATCTTACCAAAGGATCTAATCATTCAGGTAGCTCCTGGATCACTCCAAAAACTTTTTGCTATCGAAGCGTAGGGACAGCATTCTGGTTCAATTTATTTGCTTCACGTTCAAGGATTTTAAAACTATCGGATCGATAGCGAAGCATGAGGTTCGAAATGAGCAGAGCAAATACTTGAATAAACTGAAAGGTGCCAATTTTCTCTCCGACAAAAGTTTATCCACTCTTTCTTATTAATTCTTATTAATTCATAAGTTTCTTATGAAAAGATAAACTTTTTGTTACACTCATACATGGAATAATTGGAAGGTATGATTTAATTTAATTAAGGATTGCTATGGAAGTGCTTCTCTCTAATGTTTATGATACTAGAGCCTAGTCTCAGCGTGACGTTGACCGGAGACAGTCAGCTGATACAAAATGGAGTGCGAGGGTGAAGACCGAAAGTAACATTTTTCACACTTTAAACACAATTTTCATAATGAAATAATGGTTTTAAAATTTTTCTATTGCTACAGTTGTATTTTATTTGTTTTAAATAATGATATTCTGTAAAAAAAAATGATATCGATTTTTTGAGTGGAGTTGTCCTTTAATTCTTTTGCTTTGCCTGAATGATTGTTGCAGCCATGCATTGCTCAAACAGGCTTTGTTTAGCTAATGCTACCTATATTTCAGTTCTATGATTGGGATCTAATCACACGACAATCTCAGTGAACAAACTTCAAATTTGAATCTTCAATGTTATAAGTGCATACAAACACAACCAAAAGGTATGAACCATTGAATATCTTTTCCATAAAATTATTGCAGAAGAATTATTCGTTTACTGTCCTGATCTTCGTCAAATTACTGTGTAGTAAAGGATGCATTTTGGGAAGAAGTTTGTGAGACTTTGTCTTTCAAGTGACCTTAGTGCAGATGATTTGGGACCACCTAGTGGTAAGATTTGAAAACTTTTTGTTGCTATCGAACTGATGCGATCAGGTGCATTGGAGCAGAAAATTCATTATGGTTTTAAAAGCATAAAAATTCTTGGCTTCAGAGAAGCTACCATAGAAAAGGGTATAAAATTGTTCAGCAGTAAGCATGTTGCAGATCATTTACATCAATTCTGCAGAAAAATCCAATCCACACAAGAACAAACTTGGGGGAACCTTCAAAATATCAGAAAGGAGTGATAGAACCCAGAGTAATAAAGATCTGGATATGTGATCCATGTCAAATTCCTGAAATGCCAATGAATATCTTGATCACCATTAATTATAATTTCTCAATAATCATAAAGTGCAGAAGTGTATAGTAATGCACAATATTGTAACATGCTCGTCTTTCTCGTGACGTACAGTGTTAGAAATCACTGCACTTTTGTAACGTGAAAGCTGTGCAGTTATAAGAAACGAAAAGGCCTCACTGTTCTTACTACGTTCCCCCTCCCTTTCTCTTATGTATAAACTACCCTTTTACTACAAGTGTACTTGTTATAACCTACTCTGCTTATCTACCTCGTGATCGTATAGTGTTCTAATACTAAGTAAATTACCCTAACCCCTAACTTAACTGCCACTTCTCCACTTAAATAGACTACTTTAGGTAAAGAACGCTATTGAGTATAAGTTTAATCAAATTAATTTAAGTCATTAATCAAGTAAATACTAAAAGGATAAATAAAAAGGGCTAAAAAAAGAAAAGAAATTTCAAGAGCAAATACTTTAAGTAAAACAAAAACAAATCTACATTAATTTCGAAGAGAGCAACATTTATCGATCACTTTGGACAATGCTTGCACGCTTTGCCACCCCCCTCCCCCCGCCTTTTTTTACTGTTCCTTATCACGCAAAGTTCCACAAATCCAGTAACTAAACTTTTGCCGTAGTAAATAGTTTCTGATAGTTGCGAAAATAATACCTACGCGTGGGCCCATTAAAACTAATTAGTTCACTTAACTATTCTGAAATTCTCTGATGAATTTTCTTCCACGATGCCTTGCCGTGTGTTGGTTTCTACTGATGTGAAAGGCATTGGCCCTGTTGCTCGTTTATCCACTGTTGTGGGTAGACTCGCTGTCTGCGACACTGTGCGCTCGTTGGATAACACTTGTTCTAGCTACAATCACAGTGATCTATTCGTGACACGCGAGTGAATGAACGTGAGTAGCTGCTGATGACTCCACCACCCTGGTACACCATCTCTCGCCCAGCCCAGTCATCAGAGCGTAGACCCAGAGCAATGTGGTGTCGGGCTGGCCACCTATGCTTTTGTGAGCCCCGAGGAACCTGGGTTGACGCCTCAGCTTCCCGAAGTGCGGAACCCAGTGGGCGAAGTTATGGGTTATCGCCACCGTCTCCCACTCCAGCCAGACAACTGATCGCCGTCACAACTGCCTATTCCTCGTACACACGCGCTAGGCCTGGTCACCCCACACCAGCCTCAGCTATGATACCCACGCCACTCAACTGCCTGCTCGTTCAGACACTGCATTCATAGGCTGCATTCATTCGCTGGAGACAATGGCGTCCGTCTTGGCTCTGCTGATCTTGAGGTCTTCCTCACTCGGCCAGGTTGAATTGAATTGAATTTAAAAGGGGTGGTTACAAAGAAACCAAGCACCGCGACCTCAGGTCTATTGTACTGTCCCCAAATCCTTTATAAATCTCGTCTCACAAGTAGACCAGATGCATCTGCAAATCTTAAGATCTGCCTGGCAGTAACATTTTGAATTTCTGCCGGTTGGAGTATGAAGCTCCCTAAATGTTTAAATCTAAGAAATGATAGATTTAAGCAACTACAGAGAACATGAGTAGAACTCTCCTCTGCTTCATGACATTTCCTGCATGTAGCGTCAGTTGCAACACCTATTAAGGTCATATGTCTATTAAGATGACAATGACCTGTAAGGAGTTCAACGACTTTTTTAATTTCATTTCTTGTGAGTTTTAACAACTCACTTTTCCTCGAAACAGGATATTTTGGATTGAGTACCTTGGCTTGTCTTTGGCCATACTCTTTAATCCATGAATCAAAATGCTGTCTATCCATACAATTATGGATAGTCAGCTTAATGAGACTTTGGGACAATCCCAAAGACGGTTCAGGACCCACAAATGGAGTCACAGAGCCATCCTTGGCAAGACAATCAGCAATTTCATTGCCCTCGTAGCCACTGTGAGAAGGAATCCAACACAGTTTTACCTTGTTGTTAATTGCTAAATCACAGAGGGTACGATGGCATTCCCAGACAAGCTTGGATTTGTAGCATACACTATCAAGTGCATGCAACGCAGCCTGGCTATCAGAGCATATTAAAATTTTCTTACTTCGAAGCTTCTGAATATTCAGCTCTATTCCACAGGCAATAATTGCAAAAATTTCTGCCTGAAAGACTGTAGAGTATTTGCCAAGGGGGAAAGACCGTCGGATTTTCCTCCTAGGGCAACATATACCTGCGCCTATTCCAGACGCCGTTTTAGATCCATCCGTAAACCATGTTTCGTGATCTCTAAATGACAAAAGCGTCATAGTGTTCCATTCCTCCCTAGTTGGAATGGAAACAACATATTGCTTATCGAAATCATATTTCGGAAGCATTCTATCAACAGTCATATGAAAAACCGGAGGTCGTAACACCCCCTTTATTAGTTTCTCATATACTGTATTATCTAAACACCTACGCCAGTTGTCAGGGCTGCATATTCGATAAATTGTCATTGCAGCCTCTGCTTCAACCAGCAAGTGAATAGGTTTCAGGTCCAAGAGAAGTTCCAAAGCACTGGTCGGAGTTGTTCTCATTGCACCTGTAATAGTAAGACATGCCATTCTTTGAACTTTAGCTAGTTCTTTCCTAACTGTCTTAAGTTGTGTTCTAGGCCACCATGCAACAGAGCCGTAAGTCATCATTGGACATATAACACTAGTATATACCCAATGAATAAGTTTAGGGCTCAGCCCCCATGATTTGCCAACGACTCTTCTACAAGTCCAGAAGATCATTTTAGCACGTGATAAACAATATTCCAGGTGTTTCCTCCATGAAAGCTTGCTATCAAGGAAGACACCGAGATATTTGACCTCAGAAGTATAAGTTATCTTTTTACCAAAGAAATTAATACTTCTAAAATTTAAGTTCTTTTTCCTAGAAAAAGGAACAATAACAGTTTTGTCTGGATTAACAGACAGACCTACCTCTTTACACCATCTCTCTACCTTCTTGAGAATTCCTTCAAGAATGTCCGAGACAGTGTTGAGAAATTTTCCTCTAGTGATGATCGCAATGTCATCAGCATATCCAAGGCAGTGTATTCCATCTTTCTCCAGCTCACATAAAAGCTCGTCGACGACAAGGCACCACAACAAGGGTGAAAGGACTCCACCCTGTGGGCACCCCATCGCCACCCGAACCATACATGAGTCCCCAAGATGTTCAGCTTCTGCTTTCCTAGTTGTAAGCAGCTCAGTAATCCATGTGATAATAACTTTATCAACTCCCCGTTTCTCACGAGCCCTGATAATAGTATAGGTAGATACTTTATCAAAGGCTCCTTCGATATCTAAAAAGGCTACTAATGAAGTTTCCTTCATTGTTAGTGTTTTATCAACAAGAAGTACCAACTCGAAAATTGCCGCTTCAGTTGATTTACCTTGCTGGTAAGCAAATTGATATCTTGACAGGGGTTTCGTTATCAAAACCTCCTCCCTAAGATATCTGTCCACCAGTTTTTCCATTATTTTAAGAAAAAAGGAAGTGAGGCTAATAGGTCTAAAAGATTTAGCCTCAAAATAAGTCGACTTTCCGGGCTTGGGGATAAAAACAACCTTTGTTTGTCTCCAAGCCTCAGGAATATACCCCTGCACCAAACATACTCTGTAGATTTTACACAGTATGGGTGCCAAGATATCAACCCCTTTCTGCAACAGAATGGGAATCACCTCATCCGTCCCAGGAGATTTGATTGGTTCGAATGAATTAATTGCCCATTTAATTTTATTATATGTGACAATTCTTTTGGAAACATCCCATTTCCATTTACTCATGGTTTTAAATCTACCAATAGAAATGAGTGTCTCCGAATTGACGACCCGCACTGAACCAGGGAAGTGTACTCTTAGCATTTCTGCTAATGTTTCTTCACCTGATTCTGTGAATTTGCCATCATTCTTCTTAACAGAAGTTAAGTGATTTACAGTATCCTTAGACAATATTCTCATTACCTTTGCGGTAGTGGATAAGTCACTTAAATTTTCACAAAATTTATTCCAGGAATCTTTCTTAGCTTTCCTGATTGCCATATGATATCTGGTGAGGGTTTCTTTATACAGAGACCACTCACCAGTTTTCTTGGCCTTGTTGAAGTGCTTCCTGCTACTTCTACGAAGAAAACTAAGCTCATTATTCCACCAAGAAACCTGTCTTGGTAGGCTAGTTTTCCTCACCTTACAATTTTGATGGTAAGACTGGATAATAGCACGTTGCAACTGGGCAACAGCTAGTTCCAAGTCAACCATTGAAGACATTCTATGATACATACCTTCCGTTGCGATCCTAAGGTCTTCAAGGTATGAATCCCAGTCAGTGTTTCTGGGATTCCGCCTCCCTTCCGTCCTATTTAAAAGCCTGATGCCTGCAATGGAGAAGCGAATATATCTATGATCAGATAGAGATTCCTCATCCATTACAAGCCAATTACTGATAAAATCAGTAGTATTGTTAAGACAAAGTGTGAGGTCAATAACCTCCTTTCTATGACAAGTCACAAAAGTAGGTTCATTACCTTTATTTATGACTTGCAAGTTTTTTTGAAGGATGAATTCCAATAATTCATCTCCCCTTGGATTACAATCACTGCTTCCCCAAACAACGTGATGAGCATTGGCATCACAGCCAATGATAAGCTTGTGGTTGGATTTTGAACATAGTTCAATTATTTCTTCAACTTTCCTTGATGGAACATTACAGTCATCATAAGGAAAGTATGAAGACATTATGAGAATGTCAGTTTTATTCTCACCAGTCATGGTCAACTTAATTACAGCATTATCGCTGTCAGAATTACTGACCATGAATATGGCATGCAACTCCTTTCTAGCATAGATGCATGCTCTAGGTCTGTTGGAGCTAGTATCATAAAAGATGTTTCCACATCTTCTTGATAATCCAACAACCCTACCATCCCTTATCCAGGGCTCCTGGATTATTGCCAGATCGACATCACCGCAGGCCATCTTGTTGTAAAGCAACGCAGAGGCCGTACGACTATGATGAAGATTTATTTGAATAATCCTGAGCGCAGTCACAGTGTCAGACAGAGGAAAGTTAAGTCCTCGTACCTCCGCTGGGACTGGTAAAGGTTTCTGAAAACCTTTCCTCATCAATAGATTCAACCTCAACATCTTCAAGGTTCATTGGAGACGTGGGTTGAAGTGTATTTTCTGAGGCTGTGTCAGCAAAATCAAGTGCACCTAACTCACTTGCAATATCGGATAAATTATCCCTAGTACCAACAGATATTTTAGGATAAGCTATTGTTGGACTTACCTGTGACTGAGTGGTTGCTTTCTGGTCAGCTTCCTTCTCAGTTCCAGAACCAGGCTTTTTCTTTGGATCGGTCAGGATCTTAAAGATACCTTGATCGATGCCCGTGTTGGCAACAAAGTTGGCCTTCTTGATGGCTTCTAAGGAGTTCTCGTAGACCTCGAAGATCCATCTAGTTGAATGAGGCTCCACCAGTCTATTGACGGTCCTCCATTCACTGGTGTTCAATTCGGGGTTGAAACGATTCATCCTCCGAAGTAGAACAGTGGCATCTTTAGTGATGTTGTCCTTAGTCTTAAAGGCAACCTTGACAGGCTTGGGGAGCTCACTCGCCTTAATCACTTTAAGGCAACAGAGCTCCTTCCTCAAGACTTTGTCATTGTTATCAAAAGAGCTAGTCAGCCAGGCTGTTGTCTCTTCGTCTTCACAGACGACCAACAACGCGCCGGCTAGCAAACTCTGTTGATTGATCCTTGGAAGGAAGTCACCCTCGGGAATAGCATCTATTCTGTCGAGGATCTCCATTTGAATAAGAGAAACCTCGTCAGCAGATAACTTCTCCGCAGGAAATGACCCTTCTATCAGTTCTATGATTGGGATCTAATCACACGACAATCTCAGTGAACAAACTTCAAATTTGAATCTTCAATGTTATAAGTGCATACAAACACAACCAAAAGGTATGAACCATTGAATATCTTTTCCATAAAATTATTGCAGAAGAATTATTCGTTTACTGTCCTGATCTTCGTCAAATTACTGTGTAGTAAAGGATGCATTTTGGGAAGAAGTTTGTGAGACTTTGTCTTTCAAGTGACCTTAGTGCAGATGATTTGGGACCACCTAGTGGTAAGATTTGAAAACTTTTTGTTGCTATCGAACTGATGCGATCAGGTGCATTGGAGCAGAAAATTCATTATGGTTTTAAAAGCATAAAAATTCTTGGCTTCAGAGAAGCTACCATAGAAAAGGGTAAAAGATTGTTCAGCAGTAAGCATGTTGCAGATCATTTACATCAATTCTGCAGGAAAATCCAAGCCACACAAGAACAAACTTGGGGGAACCTTCAAAATATCAGAAAGGAGTGATAGAACCCAGAGTAATAAAGATCTGGATATGTGATCCATGTCAAATTCCTGAAATGCCAATGAATATCTTGATCACCATTAATTATAATTTCTCAATAATCATAAAGTGCAGAAGTGTATAGTAATGCACAATATTGTAACATGCTCGTCTTTCTCGTGACGTACAGTGTTAGAAATCACTGCACTTTTGTAACGTGAAAGCTGTGCAGTTATAAGAAACGAAAAGGCCTCACTGTTCTTACTACGTTCCCCCTCCCTTTCTCTTATGTATAAACTACCCTTTTACTACAAGTGTACTTGTTATAACCTACTCTGCTTATCTACCTCGTGATCGTATAGTGTTCTAATACTAAGTAAATTACCCTAACCCCTAACTTAACTGCCACTTCTCCACTTAAATAGACTACTTTAGGTAAAGAACGCTATTGAGTATAAGTTTAATCAAATTAATTTAAGTCATTAATCAAGTAAATACTAAAAGGATAAATAAAAAGGGCTAAAAAAAGAAAAGAAATTTCAAGAGCAAATACTTTAAGTAAAACAAAAACAAATCTACATTAATTTCGAAGAGAGCAACATTTATCGATCACTTTGGACAATGCTTGCACGCTTTGCCACCCCCCTCCCCCCGCCTTTTTTTACTGTTCCTTATCACGCAAAGTTCCACAAATCCAGTAACTAAACTTTTGCCGTAGTAAATAGTTTCTGATAGTTGCGAAAATAATACCTACGCGTGGGCCCATTAAAACTAATTAGTTCACTTAACTATTCTGAAATTCTCTGATGAATTTTCTTCCACGATGCCTTGCCGTGTGTTGGTTTCTACTGATGTGAAAGGCATTGGCCCTGTTGCTCGTTTATCCACTGTTGTGGGTAGACTCGCTGTCTGCGACACTGTGCGCTCGTTGGATAACACTTGTTCTAGCTACAATCACAGTGATCTATTCGTGACACGCGAGTGAATGAACGTGAGTAGCTGCTGATGACTCCACCACCCTGGTACACCATCTCTCGCCCAGCCCAGTCATCAGAGCGTAGACCCAGAGCAATGTGGTGTCGGGCTGGCCACCTATGCTTTTGTGAGCCCCGAGGAACCTGGGTTGACGCCTCAGCTTCCCGAAGTGCGGAACCCAGTGGGCGAAGTTATGGGTTATCGCCACCGTCTCCCACTCCAGCCAGACAACTGATCGCCGTCACAACTGCCTATTCCTCGTACACACGCGCTAGGCCTGGTCACCCCACACCAGCCTCAGCTATGATACCCACGCCACTCAACTGCCTGCTCGTTCAGACACTGCATTCATAGGCTGCATTCATTCGCTGGAGACAATGGCGTCCGTCTTGGCTCTGCTGATCTTGAGGTCTTCCTCACTCGGCCAGGTTAGTTAGTCTCTTTCGGGTGGGAGGCCACAGTTGGGGAAGGACGGTACTGGCATGGAACTCTCCTTTCCTTGGGTGCCTTCGTGTGGAACTCGGGCGCTAGCAACTCCTCCTCTCCTCTGGCATCGGCTCTCATTCAGTTGTACCGCTATTGCTGGGTGCTGCGCTCTCCTACATTATACGGCCAGGAAATTCTCGTTTAGATCGAATTCATTTTCTTAGGCTTAAATCTTAATTTTGTAGAAGGTACAAAAGTGCCAGTCAGTAAAATTAGCACTTAGTGCATAGTATGTAAGATGAATAGCTGGCTGAGACAGAGAGCCTGTTTTCTTCCCCTTTTATAACATGAGGTCGGCTTTCAAAATCACCACCAAAAGGAATGCTTCCCATTGGCTGATCTCGTTTCATCTCAGAGTTCCATCACTCGGAGCTCCCAAAGGATGAGAGCGTTGCCATTGCCAACCGCCTTTGCATGCCGAGCTCCCACTGTCTCTCCTCTTCCCGCCAAAACTGCTCAGACAAAGGAGAGAAACGTGGTCGCTCTTAAGCATTGCTAGCCATGATTGATAACAAAAAAAAACAAAAAAAACTCACGTTAAACTATCACTCTGTGCGTTCTCTACCCCATTAAGATAATAATGCATAATGATTTAAGACTAAACGTGGGGGGATTTTCTTCACTCCACATGTGTTCCCATTCAACTCTAAAAGTGAAAACTTCTCCCCTGCCTCCAATTTAATATATTAAAAGTGAAACGTAACACACAGATATCTGTTGTGACGTGTTATGTTTCATACTCAATTAGTATATCATATGATGTGTCACAATATTGTGAAAGAAACATTAAAAGATCTAATCGATAATGTTGAAGATCAACTCGTGAAGAAGCATTGAAAATGGGATATTATAAAGCTCATCAATTGGCGATCACGTTAAATTTTGGAAATGGCAAATTGGTAATGTTTATCAGCTATGTTTAATGAACCCAAACAACTGTTTGGCAAGCGAGGAGCCATAAGGTTACGCTCATTTCTTTCCATAGGTGGACTTAATTTCAAATCTTGCATGAGGTTTATAATAGAAATTGTGTTATATAATCTCTTGAGCAATATCTCTTCTTTTTTCATTTTATAAAAATTTGATTCATTTGTATAGTTTTTCAAACAGTCACGCCAGTACTTCTAAAGATGTTTGGGACAAATTAAAATCAGTACATCTATCCTCGTTTATCTTGGGGGTTTGGTTCCAAAAAACCACTGTGATATACAAAATTGTGATAAATAAATAACAAAAATTATGAGTAAATAGGTTCTTGTCCAAAGACCCCTAAGCTGCCTTCCAACTTACCCAATTATTACCACTAAATAAATTTAAACACATGTAATGGTTTTTAATTTTAATTATTTAATACGTATAACAAATTTAATAATAAAGTGTCTACGGAGTAATAAAGTATTTTCTGCAAAATATTTTGTATAGAATCAACATTTTAAAAGCAATAAAATTTCAAATTGTAATTTTATTAATAAGTATAATAATTGTATAATAATTACACTTGTAACAATAAAAATAAGTATAATAATTTTGAGAAAAGGAAAATTTTGTGAAAAAGTTGGTTGTTACAAATAAATTTGTAAATATAATATATTGAATAATTATTTGGATAAAAAAAAAAATTGTTACAACTGGAATTCAAACCCGCCACCTCACACTTTGACTTGTGAGTAGCAATCACGCTGCCATCTGAGCTACCAGATCACTTACAATCAAGGAGGAAAACTTTCCCTTATGTATGGTGCTCGAAATTTTAAACCGTCTTTTTTCAAAATTGGCTGAATAGTGCGCCTTAATATTTAAGTATATTAACACCCTAAAGGTACACTACAACTACAAGAAGTCTCGTATTAAACTAAAATTCCAAGGTCGTAATGTCTCCTTGTTAGAAATAAAATGTGTGAGGAGACACTAGATACACTACTGTTTATAAAAATCGCAACACCCTGATGGAATAGCCCAATCTGCATTAAATTTGGAGCATTTGCATATCATGGGTCAGAAAAGAAACCATTAGATTTTCAGGTCAATACAATGCGTTTTATTGTCACATTAGTATCAGGTGAAACCACCGTGGGATGCAATTACAGCCTCTAAACGTCGTGGCATTGAGTCAAACAAGCTCTGAATAAGGGCCTGGGGAATGTCCTGCCATGCTCTGTCTACACAGATATACAGTTCATCCACAGTTGCTGCTGCAGGAGTCTGACGAGCCAATCGATGAGCAACCCTGTCCCACACATGTTCGATTGGGGACATGTCTGGTGAACGAGCAGGCCAGGGGAACAAGGGCATCTGATGTGCTTGGAAAAAAGCGAGGACATTTCTGGCCACATGCGGTCGGGCATTGTCCTGTTGGAATACAGCGCCTGGAAGGTTCTGCAGGAAGGGGATGACCTCAGGTTGCACAACTTCCCTGATGTACCGGTCACTGTTCAGATTGCCATCGATTCTGATCAGACGGGAACGGCCATGGTAACTGATTGCACCCCACACCATCACCCCTGGTGTTTGTCCTGAATGATGCTGCAGGATGCATTCTGGAAGGTCGCGCTCGCCACGATGTCTTCTGACTCGTATCCTGCCGTCATGGTGCTGCAAGTTAAACCTTGACTCATCCGAAAACACAACTTGTTGCCATTCAGCTTGCCACTGTTGGTGTTGATGGGCCCATTGCAACCTGAGGCGCCGGTGGTTTTGAGTCAAAGGAATCCGCAACAATGGTACTCGTGCCATCAATCCTCTGGAAATCAAACGGCGTCGTACAGTGCTAGCAGACATTGTCCTGCCTACTGTAGCACCCCACTGTTGTGCTAACACTGTGGAAGTGGCTGTACGATCTGCTACACACAAGCGATAGAGGTGTCTGTCATCTCACGGTGTCGTCGTGCTGGGTCTTCCTGAGCCTGGTCTTGTGCCTGGTCGTGTGCCCTGTTCTCTTCGCTCCACTGCCTCCATGCACGCATAATTGTCGTTGCATTACGTCCTACACGAACAGCAATGTCACGATACGACCATCCCGCTTCACGCAGACCAATTATGTGTCCTCTTTCAAAGTCTGTCAGCTGTTGATATGGTACCCTTCGTCGTCGTCGAGGCATGGTGTTCTTTCAAGCAATTACTCTGAAAATCTAATCATTTATACTCTGACCCATTGTATGCAAATATTGCAAATTGCATATGGATTAGACCATTCCATCAGGGTGTTGCGATTTTTATAAACAGTAGTGTAGATTAAGTTTTATAAAAATTAATTCAATTTACCCCCAATCAAATAATGAAATGTTTAAAAAAGTTGTTAAAGTATTTAATAAGGAGAAAAAAAGATGAAAATGATCTTATGTACAAATTCACTTATAAGTAAATTTGCATAAATTTTTATCTGTAAACAAGAAATTTACAAAGTATTGCAATAAAATCATTTTGTGATCATACTCTTCGTTTTGTTAAACTTTTTTTTCAAAGGGGACGCTAAATAAATATGAGGGGAGTCAATAATTTAAAAGCATGGGGTCCCGGGGACTCAATAATTTTTTTTCCTAAAACAAACCTTGACATAACAATAACACTGCCAGCACAGAAACCATCATCAGACATAACATTACAGTGATCTGGGAGAGCATTCGAGATTAAATGCACAGTACAATTACAAAGCTATACGATCACAGAAGAAGGAAACAGTAAGTAACAAGAGTTTGGTGATTAAGTGATACTCACAAATTTAGAGCTCTATAAAATGTCGGTGAATGGGTTCTACTCATAACTATACAATGGGCTGCAAATGGGGTTCCACTCATAACTAGGGGATGACCCTCTAATTGCCTTCAAGGACTTAAAGGAATCAGCTAGGAGTAGAAACCTAATGTCCAATCCGTACCTTCTAGTAATCATGCCTTGTGCACGGTGAACAGATGCGGATGGGCTTCCTCCAACACGCACTGGGCCAGCGCGGAGGATCTTGGCCCACTTCTCTCTAAACATTTACCATTCAAAATCAGCTATGGCCCTCAGTTCCTGGCAGCCAGATTGTCCTGGTTATGCTGGCAACCAGCAAGACATGAAGGCAGAGGGTGCTAAAAATATCCGGTTCGGAGCTGGCCACCACAAGACACTGACCCTGGCTACCTAAAACGGAGTTCTCTTTCCTCAGAGTCATCTGCAAGAACTAGAAGAAGAATTGGATAGGATCAACTAGGATATCATTGGACTCTGCAAAGTAAGAAGAAAAAGTGAAGATAAAATTGAGCTGAACAGTAGGCACGTACCATACAACCGATGGAGGAGTTAGTGGTGTTGGATTCCTTATTCATAAGAAATGGAAGAATCAAATCATTGAGCTTGATAGTGCCTCCGACAGAATTGCAAGATTGGTCATCCAATTGTCGAGAAGATACAAGTTAAAGATCATACAGGTCTATGCGCCAACCACAAGCTACTCTAATGAGGAAGTTGATGACTTTTATGATGAAGTTAGCAAGATGAATCAAACAGGAAACCATTATCTGAAAGTCGTCATGGGTGACTTTAACGCCAGTGTCGGAGAAAAAAGAAAGGAGAAAATTTTCTTGGTAGTCATGGTTATGGCACAAGAAGTGAAAGAGGAAACACACTGGTGGAATTTGCAGAGTACGAAGAACTGTACGTCATCAATTCCTTTTTCAAGAAGAAACCTCAGTATAAATGGACTTGGAAAAGCCCAAATGGAGCAACTAGTGAAATAGATTACATTCTGGCAAATAGGAAGTACTTGATCCAAGACTGCACTTTCTCAACAACTTCAACACATGAAGCGACCATAGACTGGTAAGATGCAAGCTTGTTCTAAACACGAGAACAGAAAAATAAAAACTTTTCAGGAACACAAAGAAGATCATCAACATTGCATGCCTACAGGAACGCAGAACGGAATTCTAGCTATAACTGTGAAATCGCTTTGAAATCTTACAGAGCAGCATCCAGGAAGATGACATCACAAATATTAACAGGACACTAACTAAACACTTAAAAGAAGCAGCGGAAGAAGTAGCTAGAGAACAAGTTTCCAAACCACAGACAAAACTCACAGAAGAAACGAGGAAATTAATGAAGAAATGAAGACAAAAAGAGAAGATACAAGATCAGTAATAGAATATGCGGAGCTTTGCAGTACAATACAGAAACACATCACAGAAGATGTTCGGAAGTTCAACTGCAGTCTTGTCAAGAAGGCGGCTGAAGATAACAAGAGTTTAAAAACTGCGAAGAGAAAGCTCTGCATTGGAAGAAGAGGAATATTTGCACTCAAGAGAGCAAATGGCACAATCACGAAGAATGGAAGTGAAATCTTCGAAATTGTGAAGGACTTCTACAATAAACTTTACAAATGTGAAGATGATAATGACGTAAGAAGAGCAGACCAACCGAAAGGAAAAGATGAAGTGCCACCGGTTATGGAAGGCGAAGTTGACAAGGCTATTAAATCCATGAAGAAAGTGAAGTGCCCCGGAGAAGATGGAATTACAATTGACCTGATTAAGAAAATAAGAGAAGAATTCAACAAGTTACCGGAAAGTTATTTCACAAAATGCCTTGAGATGTCAGACGTACCAGATGATTGGAATAATACAATGATGGTTCTATTTTTCAAAAAAGGAGACCGAGAAAATATCCAGAACTATCGCCCTATCAGCCTTTTGTCAGTTGTTTATAAGATCTTCAGTAAAGTCCTGACAAACAGACTTGATTCAGCACTAGACTCAGCACAACCAAGAGAACAAGCGGATATAGCACGATTGACCACATTCAAGTTATTAGAGTACTTATCGAACGCCACAACGAAAATGAAATACCACTCTGCTTTGCCTTCATCGACTTTGAGAAAGTTTCGACTCACAAGGGAATCCCTCGAACATGTATGTCACAGATTTCCACCAAATTGAAATAGGTTACTCAATTGAAGCTACAATAGATGCTTGCAAAATAAGAGCGTGCCGATTTTTGTTTCTTTCAAAATAAACCACGAAAACGAAAAAATTAGAGCACACACATTCATACAAGGACTCCATTGTTAAAGCGGTGTATTAATGCGCTTAACAGAACTTCTTTCTTCCACTACTCATAACAATAAGCACGAATCCACTTCAGATGAAATAGACAGCAGCAGATGTCAATTGAATGGCTTCTCAAATTTCTAAACAAACCTAGTTTTTAAAATAGATTATTACAATTAGCTAATTGCCTTCCAGTAAAAAATGTCTAGAGTAATTAATAACTATTTCCTTAATTTATTATTTCATTTTATTAAGTTATCTGGTAATCAAACACGGGGCTGGCTTCATGTGCAACGTCGAGTAATACGTTGCATTGGTGAGGGGGTATGTATCGCGATGCTTTATAAAAATAGTATTCATGGATGCCTACCTCATTTTATAAATTATTTCAAGACGAATAATTGTACAGCAAAATTAAGGTTTTATGCTTAATAACAGTGCTCTAACTGCAATTCTTTATCGACCGCCACTAACAAGTTCGCTTATCATCTTTCCACCATGTTTTTTGAACTCTGCGCACTTCCGGGGCGCTTCACTGCCGTGCAACGCTATCGCTTCCAAGGTGTGCTTGCGTGCAAAAAAAAGTGCATCAGAATTCTAAGTGGGGTTCTCTAGTCAGTGTTCACACATGCGGTAGTGAAAGCTCTGGAAAGAATGGTAATAGCAGGAAGCTATATTAGTATTCTCCAGAAGATCTTTAGTAAAACGACTGCTACCATTTGTTTGGATAAAGGAAAAACAAGGATCAACCTTGGAAAAGGAGTAAGACAAGGAGACACCGTCTCACTAAACTCTTCACAGCAGTTTTAGAGGAAGTTTTCAAGGAACTGAACTGGACAAAAAGGACTTAAAATAAACGGTGAATTCCTTAATCACCTTTGTTTTGCCGATGACAACGTTATCACCCGTAGTAGTCCTTCTGAATTGGAGGAAATATTACAAGAACTAGCAGAGACTAGCCTGCGTGTAGGACTGAAACTGAACACACAGAAGACAAAAGGTTAAACGCATTTGCTCCAAAACAGAAGGTCATGGCAGGCAGCATCGTGATTGAAGAAGTACAGAGCTATGTTTACCTGGGACAAGAAATCACTATGGTGGCAACATACGTAATGAAGTTAACAGACGAATTAGAACAGCATGGAGTGCTTTTGGCAAGAATAACATTATCTTGAAGAGCAACATGCCACTTAGCTTGAAACGAAAAGTTTCAACCAGTGTGTTTTACCAGCACTCACCTACTTTTCCTTCTTTCCAGGTTACAGCAAAAATTTATTGTCCAATCCCCATCGATTACAATTAAACAATGGGAGTATGCAGGCAATTGTAGGCAAATTCACCACACAAAAACACATGATTTATATTTTTGCCAAAAGAGGTAAATGAGGCAAAATTGCCTGTTTATTTAAATGCTGCAATTTTCAGTCTGCTTAATTTAATTTCCATTAATCCACACACGCTGTTCACTAACATAACATCGATATTGGAATAAAATAATGTAATAGTATTTGTTAGTTGTCAGCTAAGCAACCTGTTACTTGGGGAATTTCATACCAGCTGATTAGGTACTTTCCATTACACCTGTACTTTTATTTTGTGACAGGACATATGGCATATTTATTGTGTTATGCTTCATATGATCCGACACTACATGCTCTTAAACTGATAAGCATATCTGTGTGATCAAGCGAATTAACTGATAATTGTAATTAAAATAGATAGCGACACACCCATCATTAATCAAAGAAAGATTTTCTTTTCCTTCTCCCCCCCCCCCCCCACCAGTCGTAGTAGATCGTTTATTCTCTGGAAAATATAAATTTTGAACCCACGTGAAAAGCAACAATATCGAGCAAACGAGCTTGTTTTAAGAGACTTCTTGTTTTTATTTCCAATTTCTAATGGATGGTGATGTGTAGGCCTTGAAACCTCGTTTTTCTCTTTTGCCCTTTGTTCCCAACATTTTTGGCGGGAAGAGGGAGAGTGAGTGGGGATGAAAAGAATGGGAGTTGCCTTGGCAGCGATCACCTCCCGAGGGAGGTGTGGGTGGACATTCTGGGAAAATACTAAGCTCATCCAATGGGGATGAGGAATCGGAGAGAAAAGAACTAACAAGGGAACCCCACATAGCCTTTTTTGCACGCAAGCACACCATGGAAGCGATAGCGTTGCGCGGCAGTGAAGCGCTCCGGAAGTGCGCAGAGTTCAACAAACATGGCGGAAAGAGGGGAAGCGAACTTGTTAGCGGCGATCGCCAAAGAATTGCAGTTAGAGCACTGTTATTAAGCATAAAACCTTAATTTTGCTGTACAATTATTCGTCTCGAAATAATTTATAAGATGAGGTAGGCATCCATGAATACTATTTTTATTTAAAATTATAAAGCACCGCGATACATACCCCCTCATCAACGCAACGTATTATATGACGTTGCACGTGAAGCCAGACCCGTGTTTGATTACAGAATTACTTAATAAAATGAAATAATAAATTAAGGAAATGGTTATTAATTACTCTAGACATTTTGTACTGGAAGGCAATTAGCTAATTGTAATAATCTATTTTTAAAAACTCAGTTTGTTTAGAAACTTGAGAAGCCGTCTGCTGCTGTCTATTTCATCTGAAGTGGATTCATGCTTATTGTTGTGAGTAGTGGAAGAAAGAAGTTCCGTTAAGCGCATTAATACACCGCTTTAACAATGGAGTCCTTGTATGAATGTGTGCGCTCAAATTTTTTCGTTTTCGTGTTTTTTTTTTGAAAGAAACAAAATTTCGCGCTCTTTTTTTGCAAGCATCTATTGTAGCTTCAATTGAGTAACATATTTCAATTTGGTGGAAATTTGTGACATACATGTTCGAGGGATTCCCTGGAAAAAGGAATAGAAAAAGACTGAAAATGATTATTGAGTGATCGACTCTCAACAAAGAAAGACATATGAACAATGTGTGCAAAAAGATCAGACTGAGATCGAGAGAGAGCAGATTGCCTTCGCGTAGCATGAGTTCGCCAGGGCACAGCCACAGCAGCCAAGACAACAGCTTGTACACAACCACCGATGACTAGGCATGCACTGCCCAGTCCTGAGCGATCAGCCGATGTTCTCACGAGACAACTGGTGGGAGCCCTTGGTTTGGCCATCGACGCTAAGAATCCATGGGGAGCATCCTCATCATAGCAGCATGTGTATGAGAAGCCTGAGTCAGAGCATTAACGAAGAAGCGCAGCAGCACAGAGGCTGGGAAGGAGGAGCGAGCTGCTGTTATCTGCAGATGGAGGAATCTGGGACGATAAAATACAACTTCGCTCCCCGGATTCTACTGAGATAAGCGGCCGGCTTCCTCTGACCATTGGGGTTCCGAGTGGCGTGAGTGGTGAGCCTTAGGTGGATATCCCAAGACGTAGTCTCCAACAGCCGGGCTATTCGGGAGGTGGGACATGTGGGTTTCCAGCACACGAGAGTCGGGTTCTCACTTGTCGTGGGCAGCGTCAGTCGTCGCACGAGCAGCGGACGAAAAAGAACGGACTGAGGGGCTATCACAGCATATGATGCCGGAGCAGAGCGGCCAACACAAGCCAATACAGTGAGGAGAGACCAGCCATCTCCCAGCAGGGGTCGGCGAAGCGACGCAGCCACAGCGGAGAGAGCATCATATGCGATGGGAACAACATCAATGGCAGTGTGAACTGCAGTTAAGTACAGTTGCATAACAATACGGGCCCGTGCATAATATCAAGCTCATTAACAATTAAATTCTGTGACTGAGTTCTTATAAGACTAAAGTAATTGAATAATTTAGTGAACGAAACTTTTTACGCATCGCCTCCATAAGTTTAGAGACATCATTAGTAGTTCTGTTTACTTATTTTGTTTTATTATTTAGTGTGGAGATTATTTACTTTCAATATTCCTTTTTATTTTTATTTACTCAATTTTGTATTTCTGCTATATTATTTACCCATTTACTTTTATTAATTGATTAAACTTAGTCATTAAGTCTTAACCATTGCTTGAAAATTGAATCCTTTTTATAAAAAAAGCTTAACAAAATCAGCTAAATTCAATAAATCATTAAACGAGAAATAAAATAATAAATTTAACCAATAAAAATCAGAAATAAAGAGAGCATAAATAACAAGCAACGACTAAAATAAAAGAATTAATACTTTCCCCATAATTACCTATTTACATTCATTACAACCCCACGTCCCTGCCGGACCCATGTGACACTCACTGACACGAAATGTCACATAGTCTATGTCAGGAAACTAAGTTCAATGAGGAATTCTTAAGCCTAACACTTATGATCGACAATCTTCGTTCCAAACTAACAATGAACAAGGCAACAAATCAGCATACTGTCAACTACCACAAGTTTTAGTTGACAAGACAAGTGCCCTCTACTCGCAGTTAGCCTATGCTTTCTGTGATTGGTTTGACCCCCAGAGCCCTCTGGCAACAAGATTTACAAGTTGTCATTTAATCTCTAGAGGTGCAAACACAAATTAAGGTATTAAGTCCAATAGGCCTAACCTTCCCATGTTAGAGTTCAAGTTCCGTTTGGTGCACAATGTTAAAACCTAATTTCTATACACTATACACATACTTTTAGTTCAAATAGCGATCCAGCAAGGCATTTTCTTATCTATCAGTTCCCTTAGAACAGGGTCCAACACTTGGGACTGAATTACCCTTTCCCTCCGGTCAAGATCATTAGTCAACTGTGAGAAGTTAACTTCCAAAGCAGGTGAATGTGGCAATAAATCTGCAATGCAGTTTTCACTTCCTTTGATGTGTTCAACCTTGAGGTTGTTGTATTCCTCCACCTCAACTGACATCTGAGGAGCCTCTGATTAGTTCTCTTCATTGACTTAAGGAAGGACAGTAATTTGTGATTGGACAAAATCATAACTGGGAATCTGAAAATTATATGTCTAAAGTGTCTAATAGCTGTTATTATCGCCAATGCCTCCTTTTCTATCATGCTGTAGTTGAGCTGACTGCCTTTCAGTTTAGTTCTAAAGAATGCCACTTGTTTCATGTACCCATTACATAGTTGATGCAGTACAGCTGCAACTGCTCCATAAGAAGCATCAGTATGACGGAAAAACTTTTCATAATCAGGCAGCACCAACACAGGGAATTTGCTTAAAGTTTCTTTTATTAATTGAAAGGTTTCCTCACATTTAACGGGTTTCTCATCCCAATGAAATTTAACGGGTTTTTTTTTTTTTGTAAGATTAGCAGTGGGTATTAGACAGTCTTATAAATTTTCTAAGAATGGTCTATAAAAATTAATAGCCCCAACAAGCAAATGGGTTTCTTTAACATTACTAGTTGCGGTGAGATTGAGGATATCGGACATAGCAGGATCATGCAGGATACCCTTAAGCCTTGTTCAGACAGCAGTGATTATCGCGTTCTCTAGCACGATGTGGGAGCATATCGCGATGAAATTTTTTCCATGCGTTCACACACCATCGCAGTAGAATGAGGTCAACAACGCGATTGTCCTTTGCTACCTAGTGACAAGATTATGTATTATCCAGAGTCTGTAGAGATTTCTCCGACTGTCTATGATATTACTCTTCGTTTACTTCTTTCATCGCATTCGTATATCCGTAATATTTCGTATTGATTTTGCCTGCTATTAAGATTTGTATTTTACTGATAGAATACTGTATTTAATGCACATTTTCGAGCAATAAAAACCATAGCCTGTTTACTGATATTCTTGGGTCAAGTATTTATTTTGTTTTTGACTTCTTCAAGCTGTCTATTAAATCCACGATTGTGTAATTCCTTTTTAATTTTTTCCAATGATTTGAATTATTAATACTGCTGTAGCATTATACTGTGGCATTTCGTTTCACCCTCCTCAAATCATGCAGGCAATTAGCCCACAATTCGACCAGATTCCGTATCTCCACTTCATTCCAAGTTTCTTTCTTTTTTGAAGTTTGTTCCCTATTTAAATAATAGCAATTACCATAACTCATCAGAAATTAGTGTACATTATTTATTAAAAAAAAAAAAAAAGGATTATTAAATTTTATTTACATCTACTGGTTTTCCTGAGATTGGGAAAAAGATGCAGTCTCAAGAATGTATTCCATTGCAAACTTACTCTTTTAAACGGTTGGCACCAACAGTTGCCATGGAGATAGGAAGGATGCCATAGCAGTGACCTTCAGCAACCAATCGGAGCTCAAGAAAAAGGGATGAACAGAGCAAATCCTGTTTTAGAAACGCGATCAACACATATGGATGTCCCTCTATCATCCTGTTTTTGGCCTAGTTTCGGCCGAAGCCCCGCCTCTCATCGCGATAATCACTGCCGTCTGAACAAGGCTTTACTGGAGATATGGCCAAGAAATTTCACTTGGTCCATGCAAAAATGACATTTGGAGGGCTTTTAATAGTAAGCCCTTTTTTCAAAAAAAAAAAAATTCTAAGTACCTTTTCTAACAAGATTAAGTGCTTCTCGTAAGTGTCAGAGTATATTAAAACATTGTCCTGAAATACAAAAATTCTCTCTCCCAGAAGGTCATTCAAAATATCAGACATAAATGCCTGGAACATATGAGATGAAATCTTATCCTTCTGAGGCATTCTAGTTAGCTGGAATTTACCTCAAGGGGTGGTAAAAGCAAAACATTCTCTCAAATGGGTGGCTATGGGATTTGACACATCCAGCTGCTAAAGAATCTCTTGTATTTTAGGCATTGGATAAGCTACTGCTTCAGTTACGTCATTTACTTTCCTTAAGTCCAGTGTTATACGTATGTCGCTATTGTCCTTATTCACCACATGAAGAAGCGACTTTTACATCTAGACGTGGTGGGTTCTATTATACCCGCCTCAAGGTAATCAAATATATATTTCTTAAGTTTAGGGAGGAATACTCGAGGGACAGGATCCTGTCGAACAAAAACTGGACTGCTAATTTATTAATTTTAACCCTGCTAATCTTCTTAATGTCCTATCTAAAGCAATCGGCAAGTTTGGACAAAATACCTAACAGTTCCTCCCTTTGCTGCTTAATTGACAAGTTTTAATTCTTCCTCAAAGTGGAATTCCCCACATTCCATAGCTACACTATTAATAAAATCTCCACTTATGATACCATGACCGGAGAGGTCCATAACAATAAATTTCCTATCCCCCAGTAAACCCCATTTCAGTTGCTAGTATAGCATTGTCGACCAAAAAAATGTGCCCATCTATTCCTCCAACAAAAGAGTGGCTATTAATCCAGCTAATTCTATTATCCAGGGAGTTTGCAACATTACAGTCAATGACAGATATCTCTGAATCTGTATCTAATAAAAATTTAAGTAAGGAATTACCTAGTTTGATCTCTACTTTATGAAGGCCTTTACGGTCCCTCTGTAGAAATCATGAAAATTTGGCCAAACGTGTGCACGAAACTGGAAATCCACCCATTTGTGTGACTTGCGTTGGAAATCATGAAAATTTGGCAAAACGTGTGAATCCAAACATGGAAATCCACTCAACCAGTTTCTTCCGAGTCCCTTGTGACCACCCTAAGTGGTTATCACTGGTAGTACATATACTGTTAATTTAAACGCTTGTTTTTGCAAAACTTTGAAATGTACCCCTTTCCTTTACAGCTGAAGCAAATAATTTCCTTATTATTTGGTTTATTAATTTTTTATTTACCAGCTCTCTGCTAAATTCTTCGAGTTGATCCGTCAACCCTTATCATGGACTTCCTGTGATGTTTCCCTCTCTTTCAATTGAAGGAACATAGCTTTTAATTGTTTTTTATATCCTCCAGATAATTATCTATAGGGCTGTTTATATTTTTAGCTACCTGACAGCTACAATGAGTTGAACTCATGAAAAGATCTTCAGACTTGTTATCCAAGCTAACTGCCTCCCCAAATGTCTGAGGCTGATCTTGGAAATACCTCTGGTTAGGAAGCTCTGCTTCAAGAAACCTTTCCATCATTAAATCATTAGACCAACTACGCGTCTTGTGAATCGGGTTTTTTCCCAAAGTGCTTCTAGTCTGCATGCATACTCGTTCACTGTTTCCCTGCTCCCCTACTGCGCATTAATAAATTCTCCTAAGGGGTCTCTCCTAGCCTACTTAAGCATCATAACTCTTTTGAATGACTCGGAAAATTCATGATAATTCTTAAGTTCATAGAGTCTATCCTCACACAATTTTTTGGCAGCCACCCCCTTCAACTTTGCCCTGAATCTGAACCCGGTCAACCAATTTGGCCATATCAGCCACATCCTATACAAATGCTAAAAAGCCTCTAAACCCATATTTCCTTCTTCACCTGAGAAGGTTGGGATTGTGACGGGCCATCCCCGCACCCTTAGGTTTAATGTAGTGTCAAGCCTGGTACCCATGGGATGGATCAGTCAGGGGTTCGGGACCTGGACTAATTGAACAGACACAATTCGATACTGGGTTTAAGAGACGGCAAACTCATTTATTTACTTGACAGGTAACATACATTCAAAACTTGACAATAATAATACGCGGGCATGTGCTACAACAAGTATGCAGGGTCGGTGAGACCTGAGGGGCCCCTCAGTGGATTACACTAACTGCTATCTAAATTATAATTCCAAACTTAAAGTCATTACATGCTATAGTAAATGTTACAGCCAAGCAGGATATCACTTTACATGCAGAAAACTATGCAGCTGCACAAAAATTGTTACACCATTCAAAGGAGTTAGGACTGTTTAGCACTGCTATGTGGGTATATGCAATCCTGAACCAGATTACATCAGAGTTTCCCCACACAAATATTAAAATTTCTAAGCACGAAAGCACAGCATGCCCCTTTTATCTGCAAACGAGAGGACGGGCACTGGAACCTCTCCCTGGTGAATCCCTTGATGCAACCAAAACTCATCAGACGAAAATACTCCACCAAGATGTTATCGCTAAATAAGTGTGCGTCTTATTGCATTATAAAACACCCTGGCCAGTGGTCCCTTTAATTGTCAGCAGACAAAGCAGATGCCTTAACACTATCTGCTCGCTATTAACCTATGATTACAAACTACCCAGTTATGTTTAATGTTAATACTAAAATACATGAACTCTCTTAGCTTTTACAATCGAGTAGTTTCACAAACTTCTCTATAACGTGACACAAAATTCTCCCGTTCAATACGACAGTGAATAAAAATATTAAGGACAGGTCAACTGTTCCTTACACAGTACGCTGAACTAAGGTTCTCTGATCACTATACATTTGTGAGGGCACAATTCCATTAGCAGGTTAAAAGATGTACGACGGACAAAAAGGACCATAGCAATTAAAATAGTTTGCTGTTCCTGTAGTCCTCAACGCGGCAAGGGTAAATATAAAAAAAAAAAGTCACTCACCAATCTACTCTTGTTAAAATGAATTACCGTTCAACGCACGATACTTTGTCATGATGTTTTCTGGTGAAGAATGTTCCTTCATAAATACTTTCACCTTAGCAAACTAAAGTGAAAGTGCATTTGGATACACGCTGCCATTGCCCCATGGAGAGATGATGGGCTCGCCATGCAATGCACAGAATTTTCAATGCACAAATTAAAACACACAAAACAAAGTTCCACACTTTCAATATCACAATATTTGCGATGAAATGGTTTTAATTATGAATTATAAACATCACAATGTGTGAATCACTGATTTCGGGGCCACATGCATGTTTATCTTGCATTCTGTTTGACGTCTCAGGTCGCCACCTGCTCTGTCTGGAAATCAGCCATAGGAATGACCAAAAAAAAAAAAAAAAAGTATAACAAAATATTTAAATTCGCGCGAACAAAAAAAATTTCAAGAAGACAACGCAACAATTGTCTGCTGGAAGCTGAGAGGAGTTTCTCAGAAAATCTGACAACAATGCCAGCTTCCAACAAACAACAGAACGACCAACCGATGCTGCAGCATCGTCGGCGCGTCAACGATCTGCCAAAACCAGAACGAGAATAAATAGTTAAACGAAAATATTTAACCAACTACATCCAACAACCCCAAAAAAAACCCCTTTAAACCCAACACAACGCACAAACTTAAGACAAAACAAAGAAAACGCACCAAAACGTACCACCACCAAAACGCAACCCCAAACGTACTCGATAAACACCAACCATACAAATGCAATTCTTTAATTACCCACAACCGTTCCCGCCAGGCACATGAGGCATCCCACACTGACGTAGAATGTCACATACGCCCAACAGAAACCTCGAGCATACCCGTTCCAGGGTAATGCTCGACCCTACTCCAAGGATAAACCCAAAGAACGCACCACATTAATGCAATCCCCCTCCCCGTTAGCGACATACACCAATCACAACACAACAAACCAAAATGCAACCGTCAACAAACACTCCAAGACACAACAACTAACACCAAACAAGACACATACAATTCGTCACCTAACAACTCTACATAAATCCATTACTGCATTACCAATCCAACGTACAGAACCCGAGGGTCTCCTTTCTGAACAAGGCTGGTATCATCTCTGGCCCTGCACGTTGTGCTGTACGCTTGTTACCTACACTACCTTTTGCCCCTGCTACCTTCACTTGCCTCTTCCTCGGGGTACCCATAACAACTGCCACTTCGGCAGCCTGATTTTCCCTTTTCCTAAAACTTGGTGTTGTACGCGGTGCCCTTTCTTCACCTGAGCGTACTGGTGTTGAACTGTCAGTTTTCCTCGTCCTCATTCCTTTCACGTTGCCAGTTACCTCCTCCACCTTCGCCTGAGCCTACTGCTCTGATTGACCCACTACCTCCATCTCAGTCCGCTGTTTCAACCAGTCCAGTGTCTGGTAGAAGACTTTCATCCCGACCCTCCGTACCGGTTCCTCGTTACCTTCCCCTTTTCCACATGTCATAATAAGTGTACTACCAATAAATTAATGTTTTTCCTTTAATTCCGCGAGAGTAAATGCGGTAAAACCCAATAGAAAAGAAATTAACATAAAAAATAATAATAATGAACATATTTATTTAAAAAAATTCTAAGAAACTTCCCTCCCCTCATAAAAATGTAAAACTCCAGATTAAAATATTAAAAGTTTTTTTAGACTCAGTATACCAAAAATATGTAAAAAATCTTAATTATACAAAAATGAAGAATTCTTATATATGCTGAGGCCAATTAATAACAATATGTAAAAACAATCATGGGGCATGAAAACAGGGTGGAGGTATGTAAGTGCTTGAATTTTTTCACGATAAAATATGATAAAAAGTTGATGAAGACAAACTTGGAGATCAATTTTGAAGACAAATTTTGATGACATCAATTTTGAACTCGAAATTTAAGGTGAAATTTTGAAGAACGTATGAATGTCCAGATATGGTCCAAGATTTTTGAATAAACCAGCCAATATATAGTCCAAAAAGAAGAAGAAGAAGAAACGAATGTTCATGATTAAAACATAACACTTAACGTTTTTGAACGGAACCAGCTGTTCATCTTCAGAGCACTTACAAAGGAGAGTGATACAACAAAAAGGAAATAAAAAATAATAAAGAAGAAGGGAAGTCACATGACAACCAACATTCACATGACATCCCAATCTCTATGAATGTCATGTGATGCTTTAGCTAGAGTATTCTTTGTTTTATTAATATAATAGGCTTCTTTAATAATTCTTTTTTTCCAATTTTCCTCCCTTCGCAAAATTTTGACTCCCTTCCAATTAATTTTATGGCCAATACAACAGCAGTGTCTAGCTAAAGCGTTTTCACAATAATTAAGTCTGAATCGCTCTCTCATGCTCCTCCAAACGAGAAAAAAGTGAGCGACCAGATTGACCAATATAATTTACATCACAGTTTGCACATGGAAATTTGTAAATAACATTATATTTAGAGGCTAAATTTCGAAAAATCTGATCATGTTTATACAGTTCTTTTAAATTTTGTAGATCTGAATTATTATTGATAATGTCGTCAATTATTTGTAAAAATAACATTATAAAATTTTTAATTACAAATAAAAATAAAATTATTTGTAAAATGCATATTAACAAGCTGTCTTCTAACAGTATTGTTAATTTTAGGAACAATTTGAACGTTTTCATCTTTAAAACATTTCTTAATAGCCTCAAATTTATAATCATAGTTGATAGAAATTCTCTTTTTTTGATTAATGAATTTTAAAATATTTCTCTTCCCATTCTGGAAACCTCTAATTTTGCCCCAATTAATTATATGTGTTGGATATTCATTCAGAGACATTTTTGCCATCAATTTTTGTAAATATAAAGGCAATAATTCAGGTGAGCACAAAGATCTGGCTCTTTGTATAAAATTCAGTATCGTATTAGATTTATAACTCCAAGGAATCTTGGACTTATAATGAGGCAAATTATTACCTTGTGTCTCTTTCTCGTAAATGTTAAACATCAATTGATTGTAATTTTTGATGATTAACAAATCGAGAAAAATCACAGTTTCATTTTGCATAGTATTCACTTGAAAATCAAAATGGGAAGTAGATGTAATTTGTGACTTAAGAAAATTAATATCATTCAGATTGGTAATAATGAAAATATCGTCTACATAAAGTGTCCAAAGGATAATATTGGATGACACAATAGAATCATTAATTAATTTTGTTTCCCAATGATGTAAATAAATGTCAGCTAGAATGGGTGACAAAGGATTGCCCATTAGTAAGCCATTTTGTTGTTTGTAAAGCTTATTATTAAAAATAAATTGACAGTTATCCATGCATAATTTTATGGCATTCAGGATGCTAATAACAATCTCAAAATAAAGTGAGACCTAATCTGCAATTTCATGATGTCTAACACAGACTGGACTGGAATGTTGTTGTACATATCTTTAATATCTAAAGTGCACAAATTCCAATCCATTTGAAATTTGAGGTTCATTAGAATAGTTTTTAATTGTAACGATTTTTTAATGGTGTACGTGAAACAACAAAATTGTTTCAAAAAAGTTGCTAGAAATTGAGCTAATTTGTATATAGCCGATTCTTATGTATAAGTGATCCATCTAATAGGAAAATTTTCTTTCTATAAAATTTATTTGGATATGAATATTTGGGTTTAAATTTTTTGAACATATCTTCATCTATAACATTAAGTTTTTTTAAATTCGTTTCTTCTTCTTCTTTTTGGACTATATATTGGCTGGTTATTCAAAAATTTTTGACCATATTTGGACATTCATACGTTCTTCAAAATTTCACCTTAAATTTCGAGCTCAAAATTGATGTCTTCAAAATTTGACTTCAAAATTTATCTCCAAGCTCATCTTCATCAACTTTTTTATCATATTTTATTGTGAAAAAATTCAAGCACCTACATACCTCTGCCCTGTTTTCATGCTCCATGATTGTTTTTACATATTGTTATTAATTGGTCTCAGCATATGTAAGAATTCTTCATTTTTGTATAATTAAGATTTTTTACATTGTACATATTTTTGGTATACTGAGTCTCAAAAAACTTTTAATATTTTAATCTGCAGTTTTACATTTTTATGAGGGGAGGGGAGTTTCTTAGAATTTTTTTAAATAAATATGTTCATTATTATTATTTTTTATGTTAATTTCTTTTAAAATCAAAGAATTAGAAAAAGTAAATAAAATAGATAATGAATAACAAAAACAATTAACGCCAATAGAATCATCACCAAATTAGTAAAATTTCTAGATATTTTTTAATATAAATCATAAAATTTTTTAATTATATCATAAAAAAAATTCACTATCAATATAAAGAATAATGCAAACGACCAAACCTGTTATCATGACCAAATTTTTAAAATAGACAACATATATGAAAATATTCCAATTATACCAACATTAGACAACATAAAAAAGAATTTAAAAAACATTTACATTTAGTAAATATTAAAAATCATAAAAAACTATCATTTATGTTTCATTAACAAAATTTATACCCAAACAGGTGAACCTATGGATACTTCATTATCACCTATTATCACAAATATTTATATAACCCACATGGAATACTTACTTACTTACTTTTCAAACCCACTTATCCGTTAGGGTCGTGGGAGCAGCAGCCCTATGGAGGATCTCCAGTGATCGCGATCTTCCGCCATCAGGTGCATGTCCTCCCTGGTAATATCCAAGCGACTCGAACCCAGATTCTCCATGTAGTCTAGCCACCTGGTTCTAGGCCGACCCCTTGGTCTCTTACCCACCGGCTAGGGAAAATAACAACTGCCTAGGAAGACTAGTTTGCGGCATCCGTGGCACGTGGCCATACCAGCGCAACTGAGATCTCTCAATGCGGAGAAGTAGCAGCTCAACACCTAAAGATTCCCTTATTGTGCTGCTGTACACTCTATCTAGTAGGGTAACATCTGCCACACCTCTCAGAAATCTCATTTCGGCCGCTTGTACCCGCGATCGCACTCTTTCGGTCATTACCCAAGCCTCATGACCATAGGTGAGAATGGGGACAAAGATAGATTTGAAGAGGAGAGCTTGGCTTTGTTACCCAGCTCTCGTTTCGTTACTACGGATCGCCACAGTTCACGTCTGGCACAGCTTGCTGCACCGATCCGAGCATCCAATTCTTTCTCCTGCCGTCCATCACTCGTGAATGCAATCCCGAGATACTTGAATTTCTCCACCTGTCTCAATGAGGCTCCCCTAACATGGAGAGCGCACTGAGCAGGCTGTCTTGAAAGGACCAGAACCTTGGTTTTAGCCACACCGATCTTCATCACAGCTTCTTCACATTTGGCTGCAAACTGGTCTAGTGCATGCTGAAGGTTAGTGCGAGAAGACCCAAGGAGGACAAGGTCGTCAGCAAAGAGCAACCTCTCCACCAGGCAGTCGCCCACACAAACACGCTCATCGCCTCGGCTGCCCCTGTCTATCCAGTCCATAAAGATAATGAACAAGAGGGGCGACAGTATGCGCCCTTGGCGGAGTCCAACACCCACGGTGAACGGTCTTGACTTAATGCCATTTATCCGGACACACATCTCAGAGCTTTCGTACAGAGACATGATAGCAACCAGTAATTGCCCATCCACTCCATACTCTTGCAACACTTGCCAGAGCTTCTCCCGAGGAACCCTGTCATATGCTTTTTCGAGGTCCACAAAGCAAGCGTAGACCTCTTTTGCATACTCCCAGGATTTCTCAAAGATTTGCCTTAGAGCAAAGATGTGATCCGTCGTGCTTTGGCTAGGTCGGAAACCACACTGCTCCCCCAACAGTTTGGAGTCGACTATTTCCCGACTTCTCTTCTCCAGACACTTAGCGTACACTTTCCCAGGAATGCTGAGCAAAGAGATGCCTCGATAGTTGTTGCAATCTCTCTGATCTCCCTTTTTGAAGATAGGGATCACAATTCCTGTCTGCCATTGCTTAGAGGCCTGTCCAGATATCCAAGCAACCTGACACACTCAAGTCAGCCACAGGATACCATCCTGATTTAAGGCCTTTAACATCTCGGACCGGATTTCATCATCACCTGCATCTTTGCCAGTCTTTAGGGACTTAATTGCTCATCTGACTTCTGTTTCAGTGATATTACCGTGACTATTCTCCGCTCCAAGGTGCACCTGATATGCCTCAGTTGTTGTTGTCACCGGATTAAGAAGAGATGCAAAGTATTCCTTCCACTTATGCAATACGCTCTCCTCTGTTTTCAGAAGCCTCCCATCTGAACTCTTAATAGTTTGTGATGAAAGAGACTTCTTTCCACGGAGGCGGCGCACGGTCTGCCAGAACACCTTGTTTGCCGAACCATAGACTGCCTCCAATTTCTCCCCGAACTTCTCCCAGGCCTTGGCTTTAGCTGTTGATACTGTCTTTGCTGCTGCTTTTCGCGCCTCAGTGTACCGCACTCGACTCGAAGTTGACTTATTTGAAAGCCATAGCAAATAGGCTTCCTTCTTTGCCTTGACAGCTTTTTGGACTTTACCGTTCCACCATGCAGTCCTTTTCTCACCGCCCTGCGCCACACTCAGCCGCTTACGACCACAGCACAATGCAGCTGAAGTAATCACAGCAGTTTTAAACAACTGCCACTCCTTTTCAACAGTACCACGATCACTGGGTAGTTCTTTGAAACTTGAAGATATGTTATCTGCAAAGGTCTTCCTCACAGCTCTATCCTCCAATGCCTCCCATTTGATGCGCCAAGTTTGTCTGAACCTAGTATTTCGCTTGGTTGGCATGGATTCAGAGAACCGCAAAGTGCAGACAACAAGGTGGTGATCAGTTGATAGTTTTGCCCCTCTTCTCACACGAGTATCCAACACTGATCGGAATAAGTCGGCTGAAACAATTACAAAATCAATCAGTGACTTCTGGTCCATTGCATCCCTGTACCAGGTATACTTATGGACATCCCTGTGCTGGAAGAAGGTGTTTGTGATGGAAAGTCTATTGTTGCAACAGAGACCCAACAAGCACCTCCCATTCGCATTTAAATCGGGGTCACCATTCCTCCCAATCACGCCTTTCCACGTTTGGTCATCAGCCCCTACGTGTGCATTGAAGTCGCTCATCAGGATGACAGAATCTGCACTCCCTCTCCTGCTAAGAGCAGCATCAACTTCATCTGGAAAAAGTGGGTACTCTGTGACTGCATTCGGAGCATATGCAACGAATAGAGAGAGAGACTGTTTCCCTATCCGAATCCTCAGGAGACATAGTCATCCACCTAAAGGGGTCCAATCTGCAACATAATCTGCCAGCCGGGGACTTGTGAGTATCCCCACTCCCATCTGGGCAGTCATGTTAGGGTCGACACCAGAGTAGAAAAGCTTCCAGAACCCGGATATTTCGTAGAGGTAATACCTATGATATCCAGTCGATACTGTTTGGCTTCCTCCAGTAACTCTGATTCCTTTCCTGTCATGGAGAATACGTTCCAAGTGCTAATTGACAGCACCCGATCCCGTTGTTGCTTTACCTGTTTCTCCTCCTGGGTAAAGGCATGCGCTACCTCCGACCGTTTCCCCAAGCGCATAGCGAGTGCACTGGTGGGGCTACTCGGAGGCATTGCTCCGAGATAAGAGCCGGGAGACTGTCGACTATTTTTCGAACAAGAGCCTCTGCCTAATTCCCGAACGCGGGTGACTTTAACCTGCACCACACCCGAGGCAGTATGAATTCTCTCATTCGTCGACATCATGAGATATGTTTGTTTGGATACTCTTCGTCTCACTTCTCAACCATGACCTTTCTGGTAAGGGTGACCCTGATGTAGCCATGCTACAACCAGCATATCTCACAGAATCCCTGAAGCACCCAAACCCCTGACCCATGGTAAGGGGGCATCCACTTATTAATATGGAATACTAATAATTAAATACCTCACAATATTAACAAAATATCTAAATTTAATTAAAATATTGAGATGACATTTTAATTATCCCCAGTAACTCTATATAAACAATAGTACAATACCCATTAACTTTCACAACCAATAACATGGAGAATAATAAAATCACAAAAAATAATAAAATATTAAAATTAATATTTGGGGTATAAGAAAAACCCAAATAAGGCCCACATTATTTATCAGAAAAGTCTGTACACCAAAAATAATACTATCAAATAATTTCAATGAATAAAAAAAATCTAACCTCACCATAATATATACCCGAAATAATTAGTTATTTATATAAAAAAATAGAAGTTATTTTTATAATATTAATAGAATTTATGTTTTTTTTATTATTTATATAATAAAAATAGAAGTTATCAGTAACAAATACACAATAAAATTAATAGACTGACTCATTCAAGAAACATTAAGAACAAAACGACACAAAAAACATACTCAAAATAACCAAATTAAAGGTATTCAAACATCATGCAATACACAAACTTTTCATAAAACAGAAAAATAAATTAGAACAAATATCCAACATTAAATAATACCAAAATTAAAAAATAACCGTGCTTAAAAATTAAAAAATAAGCAAAAGAAATGAGCACTTGGCGAAAGTCTCCATTGAAATTAAGCTTAATGTATGGTGGTCAATAGACTACTGATACATCGAAGCCACCTAGTGGGAGCAGTTTTCCCCAATTACGATTTTAGCGTCGAGAACAAAGGAGTTGACCAACCACTAACTTCTAATAACCATGCTTACACTAAACAAAAACTCTTGTCTAAAATCAAAATTATACCACCTTACTACCTCACCACTCGCAACACCTATTTCTAACAACAAACAGAATTCTGCATGCTTACAGACCTCCCAACCCTAGTATCAAGACTTGCCTACTAAAATCCGCCAATTCCAGATTCCAGGTCCCTGTTCGGGCGCCATTTGTGACGGGCCACCCTCGCACCCTTAGGTTTAATGTAGTTTCAAGCCTGGTACCCACGAGATGGACCAGTCAGGGGTTTGGGACCTGGACTAATTGAACAGACACAACTCGATACTGGGTTTAAGAGTCAGCAAACTCATTTATTTACTTTACAAGTAATATACATTCAAAACTTGACAATAATAATACGCGGGCATGTGCTACAACAAGTATGCAGGGTCGGTGACACCCGAGGGGCCCCTCAATGGATTACACTAACTGCTACCTAAATTATAATTCCAAGCTTAAAGTCATTAAATGCTGTAGTAAATATTATAGCTGAGCAGGATGTCACTTTACATGCAGAAAACTATGCAGCTGCGTAAAAATTGTTGTACCACTCAATGGCGTCAGAACTGTTTAGCACTGCTACGTGGGTATACGTAATCCTGAACCAGATTACATCTGGAGTTCCCGCACAAATATTCCAATTTCTACGCACGAAGGCACAGTGTGCCCCCTTTTATCTGAAAACGAGAGGACGGGCAGTGGAACCTCTCCCTGGTGAATCCCTTGATGCAGCCAAAACTCATCAGACGAAAATACTCCACCAGTAGCCGCAATACAGACGTTATCGCTATATCAGTGCGTGTCTTATTGCATTATAAAACACCCTGGTCAATGGACCCTTTAATCGTCAGCTGACAAAGCAGATGCCTTAACACTATCTGCTCGCTATCAACCTATGATTACAAACTACCCAATTATGTTTAATGTTAATACCAGAATACATGAACTCTCATAGCTTTTACAATCGAGTGGTTTTGCAAACTTCTCTATAACGTGACACAGAATTATTCTCCTTCCGTTCAATACGACAGTGAATAAAAATATTAAATACAGGTCAACTGTTCATTTCACAGTACGCTAAACTAAGGTTCTCTTATCACTGCACATTTAGGAGCGCGCAATTCCATTAGCAGGTTAAAAAATGTACGACGGACAAAAAGAACCATGTGAATTATAATAGTTCACTGCTCCTGTAGTCCTCAGCGCGACAAGGGTAAATATAAAAAAAAGTCACTCGCCAAACTTCTCTTGTTAAAATGAATTACCGTTCAATGCAGGACACTTTGTCATGATGTTTTCTGGTGAAGAATGTTCCTTCATAAATACTTTCACTTACGGCCGGTTGCAACAACGTCAGTTAAAACGACCCTAACTTTCGGTTAGTTAACGATCGGTTGAGTCCTTTAACCGGGAAATGTTGCACCAAGCCTAAGTTAAGTCTCAGTTAGCTAACTGGATGGAATATGAATAACGAGGACTGTGATTGGTTCGTTTTGCTCCAATTAAACTTCCGGTCAACATGGCTGATTGTTTTCAATGAGCTGTTTGATAACTAGATCATCCAAATAGCGTATCAATTTAGCTGTTTGATAATTAGCTTATCCAACGAGTTATCCAATTAACATATCCATTTAACTTTTCCAATTAGCTGTTTGATAATATTAACTTATCCGTTTAGCTGTTCGATAATTAGCATATCCTGATTGCTGTTTGAAAACTAGCTTATCCATCTAGCTTACCCAATTAGCTTATCAAACTGGCTTATCCAGGAGCTTATCCAAATAGCTGTTTGATAATTAGCTTATCCTAATTACTATTCAAATCGCTTATCCATTTAGCTTATCCAATTAGCTTATTCATTTAGCTTATCCCATTAGCTATCCAAACAGCTTATCCAAAGAGCTTATCCAAATAGCTGTTTGATAATTAGTTTATCCAAAGAGCTTATCCAAATTGCTATTCAAATCGCTTATCCATTTGGTTTATCCAAATAGCTAATTCAAATTGCTATTCAAATCGCTTATCCAATTAGCTTATCCAAATAGCTTATTCATTTAGCTTATCCAATTAGCTTATCCAGTTAGCTTATCCATTTAGCATATCTAATTAGCTTATCCAAATAGTTTATCCAATTAGATTATCCATTTAGCTTATCCAATTAGCTTATCCATTTAGCATATCCACTTAGCTTATCCAAATCGTTTATACAATTATCTTATCCAAACAGCTGGCTAATAATTAATTTTCCAAACGGCATATCCAAACAGCTTATCCAATTATCTTATCCATTTAGCTTATCCAAACAACTGCTTGATAATTAGTTATCCAAATGGCCTATTCAAAAAGTTTATCCAAATTTATTTGCTATTAAATATTTCAAGTACATTAACTTATCCAAATGACTTATCCAAATAGCTTCCAATTAACTTATCCAAATAGCTTATCCATTTAGTTTATCCAAATAATTTGCACAATTAGCTTATCCATTTATCTGTTTGATAATTAGTTTATCCAATTAGTTTAAAATATATTTGTTTCGGTATGCCATTTTGCTTCACTAACCATGGACTTAAACCGTGGTCATCGAGCGTTTAAGTTAAACCGCCACTTAACGTCTGGTTAAGCCCTAATCTCTCTTGATGCAACGCAAAAAATTTTAAACGGGACTTTAACGAACAGTTAGTTTTAACTGACGTTGTTGCAACCGGCCGTTAGCAAACTAAAGTGACAGTTCATTCGAATACACGCTGCCATTGCCCCACGGAACTGTGTGCACGATTTAAAACACAAAACAAAATTCTATACTTTCAGTATCACAGAATATTTGCAATGAAATGGTTTTAATTATGAATTATAAACATCACAACATGTGAATCACTGATTTCGGGGCCACATGCATGTTTATCTTGCATTCTGCTCACGTCGCCACTTGCTCTGCCTGGAAATCAGCCATAGGAATGACAAAAATAAAAAGAATAAGAAAATATTTAAATTCGCACGAACAAAAAATATTCCAAGAAGATAAACCAACAATTGTTTGCTGGAAGCTGGGAGGAGTGTCTCAGAAAATCTGACAATAATGCCAGCTTCCAACAAACAACAGAACGAACAACCGACACTGCAGCATAGTCGGCACGGCAACAATCTGCCAACGCCAGAACGAGAATAAATAGTTAAACGAAAATATTTAAAAAACTAAGTCCAACAACCCCCCCCCCCCCCCAAAAAAACCCCTAAAGAGTTTTGGGCCCTTTTTTTTTTTAATCAACCGGGGTGGGGAGGGGGGGGGGGGGCAAACCAGAAGTCACGTGACATTAAGGGTTGTGACCGGAAATCACGTGATATTGAGGACTGCGACCGGGAGTCACGTGACATTGAGAGCTGCAGCTGTAGATTATATTTATAATAAAAAAGCTGTAGGAGGGCCTACTTTGGATGGTAATTAAAACGAGAGAATAACTTTGCGACCCCCAGTTTTTGATTCGTTGGTGACAAATTTGGAAATAAAAAATACACGAATATACAGAAGCCTCTATTTTTTTTGTAATTGAAAAACCTCCAGAAACAGATTCATTATCGTCCGATTCTTAAAAAAATTGCTTAATACAGTACAGCCAATGGTCAATTTAAAACAATAAAAGATTATTTAAATTTGAACAAGAAAAGAACGATGCAGTTACAGTCCGGGTAGCAGTAGCATTTTGTCCGGCTCCCACTATGTATTTATGCATCAAGGTACTGTAGTAAATATTCATTTGAACTCTAGAAAACATTGTTGGGCAATTTTTCAGAATAAGAACGCCATGGCTGTTGAAAAGCTTTGCTCGTCGAAATTTTATTTCATTTTAATGTTACAAATTAACTTAATGTAATGTCTATATTGTTCAATTATTACACTGGTCAAGCCACATTTTGCTGCCAATCATTTAAGTCATTTAATGGTAAATTTGTTGCACTGATTCCCAATATGACATCAGTTTTTTCAAATTGGCTCTAGTTTGAGATATTTACAATGTCATTGAAATACACGAAAAATAAGAAACAATTTGAAAAAGTATTTACTTATTGAAAAAAAAATCACATAAATATACATGTATATCATTATCACATAAATATGTATCAAATTGGATAAGATTCGAACATGAAACAAAAAATATGACACACAGTTCAGTACAACAAATAATAAACACAATTTTCACAAAACAAATTGTCATCTATATGATTTCCTTGTGTGTGGATCATCAGGACAATCGCGTTGAAGACTCCAACAATAGCCAACCATCATATGAGTGTCCCACGTTCCTTGGTATCTTTCTTCCATAAATTTTATATCTTGGTGGAACCTCTCCCCTTGTTTTTCACTATAAGCACCAAGATTATCTGGAAATCGATCTAAGTGACTATTAAGAAAGTGAAGTTTTATGCTTATGATAGCATCCAAATTTTTTAAGTTTGAAAGATGATGTTTACGAGTTCTTCATGGTTGTCAGCTTTGTGATTACCGAGAAAGTTCTTAATAACCAAGACAAAACTGTTCCAGACAGATGCTTCAATATCAGTCATGGATTTAACGAAATTTTCATCTTGGATGAGTTGGCGAATCTGAGGCCATTAAAGATCCCAGCTTTTAGTTTTTCCATACTCACATTCCCGGAAAAAATTTGCAAATATATTTGAAGCAATCACCACCTTTATCTAAGGCCCTAACAAATTGCTTCATAAGTCCCAGCTTTATATGGAGCGGGGGGGAGAATGATTTTTTCCCTATCAACCAGTGGTTCTCTAATGAGGTTTGATGCACCTACAATCAGATTTTCTCTTGAATCCCATACAGATTTTTTCCAGTGGTCTTCTTTTGCCTGCTATCCCACAGGCACATAAAACGGGGTACTTAGAATTATTTTTTACTTAGAGTTATAATATTCCAAGTAACAAAAAACTATTTCGAATATAAAATTAAATACATAAAATAATGTAGAGAATATTCAAAGTAGATAGGCTGATGACATTATCAATGAATCTGGTGCTTTATTTCTTGAACACCCTGTATCTCAAGAACTAGAGCCAATCTGAGCAAGCTTTAGTATTATATAAATTCGTCAAAACATCTTCGGCAGCACAATTTTTTTTGTTGACCAGTGTTATCAATAAATGGCGGCAATATGGAGAATCTTTTTATAATAAATGAAACGTGATCGCATTGACTTTTTCAGCGAATGATTGTCTCCATCTTGTTTTCGAAAATTTACTTTTCCACTAGCTTTTGTAGAGGGAAAAGTGGACGGGAAACTGAGAAAAAAACTGAATTAACCTGCTGTTTATTGTATATGCTGTACCAATATATAAAAATTTATACGCTAATTTTACTTGAAATTCCTTTGAAGTTGTCCTATCGTACTTATAGTAACCTCTTGCGACTTCCCCAATTTAAATGTTTTTTATGTCAAAATTTTTCTTATTACACATGAATAAATATAGTATTTATGCATTGGTCAATATGTCATGGTCCAATACTCTCTAGATATTTTTATACAGTCTTAATTAGTGAGACAGCCCATTTGGTATCAGCAGCGCTTCGTATCAGTCCAGAGTTGCATTGTTGAGCATTGTTATCAGGTATAGGCCTAATGCGTAAACACAGTACGCGTGGGTCGGGGTGATAATACACAAAACAAAAATAACAAAAAAATATATATAGGGTAGATGTACCAGTAATTGACAGTTTAAGACATTACTGTGAAACAAAATTGTGTACGTAATACAAATTGTATTTTGAAACTTTTCTAATTATATCATTAAATTGTAAATAGAATGCAGAATGCGCCAATCTCTATACAATTATTATATCTTTAAAAGCTATTAAGTTATTAAATTTTTTCCTAACTAATGCATGAATCGCCAGTAGTTGACAGTTAATGCACCAGAAGTTGACAGGCAGTTTCACCAGTAATTGACAATACTTTAATTACACATTTTTATTATATATTTATACAAAAAAAAATTGATAACATTCAAAAGTAGCTGAAGCAATCAAGCATTTTTAAGAATGTGTAAAGTATTTAACATAACTAAAATTATGCTTTTTAAAACTTAAGTTGTTCATATTGATCATTTATCTTTTTTCCCCTTTGAAATAATAAATAAAATCAGTCTATTCCCATGTAGAGTGCAAAGACCATAAAAAATGAAGGTGTTTTTCAGTAGTGCAGTATCATCAGATCTTGGCCAACAATTTGTTCATAGAAAAACTTGATTTTTGACAACTGTTCTCCAACTTTGCAAAATTCATCCAATTCATCCTATGCTACGTCTTATCATAGTAAACAGAATAGTAGTTTTTTTCTTGGAAGATAACTTATCCTGGGCTACCTGTGACAAGATTCAGGACCAACAAAAAGAATCGGCGAATAGGGCGTAGAAGATTTATGTCAAAGTGGGTGATCTAGAAATTGACAGTCAAGTTCCTATAATTGACACAGTTAGGTTAAATACTGGAAATTCAGAAGTTACACTTAAAACCATGATGTTTCCTTATTATTACCCTACATTAGTATATTTTGTGGTCGTTTTTTTTTTAAACACAGATATTATCAATAACTGACAGGTTATGTCAATTACTGGTGACTCTACATATCTGGGTTCTAGTAATTGACGATGGATTAAAACAGTTAAAAAATTAGTCATCAGAAATTCTGTTACTACTAGAAGTATTGTCCACTGATCACACAAAAAGGTTCACGTAAAATTAATAACAAATATTGCATAACATTCGTGAAATAAATTCAAGTACTCAAACCCTCGCGTAGTGGTTCATTACAAGGTTTTTTCGACTCGATAAGGCATTGAACAATCGACACGTGTTTGCGGCCATAATAGGGACCAAAGTTCCTTGTTTTTTGTTTTTCTGGGAAGCCTAATACGTTGTTTAATAAGAGGTGGCAACCTTAGTCCCTTTTCTTGCTTTGCTACTTTATTAAAAGCCTTTAAATCGTGGATTGTCAATTACTGGTACACTGTCAACTACTGGTACATCTACCCTACTTATATATCAATTCGAACATTTTCTTAGATAATTTTCTGAACAACATTTAAATTAATGAATTCTGGGATTATATTCATTTTCGGGGACTTTTCTGGGGTATATATTAATTTCCAGGGATGCTTATTCACCGGGGACAAGGCAGGCGATCCGGGGATGTCTGGTCACACTACTTTAAACCCAACACAACACACAAACTTAATAAGACAAAGCATACACAAAACAAAGAAAACACACCAAAACATACCACCACCAAAACGCAACCCCAAACACACTTGACAAACACCACCCATACAAATGCAATTCTTTAAATACCCACAACCATTCCTGCCAGGCACATGAGGCATCTCACACTGACATGGAATGTCACAGGATCATGTGGGCATATTCAGCCACCATCTGAGTTTCCAAAATTTCATCAGAACTAGGCCCACCTTCTGGAACCATCCCATTTCCTTCCCGAGTTATCTCCTGCCCATTCAAATTCGAAGCTCTTTGTAACTTACTATTGTGTTCCCCGGGTGCGGGCCATAATCCCGACAGCCACAATCCCGACAAGCCAAAATCCCGACAAGCCAAAATCCCGACAAGCCAAAATCTCGACAAGCCAAAATCCCGACAGGCCAAAATCCTGACAAGCCACGTATTCCTGACAGGTTACAATCTATTATTCGGGATTATGACCCTAACCCGTGTTCCCCATTACTCTTGTCCCTGTTCGGGCACCATTGTGATATGATAATAGGTAAATAGTGAGCGTAATGAGGAGAAACACATAATATAAAAAGAAAAATTGTTTTTCATTAAGGATCATGAAACAACTTTTTACAATGATTGTTTAAAGTTGAACAAAAAGACCTAACAGTTAATCTTGTGATATCTGAATAAACCTTAAGTTATACAAAGAAGGTTAATGTTTATAAAGGAATCATAAACTAAGATTCTATAAAGGCTGAATAAATATCACTAATGAACGTAGATAATGAACTGGCCCTAAGTCAAGGCATATCCGAAGAGGGGGGGGGGTAGTTTTGGGAGGAAAACACTTCACAAAACTGAAGGGGAAGAAGTGATTGTTGGTGTTGAATGCGGGAAACAGAGATTGAAATTTTTTGGGCAGTCTCGCATGCTCACTTAGAGCAGTGTTTCTCAAACTTATTTCTATGAACGCCCCCTCAGCGTTTACAAAATTTAGTACGCCCCCTCCCCTCCGCATCTTAAGGTTTCTATAAATATCAAGGATATTCTAAAAAAAATTCATTTGAGAATCACAGATCACAGAATGGAGGAATCCCCTAGTTCGGGGAGAAGAGAGCGAGAGAAGAAGCGAGATATAACGATGGATCAAAAGGGCAGTTGACATCTTATGAAGATCGGCCTCGGTGGCTCAGCGGTTGCGTGGTCGCCTCTGATGCTCGAGGACGCGGGTTCGATCCCGGCCGAGGACGACGAGGATTTTTCAGGGGGAAATCCTGAGATCACGCACTTCCTTCGGAAGGGAAGTAAAGCCGTTGGTCCCGTGTAGTCGTTTGCCGGCTGCACGTTAAAGAACCCTTGCGAGGCAAAATTTGCGGCCCCTATAACGCCGTCCTGAAATGACCATAGCAGTTGAAAAGGACGTTAATACCAAACAAACCAAACCAAACATCTTATGAAGAGCTTGCATAATAAACTGCTCTTACCACTGCTCGTTTAATTGTAGAAGTAAAGGGTTTTATAAATTTTAAAAATTCTTTTTTTCTACTTTCATCAACGATACAATTAATTACACAGACTATTTTTTTCAACCTTCAATGGGGGGATAAAATAAAGACAACTGTGAATAACAAAATGATTTTATTACTAGGGGTCAGTAGAATCAAGGTTAGTTTTCGACATAGTCACTGTAAAAATTGAGACATTTTTTACAGTGGTGGACGAGTTTTCCAATACCCTCTTCATAGAAGTTTACCTCCAGCATGTTGAAATAGGTCTCCACGGCATCTTGAAGCTCTTTTTTGGTATGAGGCATGCTGTCCTCTGGAATTGTTTTGATTCATGACAACGCACGACTGCATACTGCAGTAGCTTCAGCTTCTTGAGCAATTTTAATGGGAAGTGTTCGATCACCTGGCATACAGCCCAGACCTGGCGTTGAGTGACTTTCATCTATTTTGAAAGCTGAAGAAAGGTCTAGGAGGACAGCACTTCCGCACCAATGAAGACTTCAAGATACCGTGGAGACATATCTCAACATGCTCGCAGCAAACTTCTATGAAAAGGGTATCGGAAAACTCATCCACCTGTATGAGAAATGTTTCAATTTCTACAGTGACTTTGTCGAAAAGTAGTTTTGCTATTCACACTCGTCTTTATTTTATGCCGTATCGGAGATTGAAAAATAAATAGCCTTCATATTAAGTAAGCTCACACAAATGAATCATACACAGAAAAGGTAAAATCATTTACCTTATTAGTGAAATCGTAGCTGGACGTCATTTGCATGTCTCGCAACCCCCCTCCCCCACTGCCCACATGTTAATTAACGCCCCCTACCGCCCAATTGCTGCTTAACGCCCCCTCTAATGATCCTACCGCCCCTTAGGGGGCGATATCGCCCACTTTGAGAAACACTGACTTAGAGTATAGAGAAGCGGACACAAGCACGAGGAGAGCAGATGCGTGGATAGAGCATCTCATGAAATGGATGGATGCTACTGAGTCAGATTTATTATATTAAGTTCCAAATTATTAGAAGTTGGGTTAGAACAGTTTATGCTGATAAAAGGATATACTGTCTCTTAGACAATAGAGGAGGAGAGACGAGTTCAAGGAGAGCAAATGTGTGCATGAAGCATCTGTCAAGATAAAAGGATTCTGCCAAGTCAAACGTAATCTGTTGAGTTCTGAATTATTCGAGGTTGTGTTAGAACTGTGTGCACTGATAAAATAACACAATTGTTAGCTACCAGCTAGAGGAATTGACACCATTTATGTGTTGGAAGAGAACTTTGCATTAGATAACAGCCAGGTCACTATAGGATCCAGTAGGAAGGAAGGACCAATAACACAACACCAAGCAACCAGCACAGGAGCCCAGTATAGAGAAGGTGCATTCATCATTCAGTCAATTTAACAGGACATCATGGAAAATCGGATGTCGGTGTGTCATGATTGACGACTGTTGAATCTAAAGTCGCATTCACAAGAAAGCTAGAAAGTCCTGTACATGCGAGACTTTTCATTCACACAAGAAAATGCCTGCTAGATACGGTTCTTGCTAGGCCATTCACATATTCGCTAGGGTCAATCCTCACGTGAGTACACTGTAACTAGCCCGAGAAAGGTGTTGCGAGAGTATTCTGTTTGAAATGGAAAAGTAATAGGTCTCGCGTGCTAAAGTGATAAAGTGCCCAGATCCCAGCCAATCCGATCAGAGCACTCCTGACTTTTGGTTGGCTCCTTGTTGCAGCAAGGCAAAGGCAAAAGCTAAAACAACATGGACGTCATGAATGATTCTCCCATGTTGTTGAAGAAACAAGAACGGCAATAAATAAAGGCAATGCTTTAAAAAAGCAAAAGGAGGCCACATTAAGAGAAAATTTGATTTTTGCCATTCGTGAATGAGAAATCATTTGGAATAAGGCCCATAAAGACCACCGAGATTGTGGCCTCATCGAGATACGATGGCTCGAAGTTGAAGAAATGAAAATTCCAAATAGGTCCTTTCGATAGTTTTTGATTATACAGGGTGTTTCTAAATTATCTTCTGTATTATATATATGTTTATTACTCAAAAACTATTACAGATTTTAACGTAATTTTTTTTTATTCACAAAGAAAAGCTCAAAAAGTTTCTTAGCATGCCTTAATAAATTTCAATGTGCCCTCCCATTTATGGCGTGAAGGATGTTAATGCTATATTAGATTTCCTCCTATGTTTGGGCTATCATTTTGGGGGTGATTTCAGCGATTGTTTCAATTATTCTGTTCTTGAGAGTTTCAATGTCATCAATGTTGGTCTTGTACACTCTGTCTTTCACATATCCCCAGAAGAAAAAATCCAGAAGGTTCGCATCAGGTGAGTGAGGGGGCCAAAAGTTTGGCCCATCCCTTCCAATCCATCGTCCTGGAAAGTTCGTATCAAGGCACTGCCTAACTTGCAGACCCCATTGAGGAGGTGCTCCATCTTGTTGATAGACTATGTTGGGCTGCAATTCTTCGACCTGTGGAATCGGTTAGGTTGCAGCGGTAATGGTGTCTTCACCGAAAAAGAAAGGTCTGATTACTCGATCATGCATTAAACCGCACCAAACATTAATCTTTGGGCTGTCGCGTATATGCTCTGTTAAAACGTGGGGGTTTTGTGAGCCCCAAATGCAGCAGTTGTGTTGGTTTACTGCTCCAGAAGTATGGAATGTTGCCTTCTCAGAAAACAAAATATCCTCAAGGAAGGTGGGATCATTGTCGATTTTTTGGAGCATATCCTCAGCAAGCTTCTTGTGCTTCGGTCGGTCATCTGGCTTCAGTTCATGGGTCATCTGGATTTTGTAGGGTATAAGACGAAGGCGGTGCTTCACTATTTTATGTACGGATGTCATTGGCATATCTAGTTGACGAGCCGCTTGGCAAAGTGATTTACGGGGACTACGATTGAACGCCTCCCTGACCTTTTCTACTCTCTGTGGTGTCGCTGAAGGTCTACCAGCACCCTTTTTGTGTAACAGACCGCCTATGTTTAAAAATTTTTCATGCCATAGCTTAATTGACTTAAGATTTGGAGGGTCTTTTTTTAAACTTTGTTTTGAACATTCTCTGAATTGTAATCAGTGACTTACATTCTGCATGCCATAACACGCATTGAGCTTTGTCTTGAACACTCATCATTGTTTACTGTGTCTCATGAAAAATGGAACAACGTGCCAACAATGGTACCACGCACCAACTGCGTATTTCATTATCAACTCACGCGAGGCTATACTCTGTCGAACAAAAGTTGGAGTGGGCGTGTCCAGTTAATCTTCCTATTTCAATTGTTAGACATTGTTGATTCTACTTTGGCAACGGTGTCTAACAATTCAAATAGGAAGTTTTAACTGGACACGGACACTCCAACTTTCGTTGGATAGAGTATAAGAAACTTTTTGAGTTTTTCTTTGTGAATAAAAAAAATCACATTAAAATCTGTAATAGTTTTTGAACGGATATTTATAAGAGAAAAGGATGAGACACAAAAACCTTGGAATACAATAAATAATAGTTATTAAATAAAAATAAAAATAAATAATAATTGACAAAATAATTAATAAATAATAAATAAAATCAAAATAAAACTAGAAATATAAAATAAAATAAAAAGCTGATGTTTCGGATAGAGACTATCCTTTATCAAAGCACAAAGGATAATTCTCTAAAGGCAATTAGAATATTAGATGATTATCCTGAAGTTGATAATAATATGTACAGTATTACAAAAAATGACAAAGCGTGTTTTCTGCATTTTATTTTTTTGATGCATTTGTGCGTTTTCACTTCCCTATTCAAACAAATTGTCATACCACTCACTAATTAAAAAATAATCATAAGCAGATTGATAAACACTATGTGTAGTAAATATGGCATGGACAATTGACATTGAAAATAACAAAAATTACAAATACATGCATGAACAAATCTTTAATTACAAATTGTTGAGACAACAGATTAATATCATTGTCCGAATTAATTACTACAAAGTGATTCTCAATCTCCCTGTACTTATTTGATTATTCAACCTGTATACACAGTTATCATTTACTACACATTTAAAATACCTTAAAAATGTTATGGAAGGACAATTTTTTTATTCATTTGAGATTTCTTTTGACATTTTGGCACGAAATTTAAACTTAAAAAAAAAATCGGGCTTGTTCTCGTGTTTCTTTAGTTTTAATGTTTAATTCAGTTTAAAAATCTTTCTAAATTTTTCATTTAATAAGCAATAAAAAGTTTAACTATTTTTAAACTATACTACTGTAGTGGAGAATGAAAATGGCTTATATTTAGTGCCATCTTGGTTTTTATTCAACTCTATTTTGCGTGAACTCATTAATTAACTTCAATCAGTTTTAAAATGAAACGCAGTCATTTTTATTACACGAAGACAAAAAATTCCAATTGCATATACATTGCGATTTTTTTCAACAACAAAGTTATCTCGAGAGATATACATGCATTACCACAACAATTAGGAAATCTAAACATACGATTAACTTAACTACAACAATATGCAATTAATGAATATCATGTGCTTTGTATTGGCATTATGCGTTATGAAGTAACTGAATATTTATTGAATATATTTATTATTTCAATGTGCGACAATCCCAACAATTCCCCATTTTCTCACATGGAGATACAATTAGTAAATAGGTAATGTTTAAATTCTTTAAATGTTTAATCATCACATTTGAACTAACGTCTTTAGTCATAAGGTCTGCAACAAGTTCTTCAGATCCAATATAATTTATCTGAATTTCTCTATTTTCTCTGTCGTCTTTCACGAAATGAATCTTTCTTCCGATATGTTTATTTCTGCTGCTGATCTTTGGATTCTTAACCCAGATTATCTGTATAAGTTTGAATTGGCCGCTCGATTTGAAGTGGGCGTGTCCAATCTTGGTTTTTATTCAACTCATTTTATACTGGCTTATAAGACAACTCCTGTATCCTGGAGGAATTTTATTTTCCACTTCCTAGGGTAATCTTATATACAGAATATATGATAATACAGAGTTCCTAGACCCTGTACGTAAGTCAAACAACACTTAACAGTAACCCAACCTACCTCAAAGAATAGAGTAGCCTACCTAAAAAGTTCATTTTTATACAATAAAAATTATTCTGTCCTTTTCTGTAACATCCTTCGTAATTAAAAACACAGTCCACAAAAAAAAAGCTTTATTTTCCAAAACAGAAAAACAAACAGCAGATCTTAAGCAAGTTTCATAACGCTGAAGAATTGAAATCAGTGCTGCCGGTAGCCATCCCATCTGGTGGGGAAAAGCTGCATAAATGTGTCAAAATGTATGCAAGAGCCTTAACAAGAGCTGTGTGAAATTAGACAAGTTGATTTATGTATGTCGAGAACTGTCTGTATTTGAAAATTTCTGTAATGTCTGTGGAGTGATTTAGACAGTAATGACGAAGTAGCAATTGCATGTGAGTGATATACAAACTACTAATAGGAAAACCTTTTGTTGTTTATTTTATTCTTTAATTAAATGTTTTCCTTTTCTTCTTTCCAGATTCGTTACTGTACAGAAATTGCCGCTTGTGCTAGCAGTATTAATTATGTTCTTATACAACAAGGACAAGAAATTTGGTCGCAAGGATTATTAGCATATTTAAAAAATTTAGTGAGTTTTTTTGGTTTCGTTTTGTTCATAGTTTTATTATCAGAAAATTTTCTCCTCTTGTAATTAATGACTGAAATATAATTGTAAACTGATATATTAATTTACTCAAAACATTGAAAATTGTAAACACAGAATTAAAAGTTTTAAAACTGCAGTGAAGATCACACAGAGAGAAATAAAATTAAGGTTTGCCATATAAAATCATCAGTTCAAACAAACAAAATAGATTAACTTTTTCGAATACTCCTGTATCCTTCGTGTTAAATGTTTATTTTATTCTTTTTTATTTTCCTGCTGAGGTTTTATAAGAATATAATCAATGGGGTATGTTATTTTGTAACAAGAACAGTCAAATGATGGTTATGAGTTTGTATTATTTAATATTTTAAAAATTGTTGTGTAGCTGTATAAATTTTATACTTCTATTTTAAACATTTTCTCTTGCAGGAGTTTTTCGTTTTCTTCTGATTTGTATAAAGAATTTGGTTACTCAAAGAGCTGATATGCTGAAATTACTGTCTACACTAATGTAAAAGCCGAGAAATTTAAGTCTAAAAAACTAATTCTAAAAAACAGAGTCGACTTATCAACAGGTCAAATTTAGAGGACACATTTTCCATAGAATTTTGGAGAACATATGAATAAAAACATATGCTTTATTAAAAGACAAATCTACACATGCACATTTTTCCAAATTTTTTTATTAAAAAAATGGAAAGGAGATGTCATATGTTATTATTTTGCTGGAAAAAATTTTTTCGTCAGTTTTGCACATAAACATGCCAGGGAAAGTGAGAATTTTACTGCAAAGCTACTCTCCCCAAGAATATGAGGACAATTCGCGAGTGAAAGATATTGATCTGCCCTTTGGTGTTCTGCGGCGAAACAAATGAGAGTGGTATACGATAGTGGAAAATAACATGCGTGTATGCTAGCATAATCGTTGTTGTAAGGCAAGGTTTTTTGTTTTTTTTTTGCGAATTTATTTTTCGTACACCTGAGATTAAATGGTGTAAACATAGACTAGGAGTGCTATCTCATTTATTTCTTTTGTGGACGCCTTGTTACACATTGGGATAAATGCCTTAACGCATTTGGAGAGTATTTTTAAATTCCTTATATACACTTTGCATAAAATAAATAATTTTCATTTTCGTTTGTACGACCCTTATACATAAGGCATGGCGATCGCTTCTTCATTCCCTAAGCAACACCGCACGTCCTCCCTCTGTTCTCATTGATTCAAAGTTCACTTATGTTTAGATAATCAGTCTCTAAGTCATTCGAATAATGGAATAAAATCTTATGTGGATAGAAATAGTTAAGTAATAAACTAGAGGATACTCTTTTACCACAACAAGGAAACAAGAAACGAAAAAATAATAAATGAAAAATAAAGCAAAAAAAAAGACAAAAAACAAAAGAATAAGGAAAAATACGACCGTCGTATTTTTAAGTTTTAAGTTCGTTGGGTATGCGATGCTCAGCTGGCTTATATGATATCCTGCAGTCTCCCTGTGATGCAGCCTGCTCAATAGTTCTTTGTCTTTCCAGAGTTCAAACGAGCGATCTCTACTTAATTTATGCAGAGTTTATATGCACAAATCTTATCTATAGACAATTCACTTATGATTTTCTCCCACAAAGTCATTGCATTTGCCGTAATTAGACAACATTGTGCCCACTTTCTCATAGTTACGACTGAGACCCTCACACACCAGTCTCCCTTGTGCTTCCTTCACTTTTTCGTTCATACATTTCCCATCACTTTTTCGTTCATACACTTTTCCCATGCTTACGCCTTTTTATATTTCTCCCATCTTTCAAGATCATCCCTCTCGAAACTCCTAATGGCAAATTCAACTCAGCGCTCTGGGGGAGAGCGAGAGTAGCACAAATCACATGACTGCTCTCCTCGAGAAGAAGCAAAATTGCTCGTCAAGTGGAACAAACACATTGCTCCAGACGAGAGTAACAAGGATGACGAGTTTCAATTTCAATTATTAAAGTTCGACCTCAAACTCTCAATACATTCCCACAATATCCATAAGAGTTTCAATTTTCGGTCTTTTACACTTCCCTTGAATCTTGGAAATTAGCAAAGGAAGAGCATTACGCTTCCTTTCATCTTCATCTTCTGAACCACCTAAAAATTCTTCAACGAAAGCATATAAAAATTCGTCATCAGCCATATTGGAAGTTTGAATTCACCTCTCTTCCCACTCTTCCTGCAGCTATTCCACTTCTTGAGCTGGAGTAGCTGGAGCACTCTCTCTTGGAGCACGAGCAGCAAGTGGAACATAGAGTAGGAGCACTCGCGATGCTCCGAGCAGTGAGTGGAACGCCATGGAGCAAAAAATGAGTGCTCTAGAGTGTTCTAGAGCAACGAGTGAAATTCGCTATAACAGTCGAAGCGTTTTCCATTGCTCTATCCCATGATCGGCATTGATGTGTTGCCATTAGTAACGCCCTAATCAGACTGTGGATAGAACGATTTACAAAGGCGGGAACGCACGAAAATTTAATTAATTAATTAATTTAAATTATTTTATTGTATAATACAATCATTTTATAATAATTACAATACAATACAATAAAATCAGTTAATACAATAAAATGTAACCACTGAGCCTAAGCTCGTAGGGTTTACACTAAAACTAAAACTAAAAACTAAATCTAAAAGGAGGATTAAAAATAATAATATAAAATTATGATGGAAAAGGAAAAAAAGAATCAAAATCATTATTTGAAGAGACCCAGTTTTTTATAACTTTCCGCCAATTTTTAATATATATAGGAGCAGAATTATAAATTCTTCTAGAAATAAAATAATATTGATGAAGAGAATTTGTATGTACAACAGCTGGAATCGAAATCGCATTAGTTGCAACATATCTAGTTTTATAATGGCTAGTTAAGCTTAAAGGAATATTTTTCTCCATAATTACCTTTATCATTACTGTTGTGATGGGACATGTGTGATATTTCGTTAATATCTCACATGGCCCGCCAGTACAGATGTGCTCTTTGTTAGGCATATCTGTGTTGTTCATTTATTAATAATAAAAAGGATGAAAAGTAGAAATTAGAGAAGTTATTTAGTAGTTAGGAAGGGAGATTAATATAACGCGAGAGGATAGAGGGGTAAGAAATCGGAACAGAATAAGATTGTAATCGAGTAGGTACAGAAGTATTGGTAGTTTTATTATAAATTTCTTGTTGATACTTGGAGTTGCGAAATGACCCAACATACATAGAATAAGGTAATAAAATATTAAGAATTTAGTAATAAAAAGAAAATTGCTCTCTCAAAGAAAACTACAGGTTGGAACACTGTGCAGAAAAGTAGGCTTAAAGACGCCTATTGTGAAAGGATTAGGAAAGTGAAAAACTAAACAATGAACGAAGAGGAAGGGAACGTAGTTGCATAGGCAACGACCTAAAAAAGTGGATTCCAAGAAATGAAAGTGGTGAACCAATAGAATTAAGAGAAAGTTTGGGAAGGGAAAAGAGAGAGAGACACAGTAGTAGAGTGTGTGCGTTCGATATGTAGAGAACAAGAAGCGAGAGAAAGAGAAGGATCAGCGACCGAGCGTAGAGACGGGAATGAGATAGAAGTTTTTCTGGAAACATCGGAGAATTGGGAGAGATGTCCCAACATTAAGAGTTGTTTTAGCAAAAGAAAGGAGAGACAGTTTTAATAGTGTAAGAAAGGTTATTTGGTGACATTAGTTGTAGCAACAGATGGACAAGGTTTTATTGGTGATAGTTGAGAAGGCCATAGCAGATCGATGGGCGATGAGAAATGAGAAGCAGAAGAGAAGAAAGAGCTTATAGCATCATGAGGAGGAACGGAGCGGCAGCTATAATACCTATGCTTCGTCGCAGAAAGCAACTCGGCTGGTCCCCGTAACACGGATCCCTTTGCAGCGGAGCTGGAGCTGCATGATCGCGGGAAGACATCGGGTTAATGGGTATCAAGTCGCAGAGTTCTTTAATCAGCATGCACGGAAGAGAAGGCAGCGGAGACTCCAGGAAGCGACGGCTGTAATCTACGAGCTCTTGTCCACTAGCATCATCGGCTGTTTTAACTCCATATAAGTGATAAGTTTAGAATAAAGGCATGTGCATATAGTGAACGATTATAAAGAATATAGTGTTTATGATGTGTTTAATGTGTGGAAGGAACAGCAAACTATAAACAGAGTTAAGAATGAGTTAAGAGACCCTAACGTTAGCGTTAAATTGTGTTCCATCGAAGTGTGTGATTCTATTGTTACTTTGATCATTATACCTTAATTAGTTTAATTCATTATCATTTGATTTTGTTTATTTAGTGCTTTTATTATGGCCATAATTTTATTTTTCTTTTCATTGAATAAACGTCTTAATTTACTTATTAAATACGTTGTTGAGTCATTAGCAAACCAAGGTTCACAAGAATAACAAAGAAGGGGGGGGGGGGGTAGAGCACATAGTATTCCAGTGGGGTTAGTAAGGTAAGTTATTAATTTGGTAGCAATCCGTTTAAAGAAGCAAGTTTGAATAAGCAACCACTATACGATCATTAGAAGTAATTATTTAGTAAGTTAATTTTCTTTCTTTGTTTATATAAGTACACAGCGAGGATTGTGGCCTGCAACATTAAGAGAGCAGCGCTACTTTCACCGTTGCGTCAAAATTGGTGCCGTGATTCAGAGTAGAGTAAGTAATTAGGAGGGGGGGAATCTTTTTGTTGTATTATGAGAAAGCCACTATACGATCTGACAATTAGTATTAGAGAAATTCGTAGTTTATTAATATAGAAAGTGCGCAATGAGGAGTGTGACCCGCTACTTATTATCAAGAGTAGCGACTCTGTTGCGTCACACTTTCAATACATAAATTTGTTGAAGATTCATAAAATCAACTGAATAATTATGACCAAATAAAATCTTAAGTATCATTTTATGATAATTCTGTAATTTTAAAATATGAGACTTATAAGTCCCACCCCAACTTACAATGCCGTATTGTAAGAGTGAGTAAAAAAATGCATAATATGCTATTTTTATTAAGGAGTGAGGTAAAATATATTTCAGTTGAATCAAGGTCCAACCAATACGTTTTAATTTACTTAAAAGTGTTTGACATTGTAAGTCCCAATTTAAATTTGAATCAATAATGATACCTAAGTAATTAAAATTATTTTAATTACAGGAAAGTTTTAATAATAAATAACTTAGCGAACGTCAAGATTAAATAAAGGTTGAAATCCAAAACGAGCTTAATTGAGCTAGACCATTTATATTAGTCTGAGAAACATGACTTAAAAAGATTTATTTAATGCTGAAAAATAAGTATATGAAGTACCAAAGTAAATGAGGAATAAATAAATTTGTTGGATCGTATTAGGGATGTGCGATAGTGAGAAAAAAACTATCGATAGTATGATCACGATAATTTTTTAGTTAACTCGATACTATCACGATAGTCTGCAACTATCGATAACTATCACGATAGTTTGCAATTATGAGTAAGGAATCGAATGGTGAAAGAATCCACCATCAAGGATAAAAAGTTAGCATGTTTTGCCAAACACTTTAACTTTTATTTAACAAAAGAATGAAAAATAAATTACAAAGTGCACTTCATAAAATACATCACTATATGATATGTATGATCATCGCTTAGATTGAGAAAATTTATCCATTTTTGGTATCTGTTATTTTAACAAAACGTAAATGATATTTTAACAAACATAAATGCTTAATGTAAATGTGAAATTATTTATATAAGTATTTATAAATGTTATTCATAAAATTATTAATTAAATAAATTTAATTTATAAATAAATATGTACTTAGCTTATCTTATAATTAGTATATACAACATGGTTGTATGAACATGGTTTTCAACCCTAAACACTTTTCCTATACTTTTTTTTTTAAATTGTATTGATCATTAGGATAGGAATCATTCATTTAGTTTTTCTTTCATTTACATAAATATTTCAACTTAAAAAAAATACTAAAATTTTATTTAAAAAATTTAAAAAGAATCTGAATTCTAAGCAACCCATCCATAACCAAGCTACCATTTGCAGGTAGCAAGCAAGTTTTTTAGGCTTAATTTACTACCCAACTATAAAAAAAAACCAACAAAAAAATAGGGTCACCAACTCTTAAATTTCGGGATATTCGCCAAAAAAATTAGGGACAGCGCAAAAAAACACCAAGAAAGGAAAATATTTGTTGCCAGAAAGTTGTTTTTCAGTTAACGTGAAATTTTGGGACAAAATGCGTCCCGCTAGAATCAAATCTGAACCCGTCCAAAAGGCCACAAAATCGGGACGTCCCGAAAAACTTGGGACAGTTTTCACCATATACATAACACAACCATGAACCTTGCTTCTATAATTTTCCTTCTGCCTTTGCCACTTAGCTTTATATTGTGAAATACAAAGATAGAAGACTTCTATGTATTGTTTACTATTAAGTTACTATTAGTGGTGGCGCTCTGTCAACTATCGCAATAGTTACTAAAATTATCGTGATAGTATCGACTTACTTGATTATTCGATAATAGGGCTATCACTATCGTCGATACTATCGCCCATCCCTATCTACAATGACCAACCAATGAAATGTGAACTCGGCTTATTAGCCCATTGGCCCAGTTGCAACATTCGCATGGGCTGTATTGACCAATCAGAGAAAGAATTTCGGACGGTGTACGTTGTAATGAAGTGATCATTTAACCAAGGGAACGTAAAATTTGTCCGTTACTGTGAGGTGTACGTTAAAGTGAGGTGTGTTATTCTGAAACTTTTTAGCATTAAAATACCTACATTTCGGCCATGGTTTTTAAATTTGTACGTTATTCTGAAATGTATGTTAATGTGAGGTACGTTGTAACGGGATTTTACTGTATTTTTATTTCGTTTGTATTTTCTTTCTGACAATCATCAATCTTATTATCTTTTGTGTATAATATGGAAGACTGCTTGGGTTGGTCAGGCTTCTTGACTGCCTCAGTGTATTTCATTTGGAATTTATTCTAATTCGATGAGCTTTGTGAAAGCGCTGCTTCCATCCCATCTGAACAAATGTACACTTCACTGTTTGATTGCCGATTGTCGAAATTCTGTATATTTTTGCACATTTTATTTCTCGCGAGGAGTCAAAAATGATCGCATTATATAAGAGGATAGCATTTTTGCTGTTTTTTTGGGCTGAAAAAGTGGAATCGCATTATACAAGGGGGCGCATTATACACGTAGTAGAGGATTTACGGTATATTTATAACAAATTCATTTTGATAATATAATCTATATTGTCACCATAGGAAAAGTAAATCAGAATTGTGGGACGAACAAAGTATTGAAATAATACAAAGGAGAAATGAATCAAAGAAAGTATTTCGAAAATGCAGAAGTGAAGAATCTTTAGATAAAATGAGAAGCATAATAGCAATAGCAAAAAAATTATTAAAAAAGAAGAAAAGAAAATCTTGGGAAATATTCCTTATAGCGTACAGAAATTCAAGTGAATTGAAACTATGGCCTACCATAAAAAAAATAAACAATAAGCCAAACCTAAAATACCAATAATTCTAGACACAAACAATATCCCAATGAATCTGTTTCTCTCATTGGAATAATTATTAAAATTTGATGCTGAACCAACAACTAATCTGAAAAAAGACAATAGAAACGATCATGATTTGGAAAATGAAGAGCCAGAAAATCAAAAAATTTGAACCATCCTGTTCTCTAACTTAGAATTAATAAACGCAATGAAAAACAAAACAAAATAAAAAAAAATCGCAGCACAGGCCCTGATCAAATCAGAAGTGAAACAATAAATAAGCTTCCAAATCACTTAGCATTCAAATTACTGGAATATTATAAGTCCTGAAAGACAGAGAATACCTCAAGCTTGGAGAGATGGACTGATTATACTTACCCTGAAGGTATAGACCTATCTCCTTAACCTCTAACACTGCAAAATTTTAGCAAAAATGATAAATTACCAGTTAAATATGTACCTATTTAATGTACAAATTTCTTAAGTGCATAATCGGATTTAGAAAAGGACACCAAGTGACATGTGCAATAATGGCACTAGTTGACTACACAGGATATCCCATAAGTTGTGGTCATAAATTTAATGGTATTCATATTCAATAGCAAGGAACAAAAATCTCTCTATGAACATAGGTTGAACAATGTACCGTTTCCGAGAAAGAATGACTTTATTGACAAATGGAGCAACAACCCGTACAGGTGTTCCTTTGGTAGCGTCTCGTATATCTTAAACTCAAAGCAAATGCTCAGAATGTCCACCATGAACACGGCAGCATGCATCAGCTCTTCTCCTCAAAGAGGCACGCAAACGTTCACAAAGACCAGCATTCTCTCGCATGTTCTCTCTGCAATGGCGCAGGGCATCCACAGTATCCACTCGTTGCGCATACATGTGCTCTTTTAGATAGCCCCAGATACAAAAGTCCCAATGGGTTCAAGTCCGGAAATCGCGGAGGCCATGCACATGGTCCACCCCAACCAATCCACCAATAGTGAATGGTGACAGTCAGGTGATTCTGCACAGCCAGTTGATAATGAGTGGGTGCACCATCATGCATGAACCACATCTGTTGGTGAATCGCAAGAGGCACCTTTTCTAATAACTCAGGGAAATCCTGTTGCAGGAATTGGAGATAGGCAGCTCCTGTGAGCCTCTGCAGAAGGATGAATGGTCTAATGATACAATCCCCTATTACATCTGCCCACACATTAATGGAAAATCAGTTTTGATGATGTGCTTCTCTGGTGGCGTTAGGATTAGCATAAGACCACTCTTGAGTGGAAATTAAAGATCCTATCGCGAGTGAAGCAGGCTTCGTCAGTGAACAGAACGAACGTCAGAAACAGAGGACACCTAATGCGCTGTCACAGAACCACCTGCAAAATCGTCGTCGTGGAAGATAATCTTGTGCACGTAGGCCTTGAACCCACTAGATATGGTATGGGTAGAGACCATTTTCGTGCAAAACTCTCCAAGCAGAGTTCGACTTACACCCTCTGCAATGGCGATCCACTTTGTGCTGGTGGTTGGATCCTCTTCCACACGCTGCAGTAGGGCCTGTTCCCGTGCAGAAGCCCCAACGGTTTGCGGACGTCCTTCACGGGGGTTGATGTTAACTATACCAGTGCCACGTAAACGCTGGTGAAGAAGGATGAACATGTGACGATCTGGGTGGCATCAGTTTGGGTACGTGTCTCTGTAAAGACGCGCTGCATCTGCTGCATTCCCATTTGCCTGACTGTACGTGAAATGCATATCTGCCAACTCGGCTTTGCTGTAACCTGCTGCAGCCATGAACTCTCACTCAAACACAGTCCAGGCAAAGAATCAGCCAGGTCTACTTCCCTCCATTTACATGAACAAGACATTCCATTTACAAGGCAAGGGGAAGAGATTTAGTTTCTTTACGTATCATCATAATTTCTCAGAAACTGTGCGTTGTTCAGCCTATGTTCACAGGGAGTTTTTTGTTTCTTGCTATTGAATATGCATATCATTAAATTTACGACCACGACTTACGGAATACCCTGTATACACGAAAATCGGGAACAGAAAAAATATGTAGCAGCAGTTTTCTTGGATATACAAAAAGCACATGACTCAATAGATCACCATATACTGAGTTCTAGCAGGCAAGCTATAAGAAATAGAAATTCGAAAACATTTCTGGAGAAATCAGTTTATTAAAAATAGAAGAATTCGAATATAAACAATCAGTAATATTACTTGTATGAATCAAAATTGAGGACCCCCCTCCGCAAGGGGCAATACTAACCCCAACACTGTTTACAATGCTGAAATGTGACATAAATTTATAGAAGAAGAAGCTGAACTATTGGTTATGCAGATGACGTAGCTGTATAGATCTCGCGTTCATTGATTCCACATCTAAAACAAAAAATGCAAAGAATTAGTAACCAATTAGTAGAATGGAGCAATGAAAGTAAATTTAAAATTTCAACTGAAAAAATCAATTATAACAGTATTTACTAGAAAAAAGAAGCCAGACAGCTTCTTAGTCAACTTATAAAACCCAACATTTATTTTTAGGGTTAGCAATGGGCTATCATTTGAGCTGAACCCCTTATTTAAATGAAAAAATGGCAAAATGGAAAAGAAATACTCACTATTAAAATGCATAATCTCCACAAAATGGGGACCAGCCTGGTTCAAGCAAAGACTCCTAATCCAGTACTTAATATTAGCAGAGTGATTTTGGGTGGTAAACAGAGAAATGTGGCAAAAAAGTGTGCACGCCAGTGGAAATCCGCACATTTCAGTGATTTGGGTGGAAAGCAATGAAAAGTGGAAAAAAGGTGTGCACGCCAGTGGAAATCCCCACATTTCTCTGACTCAGCAGATCTTGGTCCTTAACGGCCTTTTTATAGTTCAAACATCACCCAATTGGACAAAAATATTCTAAGACTGGCATTAGGAACTTTGCCTACTTCTCCCATCTCCATCTTGAATGCAGACATAGGTTTCCCATCCCCCACATATAAGATGGACACAAAAGTTCGCCTCCTTTATAATTAATTACAGTAAATAGTTATAATTCTATAACGTCCATTTACAATACAACGGTTTATTAATATGTTTAGATAAAATGGATTTTCATCCTTTCGGACATCATCAGTATTTCCAGTTGAAATGTTTAAATTTCTTACAATGGGATTCTTTTTAAATTTTGAACAGTACTTCTTCTATTCATCGTTTTTTGGTTATGT
>JAHWFO010102602.1:1373407-1414321 GCA_023313115.1 Rhysida immarginata
GGAAGCTATTTAAATGATGTGCAAGTCATTATCATGTGACATTGGGCCAATCGATGATCTGTGAGGGGTGTCCGGATATTTTTGATCATATAGTGTATAGTGGGTGGTCTACCTTGGCAATTTGGTGGACTTACAGTCAAATTTGGTAGGTTGGATACACAAAGGGAAAAATATACATGATTGGTTATTTTATTAACCTTTTATTTGCCAATGTAACGGGGTGACTGAATATCCACGCTCACACCATCACAATGGCGCCCGAACTTAGCGGATAGAGGGAGGATAATAGAGATACGAGAGAGGGGATGGATCGGCAATTGATAATAATAAAATCATAGGGTATACTAATATGATTCCAACGTTCTTGGGAGAAGAGGGAAATGACGATTTAGAGGGCTTTATTTCAGCAGTGGAGGAGGTGGCGGAATTTGCAGGATGGAATGACCGTGTAAAAACTAGAATGGTTAAGGCAAGATTAATGAATGAATTTAAACTGTATAAGATTGCTAATTACAAAGAGCTATGCGAAACATTGAAAGAAGTTGTGCCACAGGTCGACGAAGGACGTAATTTCGAACGAGAATTCCATACGGCAACACAGAAAAAGCACAAAAAATAAATGATTATAGCATAAGGCTGAGATATTTGTTTGACCACATGGCCGAAAGGGATGTGTCAGTGCTTCCAAATAGGAAGCACATGTTATCAAAAAAGTTAAGAGAAACAATGTTGCCCAAACATAGGAAGGTGTTATATTGCAATGGGTCTAAAACGTTCGTGGATACAATAAAAATCGTGAAGGAATGGGAATTAATTGATCAGGACAGTGAAGGGGGAGTTTACAATGTTACAGAGAGTGAAGACAGTGGGATAAGAGAAACGGTGACAAAGTTAGAGGAACAGGTTACGGAAGTGTTAAAAATAGTAAAGGAACACAAGGGTGACAGAGTAAGCAACATAAGAAGGGAGGACGATATTCAGAATAAGGAAGGAAAAAATACGGAATTATTAAAACAAAGAATCATGGAATTAGAGAGACAGGTCGAGGAGGCCAAGAATAGTAATACTGAGAAGAAACATATAAGATCTAATGTGCCTGGCATAGAAGGGAGCAGGTTTAGGAACCCTACCCAGACCAGAAGAATGGCAAAGTCAGTCACCTGTTACAGATGTAATTTGAAGGGGCATTATGCAAGAGACTGTGTCAGTGACCATTTAAACTGGTAGGAGTTGATTGGAGAGACCGTGCTGATCAACAAGTTTTGAGAGAAGTCAAAGCGGTCAAGGCATGGAAGGGTAACAACTTATTGTATCATATTGAAGTAGAAGTTATGGGAGTGGAGCTATCAGTCATGTTGGACACCGGATCACAGGTTTCACTAATTGATCCCAAAGTACTAAAGAGGCTAAAAGGAGACCTGAAAATAACAGATTCAGATGTGATAATAAAGGGCATAAATGGAGACAGTCAGATAAGACAGGCAATAACATTAGATATTATGATAAATGGTAAGCTGTTCAGGAATAAGAGATTTCTGATATATGATATGGGGAACAGAAGCTATGAAAGTAGTATTGGTAATGATATTATTAACAGGGTGACATTTGAATTCCAGGAGGGCCAACAGATTGAAAAGGTTGAGGCAAACAATATAGAAATTTGGGAAGACATGGTAGGGCTGCTAAAGGAGGAGGAAAGGAAAGATTTGAAGTTGCTTCTGGATGAGTATACCGACAGCTTTGCAGATGAGGTGGAGGCATTGACAGAGGTAAATAATGCTTGTGTGGAGTTTAAGATAAAGAGGGAAAAGCCAGTATTTATAAGACAATACCCAATCCCAAAAATTCATATGACCAAGCTAAAGGAGAAGCTGGATCAATATCTTAAGGCGGGTATTATAGAAAAAAGCACATCTAGGTGGAATTTGCCAATTCACGTAGTAAAAAAGGATAATGGGGACATAAGGATAACCTTAGACCTTAGGAAGGTTAACGAATTAACCGAAAGGTTAGATTTCCCATTACCTAGAATTCCGGATCTATTGAACGATTTGCATGGGTACCAATATTTCTCTGTGATTGATTTGAATTCGGGTTTTTCCCAATTACCATTGGCCCCACATCTTAGGGAATGTTTCGCATTTCAAACCCCTTGGGGAAAATTTCAACTGAAGCTTATGCCACAAGGGGCTAAGAACTCAGCCCACGCCTTTCAGGCATTTATGGTCGATTTGGTAAGCGAGAGGTTAGAACAAGGGATTTATGTGTTCCAGGATGATATCCTGGTGTATAGCAAAACATTCAATGAGCACTTAGAAATGCTCAGATGGTTATTCGAGGAATGCAAATCGAGGAACTTAATAATGAAGCCGTCAAAATGCAAATTTGGAATGAGTCAAGTGAAATATCTAGGGCATATAATATCAAGGGAAAGGATAGGCCCCGACCCTGAAAATGTCAAAGACTTAGAGAACTGCCAGTACCCAGGAATGTGAAGCAGGTGCAATCATTCAGGGGGGCGGTGAATTTTTACCGTCCATTCATCCCGAATTTATCGGAAATTCTGTCACCAATGACCGAACTAACTAAGAAGGATGTGCAGTTTGATTGGACGGGAGAATGTCAGAGGGCGTTCAATAAGGCCAAGGAGGTGCTTGCAGCTCCTCCGGTATTAGCAGCACCAGACTTTACTAAACTTTTATTTTTATATACAGATACATCTGCTATAGCGATAGGTGCTGTACTACAGCAGGAATATGAAGGAGGAACGAAACCCATAGCATATTATAGCCATAAATTGAATACAGCACAAAGGAATTACAGTGTTACTGAAAGGGAATGTCTGGCCATTGTTTTAGCTCTAAGAAAATTTTACAACATTGTACTAGGATTCAAAATTAATATGTCAGATCATAAGCCATTATCGTTTTTAGCAATGATGTCCAACGCAAACCAGAGATTACTTAGGTGGTCACTGGAGATACAACAATATGACATAAAAGTCCACCATGTTAAGGGTACAGATAACGTTATGGCTGACGTGCTCTCTCGCCCTAGCGGTGTTGTATGTAACGAGATTGTAGAATTATTTCCAACAAAACTAGAGGAGTTAATCGAGGCTTCACAAAGGAGTGACCCATATCTAGAAGGGTTGATTAGGAACATTTCTAATGGGAAAGTACCTAAGAGAAAAAAATGGGAATAGGGGCCAGTATATTATGGAAAAGGGAAAATTAGTATGGATCGATCCAAATGTTAGGGCACAAGGAAAACATAGAAGCGAGGATCCAAGGAAAATATGTATAGAGGAAGAGGCTAGGGTTAAGCTCATTGAGATGGCACACGATACTCCGTTGGCGGGTCACTGGGGCATAAATAAGACAGTGGCAAAACTGAGGAAGAGTTACTTTTGGCCTTCCTTGTATACAGATGCTGCCAATTACATAAGAGCATGTCCAACCTGTCAGAGATGGAAGTTGCATAAGGGAAGGGCACCTTTTCAGGAAGGGATAAAGAGCCAATTTCCATTCCAATGCCTGTCGATGGACATAATAGGCCCAGTACAGGAAAGCGATGAAGGCTATAGGTTCATTCTGGTCTTTATTGATGCTCTGACGCGATTCCCGGAGGCAATACCAATTAAGGACCAGAGGGCAGAAACCATTGCTGAGGTAGTAATCAATAGAATAATATGCAGATATGGAATCCCTAGGAGAATCGTTAGCGACAGGGGTACTAATTTTACTTCTGAGATAATGCAAATTATATGTAGGGATTTAAAGATAGAACAACGCTTCACTACGCCATACAGAACTAACTCGCATGGGATGGCTGAGAGATTAAATCAATCCATCATTGAAACTCTGAGGCATCTATGTGAAAATAAACCATTCGCATGGGATAAGTGATTGGAAGCGGCGTTGTTTAGTATCAGGTCACATTATAATGAAAGTAAACAAGAGTACCCCGTGTTTTTATTATATGGATATGATCCCCTAACACCCAGTACATGGGGCAGGAAATGGGAAAAAGAGGAGATTAAAATTCAGAATTACCGATCGAATCTCGTGAGAAAATTAGAAGAAGCAAGACAGATAGCCTGTGAGGAAAGCGAAGGGAGGCATAAAAAAGTCCTGGAATATAGAAACAGAGGGAGAAGGTTAAAACCTTTTAACGTCGGAGATAACGTGTTGTGTTTAAGAAGGACACCCACAAAAAATAAATTCGGTTATAGATATATAGGCCCATTCAGAATAGTAAGGAAGGTGAGCGAGGTGAATTTTGAAATAGAAGGGGTGAGGAACAAAGATCGACTCCTGGTACATATAGATAGTATTAAATTGTGTATAGGAGATCTGCCTCAGATGCTGGTCACAAGAAAACAGAGGAGATTGCGCAACCCAAGGATTGAAACAAACGAAAGCGAGGAAGACGAGGACCTGGCCATCATCAGACCAAGAAACTGTACGATGCGTGAGCAAGAAGACAACGAGGAGCAAAACGTGCAAGATCAAAGAGGAATAGAAAGGTCAAGAGGCTATGACCTGCAAATACGGAACCCCATAGATTATACGAGGCGCATCCAGAAAGTAAGTTTCCCTATTTAAAAAAAAAGAACTCACACTTACAGGAACATATTTATTGGCAACAAGTACAGCAATGTTTCAGCTATTTTTCAACATAGCCACCACCAGAATTGAGACACTTGTCGTATCGTGGGATCAACTTTTGTATCCCTCTGTCGTAGAACTCTGCCGCCTGTGAATGGAACCAGCGTGTGACAGACGTCTTCAGCTCTTCGTCGTTGCCAAAACGCTCACCGGAGGACAGGAAATTCTTGAGGTGCAAGAAAACGTGAAAATCGCTGGGAGCAAAATCAGGGCTTGAATTTCGTCTTGACCGGAGATCCACTATGCCGCCAATGCATTGACTGCTGCTTGGTTTCCGGGGTGATGTGCAAAATCCAAGTCTCATCACCCGTGACGATCCTGTCGAGGAACTCGTCGCCGTCATCGTGATACCGTTGCAGAAATGTCAGTGCTGCTCCTAAGCGTTGAATTTTGTGTTCGGGTGTCAGGTTTTTCGGCACCCACCTGGCACACAATTTTTTGAACAGCAGGTGCTTAGTGACAATCTCATGCAACAAGGATCGCGATATCTGCGGAAAATGGGTGCTCAGCTCCGTAATCGTGAAGCGACGGTTCTCCATCACGCGCTGCCGCACAAGCTCAACAAGATCATCATTGATGAGGGATGGTCGCCCACTGCGCTCTTCATCATGGACACTCTGACGACCTTCGGAAAACTGCCTACATCAGCGGCGCACCATCTGCTTACTCATGATGTTCGGCCCATAGATCTGACAGAGCTGACAATTAATTTCAATTGGCGCAATGCTTTGTGCATTCAAGAACTTTATCACGGACCGAACCTTGCAGGCGGCGGGAGAAGAAATAAGAGCTTCCATTTCGGGCCACTGCTACCACGCTACTGGCACGAGGCGGGACCTGTCCGGCTGGCATATGATTGATACGTCATAGATAGATCTGTTACGCATGCGCAATTGACACGGCTAATTACGTTTAATTTAAAGGGGAAAACATCGGGAAACTTACTTTCTGGATGTGCCTCTTAGAAGGATGAACCTGGGTCGGTAGGAGAAAGTGTAAATGTGTATGATGGTGGAAGCCGAGCTTGGAGGATGGGAAGATGTGACGTGCGTCAATAATAAGATATTACTTCAAGCTGTCAGTGGAGCGCCGCCACATTGTTGAACAACACCGCCGATAGGTGGAAACACCGGATCGGGCGGGAGCAGCGAGGGGCAGAGTGAGAGCAAGTGACGACGAGTGAGCAGGGAGAGAGAAGAGAGAAGAGCTGAGAAGGATATGCTCACAAGGCACGAGGATGGCTGCGATTGAGACTCTACTGCTGGAGCCTGAAAAAGAGAGGAAAGGAGTTGATGCAGGCCCTTTGAAGCAAGCAACCATCAGCGACCCATCTCCAGGTAACTGAGGCGGTCTTCCACCACAGCGACCCATTTCTATACTGTCCAGGGGTCGATCGAATTTACATAAGAGAACAGTAATTTTATAGGGGACTAAGCCCATGAAGGACTTCCATTAAATAAGGGACCAACACGTGGTTACAGAGGTACGTAACTCGGATCTAAAATTTGTTTATTGTTCCAAGTGTAAAACTATCTACATCATGAATTATTTTGTATATATTTTGTAAATACAGCTTGCATTTTATTTACCATTCTGAGTTGGGCCTATATTTTCTTTCCTTCCGAACATATTATAACGGGGTGACTGAATATCTACACACACACCATCACTATATAGTAGGTGTTCACCAATCAGGTCAATGGACAGGTCAGGTATGTATAGTGGGTGGTCTACCTTGGCAATTTGGTGGACTTACAGTCAAATTTGGTAGGTTGGATACACAAAGGGAAAAATATATTTTTTTATTAACCGTTTATTTGCCAATGTGCCCTTTTGGGAACATAGGTTAAAAGTTTTTTTTTTTTGTTGTTTACTCTATTTTATCTTTCAATTGCAGAAATTTTTTGATCATTTATCAAATTATATTACTAATTTACATAATTTTTTGAACTCTCAAAATTTAATATTAGCTTCAGAATAAATTTTTAAAAATATAACTTTTTAAAAATTTTTACATGCATGTAATGATTACTTTATAGATACTCAATACCATATTATAAAAATTGTTTTTCTGGATAATTGTAATCGAACGGTATTCTTCTAACAATTCATATCTAGATAATAGAAATATGCTAAATAATCAGCGAGCTGCAGCAGTTTATTCTTTAGTGTTCCTATTTGGGAACATTGGCTTCTACCATTATGTTTCAATACCGAATTTCAGAATAGTTAGAAAAAAATTTCGGAATACAGTGGTGACATCTTTGAGCAATAAATGTTAAAAAGAAAACAGTATAAAAGTAAGCCTAATTTGTCTTCTTTCTTTCTGCAGTGTTTGAAAGTGTTTTGAGGTAAATTCACCAATTGACTTTATTATTATTATTATAAAAATTTATTCAGTGAAATCATAGGCTAGAATTCAATATATGTTGCCAATTTTTTTAGATAAAAACAGACAGGCAAATGTCTAAACGATTCCCAACATTAGAATCTGCAGTATATTTTCTACAAACACTTCCAGAATGATGAAGTATCTGATCCAGCTCCAGCGTTTTGTATTTTACCACCTGATGAGGACGGCAATGTAACTGAGGAAGAACATATAAATGATGATGAACTTGAAGAAATTTTCCCAAGTGATGTATGTTTGAAGAATAAATGTCGTAAGAAACAATGACCTCCCTGAAGAAAACGATGATTTCGACCAGACGCAAAATCATGCATCGTCATCTAAAACAAATACTGAGACATCTTTACTTCAACACACTTCAAAGAAAGCAAAAAAAGATAATTTGCCAAAATGGAAAAAGAAGCAGGATTTTGAACGTAAGCTAACTTTCGAAAGCAAGATTCCTTTGAAAGAAAAGTTTCCCTACTTAGAAGATTTGAGCTGCTTTGAGTTATTTTCCAAAATGTTGCCATTCGAATATTTAGAATATCTTGCAAGCATGACAAAACTTTATCACTTCAAAAAGATATGAATTTGGAAGTGAATGGAAAAGATATTGGTCAATTTTTTGGACTTCTTTTACTAAGTGGGTACCGTAATGTTCCTAAAGAAGATTTATATTGGAGCACAGCTGAAGATACTTGTATTCCTATAGTATCTATAGTTATGAGCAGAGGACGTTTCAGACAACTGAAGAGATATTTTCATCTAATGGATAACACAAATTTGCAACCTAATGACAAACTTGGGAAAATTTCACCAATATATGACGAGCTATCAAAGAATGTACGCCAATTTGGAGTTTTTCATAAAAAGCTTAGCATAGATGAATGGTACCGTATTACGGCCATCATTCATGCAAAATGTTCATTAGAGGCAAACCAATAAGATTTGGATATAAAATTTGAATGATGTGTTCATCCAATGGATACCCTTACAGTATGGAAATTTACAGTGGTAAAAAGGAAAACGTAAAAACAAGTCCTGTAGGAACCAAAGTTGTGAATGATATGTTATGTTATTGAAAATGTGAATCAACATGAAGTATATTTTGATAATTTTTTTACATCATATACTTTATTACAGGAATTATCAGAAAAAAACATAAAAGCTACTGGGACTGTGAGGGAAACGAGAATTGCTTGTTGCCCACTAAAAACACAAAAGGAATTATTCAAAACTGATAGAGGAAATTATGACTTTCGATCAGATGGAACTGTCTATGTGTGCAGATGGCATGATAATGCTGGTGTAACGGTAGCTTCAATTTATTATACACATGAACCTCTTGGATCTGCCAAAAGATATTCTCAAGCTCTAAAAATGAAAATTGATATCCCGGAATCAAACCTCATTAGACAATATAATGAAGGAATGGGTGGAGTAGATCTTCACGATCGACTTCTAGGCAGCTACTGTCCGAAATTGAGAAGCAAAAAATGGTGGTGAAATTTGTTCAGTAACGCTCTAAACATGGGTGTGGTTGCTAGTTGGCTTATACACTGTGAAATTCATCAAGATAAAGAAAATGCAAAATCCCATTTGCAGTTTCGTAGAGAAATAGTAATGAACCTTCTCTGATTACAACCAAAACTAACAATTAGGCCAGGCCCTCGATCACATCCTACACCAGAAAACCGAAGAATGGATGGGCATTATCTTGTTCCGACACCTCAAGGCAGATGTGCGTTGTGCAAAAAAAATTCAAGAAAAAAATATTTGGAATGCAACAAAAGATTGCATGAACATTGTTTTCCGGCATATCATGGACTGTGATAAAATGATTGCAAATTATTGAAAACTTTAGCAAATTTAAAAAATGTAATTAATGTCAGTTATTCATATATTCATGTTTCATATATTGTAACATAATTTTGTAATGAATATTTCATATTTCCAAAAACATTTCATAGCATATTATTAATTCATTCAAAATGCCAATGTTCCCAATTGGGAACAGTTAAAAAATACTTCTAAAAATTTTTTTTTCTTTGTAACAATAGTTTTTTATATGTAAAAATTATCCAAAATTATTCCTCCGCTGGAAGCTGCTGTGATCTTCTTGGAAAAACCTCCAACAATGGCAGCTCCAACAGAGGATTAATTACGATCGCTCACGCAATAGCAACAAGTAACTCTTTAACAACGCAAAGAAAACGCGATGCACTTGTATACTTTACAACAAACGAAAACGCCTACAATAACAAATAACCATTACCAGAACGTAAATTAACCGCAACATAATTCCATAAACATCGATGCTAACATTTCACACACTCACCCCCCCTATATTCTCTCATCGGACATACTTGACGAGCCTTTAACTAGCACGTCACATACGCCTGACGAAAGACCTCGAACATAGTCTAACCAGAATATGTTCGAGACATATAAAACAAAACAAAACTTAATACATTTTGTTAAACTCTTAAACATGGCAGTAATCATCAATAACTATTACCGAACCAAAAGCTAGTTCACACTACTATCCTTAGCTATACTCTTAACTCACACACAATACCAAAATAAACACTATAACTAAACACACAATGACGATAACTACACACACAAATACAGATCTCAACTACCATTCTAACTCGCAAAACCCAGTCTCACCTCTATTTAACACTGAGGAGACTTCTATGTAATTGTCGAGTTCTAGTTCTGCCTCCCACGTTTCTCCCTCAATTCCTATATTATCTTCCTGCTGCATATCATGAATGCCTTCTATACATACTTCCTCCGTACCTATCATCACCATTTTCCTTTCTTTATTTAAATTATGTCCACTACCATCATTTTCCTCCCTTCTTGCACCCTTACCAGCTCTACCCCGTCTTAATTTTTTTCTCATTTCCGCCTGCTCCCTTTCGCATAATACTCCCCTTTTTTATTCCTTTCTCCGTGCGACAACTGTCATTGTCCGTTCTCGCGGGCTCCCGAATCTGGTTGCTAATCTTTTGAGCAAACTTAATTCCTTCCCACCAAAACATACTCTTTTTGTCTTCAATCTCGATTCCCGCATGCCCCACATGCTCTGTACCTGGGTTCAACTGTTCCTCTGTACCTACTGCTACATCAACCACCTGTATATTGTTTACCCCCCTATGCTCTGTGTTCACCCCCCCCTCCCGTAGGTTCCCATACGTCGCCATGCGCCATAAACTTGTGGCCAGAACTGTCTATATTATATTGGGGTTCCCTTCACACAGTTCTAACGCCTCCCTGCGTAAGTCAATGGGGTTCTGTAATACCTCCCCATATTGTCGGGCTGGGACAATATTCGGACTTAGGGCATTTTTGTTTATCTCAAGGGTACCACTATTGCAGGAACGCGACTCTCATACAAAATTTACCCATTCCAATTAAATTCCTGTCTATCCAGAGTATTCATCCCCGGCACATCACTATGCATACCGTTCTCCCTAGCTTGCTCTTCTGGCACGTTGTAGTACTCTTGGAAGTTCCCACTCCCATTTAAACCAAACTCCCATTTCGTCCCTATCTGACCCAGCTTTACCCATCTTATGTCTCCAAATCTTACCCCTCTTATTTGTGCCTCGAATGGGCCTAACCATCTGCATGCCCTACCCGTTCGTCCCCGGCTAGGTTCTCTGATCATAACATGCAGGGGATGACCAATTCTCTGGTTTCCAGCCACCATATTGCCAACATCATACTCAAAGGTAGGCTCAAATGCAGGCTCGCTGCTCATGGGCCAGTCACCAGACGCCAACTGGGGTCTTCTTGTGGCGTGCGGACAGTAAGCAAAAGTAGTGAAATACAAATAAAGCATTAACTTTGTTAAAAGAAACTGATGTTGATAATCTTTATCTGACCTACAAGCACAATAGTATGTACCGTAATTTTCGGCAGTAACGCCGCAGCAGCAAAAATTTAACATAAATGTAAAATCCTCGATAGTAACGCCGCGGCAGCCGATACGCCCCCCCCCCCCCACCACACACACAATCGGTAATCTAAAAACAGTTTTCTTATATGCTTCAATAAAAGTAATACGCATTTGAGTGGGGAAAAATTTTTAATTTCGTACATATAATATATTTCTGCATACATTTCCTCCAGCGCCGAATACATTTTTCATCGAGTCCTAACTGCCTCGCTGCTGCACGATTGCTCTTAGGCCCTTTCAATCTTGGCTGCTAGTTTAAAAGCTGCTGTATAGCTTGCACGTCGCTTTGGCGAATTTTAAGCATACGCTGCTCATGGTGAAGATATACTCTACCGTGCCCTTGCTTATAATAATAATAAATAATATAGAATAAAATACTGGTGTTTCTAACATCTCTCAAGCATTCTTGTGACCGTTTAGCCCCACGCACGCACTCATGAATCTTTCTGATAATCAACCCGAGTGTTAAAACGCAAAAATCTATGTACGAGAAAAATGAAACTTTAAAGAAAATTCGAAACCTAAGAGAAAAAATTTTAAAAAATAAAAAATATAAAACAATCTTCGCTTTTATCTTCAGCTCCTTTGCCCCTACCATGCATCCAGCTATAAGAAATTTTAATTAAAAAACAGAAAAGAAATGCGCCAACAGGCAAGACAAATTTCCTTTCTAGTTTTCAGTATACCCGTGTGCGTGTGTGCGCACCAATCATAAGCTGGCTGCGGGAGTTGGCCCTTGTGTAGCAGGAGCGAGCGAATGCGCGATGTCGCCATTCACCTGAAAGGGAAGATTTATCCTAAAAAAACGTGTATCCTAATCCTGACGTGTTTTGTGCCTTCAGATTCATTATAAAACCATAAACGCATTCGGAACAGACTTCGAGATGGGATACGCTTTCACTGTCGGCCATTATTGCGAAGCAAAAGTGGCAGAAGTGACCAGGCGCGCTTGAACGTGATCAGATTTGAAAGTTGATAATGTCGGTCATGTAGTGAACGATAAGGGCGGGGAAGTTTTTAGATGCAGTGCTCACGTTGATCGATGAACATGGGCAATCTGGCAGTCTAAATCGTACCGGGCAGGTACCGGGAAAAATCGGTGAAAGCAGCCCTCAATCACGAGAAAGGCATCCGTCCGGGCCACCGGGTTTTTTTTTCCTGGTGACCCGGTGGTTCAATCCGCCGCTGTCGATGAACGCTCACGCTCGATCGCTATCGGAGTGAATTTTTAATTAAAAGGATGTGAATTCATCGATAAATTCATCAATAAATATAAATCAAGTAATATATTGTCACTACTCATTTTATACCGTTGAGAGAATTTTATATCGTAGGCCTAAAATAGTGGGTAGAATTTTTTTTTTTTTTTTTAATTTTTGTAAAATCTCCGACAGTAGCGCCGCGGCAGCTGATACGCCGCACCTGCCAAAATTTTCACTTTTATTAACAGAAACGCCGCGGCGCTACTGCTGAAAATTACGGTAATTGATCTTAATAAAAATGAAAGAAAAAATTGACAAAAAGGCAAATAAATAAACTGCACAGACCTTAATTATAAAATGATCCGTAGAGACATAAAAATTATGTCACACATGATCCCTCCTTAACAAAATTAATAATCACTTCGTGACAAGTTAATTTATAAAAAGGTAGAAAGACAAGGACTCAAAAAGAAAACAAAGTCATTGTATAAGTTGTCATCAACCTGTATCATGTTACCTACAACCAGAACCAAGATGAATCTCTCAATAGTTTATTTGTGACCAGGGGTGAAGAGTATACCTGGTTGGAGAGGGTACCTGTGGGTGGGGAATGCATTGTCTTATGAGCATGTGAAGATCTGGCGTATCCTCATCAGATTCCTCGTCGGAATCATCCTCAGGTCGCTGTTCAGTCACAGAGGAGGATAGGGGGTGTTTTGACCTCTGAGTCAGGCATGTTTTAGTGTAGTTTGTGCAAATTTTTCATCTGTCAACTTGAACCATTTGCTGGTTGTGGCCCGAGAGTGAACATAGTTTATAATTAACAGGAGTGAATTTACTTAATATCTGAAAAGGTCCTATGTATATGTATTTTAATTTCCATTTTCTGCCTGTTTTTCATAATAACCAAACCAAGGCATTTGGAGAGAAGGTGATTGGTTCCTGTTGGGACTCATTCTGTTTGGCGAGTTTGTTTTTCCGCTTCCGTTCCTCATGTCGTTCACTTCTTTGCGAACTTTCCTAAGCTTCCGCATCAGTTCAGAGCGATATTGACTGGAGGTAACATTCTTGTTTGTGTGTTCAGTGAACCAGGCCTCTGGGGTAGTAAGATCAAACCCGTATAGTAGAACAGAAGGGGTATCTCCAATATTTTCATGCAGCGTTGTGCATATTGAGAACAGAGTGCATGGCAGAAGATTGTCCCAATTGTTAGGGTTATTTGACAGATGGCATGCAGAGTTTCAATGATTGTTTGGTTTGCTCTTTCACACAAGCCATCAGAAGTGGGAACAGTATGCAGTTGTAGGTTTATGAGTAATCTGTAAGTCTGTACATAACTGTTGCATGACGTCCGACATGAAATTTTGACCGCGATTGGAGATTATCTCATTCGGGATGCCAAATCTACAGACTACCTGGGACATGAAAACAGAGGCCACCGCCTTTGCTGTTTGTTCGCAAAGTGGGACTCTTCTGGGAAGTGAGTAAATACATCGACATAACAAGTATATACATGTACCTGTTTCCCCTGGTCGACCTATCCATGGGTCCAGTTAGTCTTAAGCAATCATCTTGAAAGGTCGAGAGGCCTTGATACCCTCTTGGAAGAAGGCTTTCCTTTTATGCAACTTTGATTGCTGGCAAACAGGACAGTTATTAACCTCTTCAAGACCAGTGACGAACATGCGTTCGTCAAGCTAGACCCTCTGTTCAATACCATGACGAACATGCATTCGTCATTTTCAGTTATTAATTCTATTAACGAAATGAAAACGTGGTTTTCCAGGGATGAAAGAGTAAAATCATTTGGAACAGTTTATTACTTTATGGGTCCAGTTTCCTGTCGACAGATGGAACCATTGCGTTTATTCTTTGATTGCTTATTTCAACATTGTTGTACGTTGTATTTGCACATTCTTTAGATTGCTTTTGCTCCGTTATTGTAAAAATGGATGATTATGATTCTGTTGATGGAAGTTGGATGAGGAAGATTCTGTGAAGAGGTACAAAATTATGCTGGTCGTGAAAGAGTAAAATCATTTGAAACAATTTATTCTTTTATGGGTCCTTTTTCCTGTCGATAGATGAAACCATTGCGTTTATTCGTTGATTGCTAATGTCAACACGGTTGTATGTTGTATTTGCACAGTAAGCAACAATGCTTTTGCTCCTTTTATGTAAAAAATGGATGATTATGATTATGTTAATGCAAGTTGTGATGCAGAAGATCCTGATTTTGAAATAAATATTGATTCTGAAAAAGAAATATTCTTACAAAATTGTACATGACGAACGCACATTCGTCATTGGTTTGCCAGATAGTACTAAAAATCTGGTCCTGGGAGGTATCCTTCAAAATTTAGGCTGGTCGTGAAGAGGTTAACATAAGTATGTACCTGCTGTATCATGTTGGGCCAATAATAATGCTATTGAAGTTTTCGTAGTGTTTTGCTGACCCCTTTGTGGCCTGTTAATACATTGTCATGAGCTGCTTGTATTACTGCATCTCACATACTAGAGTCGACACATAAGCAATGACGTTTAAGGCTGGTTCCCATAGCTCTGACTTTAAGTGCAATCCTGCGATAATCGCACCTGACTGAGTCGAGCCTATGGAAACCGATTTTCTTATCCTCCGATTTTTAGCTGCGATTCGAATGCCCGACTGAAGTCGCGAGTACAAATCGTCAGTCGCAGTAGTTTGAACCATATAAACTTTTCTAGGTCCGATCCTGCGATTTCTGTCACGTGGATCACTGTATTGGATCGATCTATTTGGAACTGTGAAGAGAACCCATCTGTGAATGCTTACATGACGATGAAAATGTGATTTTCATAACTCGCAAAATGTTAATAATCAATGAATGTTGAGGAATTCATATAATTTATATTAAAGAATTGTTTTTATACATAAAAAAATTATCGAAAGAGCAAAGTTTATTTACCCATAATCGATCAAACATTATTCAGAATTACAAATTTAAAATTCAATTAACCAAAAAGAGACATTGAGATAGTATTGGTTATAAATATTAGTAAAATATAATATCATTTGAAGTTTTTAAAAGCATTATTTTACTAATCAATATTCTAATTTTTAAAAAATAACAAAATTGATATTCTATACAAAATATTAAAATATTTATAAAATATCTAGAAAATTTGGATTCGATCAGAAACCAATACAAATATTTTCGAAATATATAATTAAAATGTGTAAATATTTAGTTATTTAAAAAAATTCCAACTCACAAGGGTTTTTGTATTAGGACGAAAGTTAAGTTAGTTTATTGGAATTAAAAAAAACCCTTTTATTGTAAAGAGGACTTTTTTAAATAACTAACTATATACAGTGCAATACAACGTGAGTAAAACAATGAATCTAAAATGTGCAACTAAAATCTTTATTTAAATTGCATCAAAATGTTTTTTATCAAAAATAAATTCATAATAAATCTAAATGATATAGTAAGCTAGAGGAACACACCAGCGTATAAAAATTTATATTTATTCCATGACTGTAATTCCACGATTTTCAATTTTGATAATTTTGATAAAAAAAAATTGATGCAATTTGAAAATTAAATTATAATTTAATTAAATTTTAAGGATTAATTAGTTATATAATTTGAAGATATTTTTAATTTGAATCCTTTTCTTAATTCTATAGAAGATTCTATTTTAAATATTTTATTTTATAAAAAATGGTTATCTGTTTTGTTTTTTTTTTTGCCTTGAAGAATATTGAATTTTAAACTTGTGAACTTTTATAATTATTCATTTTGGGTGACCTTTTTAATTATCTCAACAAGGTATAATATATAAAATAAAACATTAGAAAAGCTTAATTCTTTTTTGTGAAATAAATGAATTTTTAAATTTATCAGCGCCAAAGTCAGCTCTGTTCCAGCTCTCTCATTAGCCACGTGCTCCAGCAAAGGGGAATGTAAAATATATTATCACAGATGAATATATAACTATTCCTCTCTTTATTATTTGATAATTTTTAAGGGGGATACGGCTTTTTTAAAGCTGTATACAATGTAAGAAAACACGCTCGCCAACATATCGATAAATTAGACGCCATGTTTATTCTCTGACAAGAGGCTCTCTCTCCAATCAGTGCATGCGCAGTGTTAGATTGTGATTGCAAATCGCGTCTATGGGAACCGCACCCTCTGCCGATAATCGAGTACGACTGGCATTGATGCTAATCAAATCGAACTTCTCAATCGCAGTCGTAGTCGTAGTTGCCAGTAGTAGCGACCTGTCGGAGCTATCGGAACCAGCCTCTATGACGGTTTCTCTCTGGGATCAATTTATAGAGAACGCCCTGTTTGACCACAAAAGGAGATTCATGTGTTGTGGGAACGGACTCAGAGAGGGACGCCACTTACTTGCGTATCCAATCTTCTGTGGACTGTAAGCTTTTGATTTTGTCTTTCCATTCCGTGTTATCTAATGATGAGACAACAGTGAGATTGAGTTCGGTTGGGTGAGATAGCATGTCCGCTACTTGATTCTGTGGACCAGGTATATGTGATATTTGACCTTCTTCTAATTCTAAGGCCCAACTAACAAGGGAATCCCATGAACATGCATGTCACAGATTTCCACCAAATTGAAATATGTTACTCATCTGAAGCTACTATAGATGCTTGCAAAATAAGAGAGTGTGAAATTGTGTTTCTTTCAAGATAAACCACGAAAACGAAAAAATTTCAGCATACATAGCCATACAAGGACTCCATTGTTAAAGCGGTTAGGCTATGTGGGGTTCCCTTGTAAGTATGTGTTGATTATTATTCTTTGATTGTTTTAAAAAAGTTAGCAGTTTGTGGTCTGATAATATTTTTAACGGGTATCCCAGCACAATGTGCCTAAAATGACTAAGGGACCTTTACTAATGCAAAAGCCTCCTTTTCTACAGTGCTGAAATTATTTTGTGAACCATTCAATTTCGCACTGTACTAGGCAATGGATTGCAGTCCTTGTGGTCCCATCTGCTGAAGGACTGCTCCAATGGAATGGCATGTAATAAGGGCTTCCCATCCTGGCTATTGCTGTTGGGTTCTGCCCCTTTTCTGCTTATGTCAGAATAAAGATTTAATTTGATTTAATTTAATTTAATGATTAGATGCGTCAGTGTGAATGTAAAATATCTTACTATAGTCAGGAGATATTAACATTGGGGGGGGGGGGGCGTGAGATTAGGGAGTTCTTGACTCATTGGAATGCACACTGGCACCCATCTGTCCACACCAATTTAGGATGAATTGTCGATAAAAATTAGTCAACCCGATGAAGCTTCGAATTTGCTTTACTGTAGATGGTGGCTTAAGTTGGACAATTGCCTCAACCTTTTCTGGGCATCAAATGTGAAGACATAACCAAGGTATCTAACTCTGTCTTTCCCAAATTGGCATTTTTCACCTCGAAGTTTAATGTTGTGATCCTGTACTCTAGAGAACACCCACTCAGGTAGGGCACAGTGTTCCTCATATGTTTTTGAATATATCAAAGCATCGTCTTGGAAGACGAATGCGCCACGACTGATTTTTTACAGAGGACACTTGTCATGAATTCTTGAAATATGAGACGAGTTGTGCCCCCCCCCCCACCCTCCCGAGGCATGCGAGTCAGTTGAAACTTGCCCCAGGGAGTCCGGAAAGCATAGTACTTTCGGATCTTTGATTCAAGCGGAATTTGAAAGTAGCCTGGATTTAGATCTATGACTGAGAATAAATGCATTGATTCAGGCTTTGAAGTATGTCATTCATTAATTAGCAGGGCGGGGAAGTCTAGCTGCTGTGTCAGCTGATTTACATTTCTCAAGTCAAGTGTGAAACGAATATTTCCATCGTGCTGTTAACGATATGGACAGGAGAATTCCAATTGCTACAGGATGGTTCAATGATACCTGCCGTGAGATATTCCTGAATGAGGGCATGAAACTTGTCCATATATACATGGGGAATTGGATATTGCCTGGTGAAACTCGGCTTGGAGTCATCAATTTTGTATGATGCTACAAACCCTGGTAACGAAACGAGAGCTGGGTAACAAAGCCAAGCTCTCCGTCTTCAAATCTATCTTTGTCCCCATTCTCACCTATGGTCATGAGGCTTGGGTAATGACCGAAAGAGTGCGATCGCGGGTACAAGCGGCCGAAATGAGATTCCTGAGAGGTGTGGCAGGTGTTACCCTACTAGATAGAGTGTACAGCAGCACAATAAGGGAATCTTTAGGTGTTGAGCCGCTACTTCTCCGCATTGAGAGATCTCAGTTGCGCTGGTATGGCCACGTGATACGGATGCCGCAAACTGCTCTTCCTAGGCAGTTGTTATTTTCCAAGCCGGTGGGTAAGAGACCAAGGGGTCGGCCTAGAACCAGGTGGCTAGACTACATGGAGAATCTGGGTTCGAGTCGCTTGGATATTACCAGGGAGGACATGCGCCTGATGGCGGAAGATCGCGATCGCTGGAGATCCTCCATAGGGCTGCTGCCCCCGCGACCCTAACGGATAAGCGGGTTTGAAAAGTAAGTAAGTAAGTAAGCTACAAACCCTGTCACCCCAGTAAGTTCTGCAGTACTGTCGGAAAAATAATGTGGAAAAGCATCAATAATCTCATCAATACTCTGATATGAGCTATGTTGGATGTCTGTACCATGCGTTACTTGACATACCACGTTCAATGCCTCAGAGGGAATACCACTCATGTGATTATTCGCCTTTTTATTGGCTAATCCCAGGGCTTCTCAACACTGATGAAAAGACAATCCCTCCCCCTTTCGTTTAAAAATCGCGAAACAGAACGCTTCCATGGTGAAGCCAAGACGCTAATGCTCCTCTCCCTTTTTCTTCCTTCATGAAGAAATAAATAAAAAATGGAGAGCAACTGCTTTGTTAGATGAGTTACCACGTAAACAAAAGTAGTAAAATACAAATAAAGCATGAACTTTGGTAAAAGAAACTTATGTTGATAATGTTTATCTGACCCAGAAGCACAATAGTATGTAATTGATTTTAATAAAAATGGAAGAAAAATTGACAAAAAGGCAAATAAATAAACTACATGGATCTTAATTATAAAATGTTCTGTAGAGACATAAAAATTATGTCACACCTGTTTTCCACAGAACGAGGGTGTGCCTATGAACAGTTGTCTTTGGAATCGCCGAGTTGACGCGAGCGAGGTTGGCGTGTTTACTCCCCGCTCTTCCCCAGTTTGCTAGTTTGTCTGCTATTTCGTTCCCCCGAATTCCCTTATGACTGTGGATACACATAAATTGGGTGTAGTAACCACACAAATGCTTGAGCAACTCTATGACGTAGCCTAATTGCTCCCTAAAAAACCACCTACCACTAATTAGGGCTCATTGAATAGAGAAGATAACGCTTTTGAAGTCCAACAATATCAGGTAACTGTCAATTGGGAGGGAGGAGATGAGTAGGGATTTGTAGACAGATATGAGTTTTAACTGAAAAGAGCTAGATGCTGGAGAAATTTTTTGTGAGATTAATTTTTGGTTCTTTAAGTAAACACCGATACCACCATTGTTGCGAAGTGGGGATAGGGAGGCGTCAGTGTAGATTTTGTGAAATTCAGGAAATTTTTCTCTAAGATATACTTCAAATTGCTTGGAAAGCACAGAGGGTGTGGGACAGTCGCAAGCCAGTTGGAGGAGGTATCTACAATCGATAAAGCACTTACATTACGCATGCACCTGTTTCGTGCCAGGCAGTATAAAATTTTATATTGCTCTTAAATTAAGCCAATTCATTTTACTTTTACACGTCTATCATAAAGGGGGGAAGGGGTACGGCATAACTATTGCTGCAGCGAATCTTACGTTTTTATTTTAGAAAAAGATGAATTGCAGCCCTGTAGCCTATCCAGTGCTGCGGCGTTATTACCGTAACTTACGGTAGTTAAAATCATTATTTATTTTAATATTTTTTACACAATTTAAATAAGCTTCTGTTTTTTTTTTCTTTATTTTTTAACAACCATTGTTTTTTCTTAATTTAAATAGTTGCTGATATGTATATGAAAAAATAAAAAAAAGCCCTTTACTGAAATATGCGTAATCTTAAAATGTATATGTATTTTAACAATAACAAAATATATTTATTATTTATTAAAAATTCATAAAATTAATAAATACATAAATTGATAAATGGATTATAAAGAATTAATATCATTAATAATTATGCTTGTTATGGATTCCTAAGAAAGTGAACAATGAACAATTTAAAAATAAAATACTAAACATTTATTTTCCTTTTATTTTGACAACAAAGTAAAGAATAGCTGTAAATTGGCAATAGAGGTGGGGGAATTCAAATTGCAATGACATAAACGATGATAACAATGCGGATGCAGTGCCCAGAACAATAGCTGTACTTGGAGTAGTTGTTCTCACTTCAAGTCACTAACGCTTTCGTACACCCCACCCCCTCTGAATCTGTACAAGCGATGGCTTAAATGACCGTTGTTCGACGCCACTCCATAGCACGCTCAACCTTGATTAGCCCAACCTTGAGGCGAGTGAAAACACGTTACCATATTTATTCTACTATAATGCACATCTTGTATAATGCGATTCCATTTTTAGAGCCCAAAAAAATAGTAAAAATTTTATCCTCTTGTATAATGTGGTCCCCATTTTTGACTTGTCACGAGAAATAAAATAGGCAAGAATATACAGAAAAAGAAAGAAGGAAGGGGGGGAAAACCTCTTTATTTTACTATTTCTATTACCAGTCACTGCTTTTCAGGTCATAAATAGTGGAAAACATCATGAGTTCATTACAGAAAAGTGAAAAACGTTTATAAAGTTCCATTGCAGGGAAGAGGGAGATTGGCTTATTGATAGTCTCTGACAACACTTCCTAGAAAGAAAGCCTATGCCCTGAAAATTTATACATTGTTACATGGCCATAGGTAGTCATAATTTAGGGCTTATTATTGGTAGAAATACGATTAACAATACCTTTTTATGATGTAAAGATGTATGAATTTTCAGGGCACAGGCTTTCCTTCTGTTTAGATGTTCGTTAATTTATTCAAAATGGCAGCATGCGAAGTGAGCCGTGTTTCTAACTTCTCAGTTAGTTTCCTTATTTTATTTAGTGATATTTATAAATATCCAACATTTTTTATAGGTGATTACTGTTAACATTAATAAACATATATTAATTTAATAAAATTTAAGTGGGAAAATTAAGAGGAGAAAGGCAGTGTTTGTTAATTTATTCAAAATGGCGGCATGCGAAGTGAGCCAGTTTAAATCTCCATCGAAGTTAGTTTCCTTATTTTATTTAGTGATATTTACAAATATCCAAAGGTTTTTTGTAAGTGATTACTGTTAACAATAACAAATAGATATTAATTTAATAAAATTTAAGTGGGAAAACTATAAGATCGACGCAGTTTTGAAGTTATTTTCTTTGCCTTTGGCGACAGAAAATTAAAGTAATAATTCAATTACCTTGCTGTATAATGAACAGATGTGATGCATATTATATGCTAGCTTCATTTGAACTTCATCAGCCTGAAGTTCATTTGTTGACCCTCCCCTCCCCCCAGTTGTTGCAGTCGAATATTATACTCTTGTATAATACGGTCCCACATATTTAGGTGCTTTTTTAGGCTAAAATTTTTCGCATTATAGTAGAATAAGTACAGTAGATAATGCAGTCGCTCGTAATATCGAACAATACACCCCTGATGACATATTAATTATCATTGAGTAGACGTCCTTTGTTCACCTTATCAATATGGCCTGTGGATGTCCACATGTGTGCCTTTAGGTTATGCTTTTTCATCTACCGTGCTATTTGGCAAACGTTCTTGAAACAATGGTCTGTGAAGACCTAAAATGGTTAGTATTTCTTTAAGATTGGCACATGCTCTTCTGACCTCCATTATTATACCATGTTGAAAGTTCATTAGGTCTTTGCTTTGTCCATGATATGGTTAGAATTAAAGGTAAAGAAGCAGTGTAATGTTCATTATTATTCCTCCTATATTCCATTTAATTCAACTGAACATGCAAATCAGAGCATGAGCCATTTGCATGTTGGTAAGCATGGGTTCCTAATAAACTGGGCAGTGGTTTATATTCTTTATTAGAACTATAAGTATACTTACTTTAGAAATTTAGACTTTTCCTCTCAAGAGGGGAAGTTATTAAATTAATAACATCATCAATTATAGAAATGAAAGATTAAAAGAAAAAGACTGATAAATCTTTTTGTATAGATTTAGAAAGGGTGATCATAAAGTCATTACAATCAACATTAAAGAACGATCACTTTTGAAAATGTTTGGTGCCACCGGGAAGCAGCATCCCTCGAGTGCTGGAGGATACAAAGTGGCATTCAGTGCAATACCACTAAATGGCGTGAGAGCGTCAAAAGCAACATGGTGCAGCCCGTCAGAAAATTGGAGGTGCGAGCCGTGATAAGGTTCCTGCATTTGAAGGGGAACAACGCCAAACAAATCCATGAAGCATTAGTGACCATTTATGGTGACAATGCTCGATGAGACAGTCGCCGTGTAGTGTCGATGTTTCCAGTGCGACTAGCCTTGGAGCAGGCACTCCTCCATCTGTGAGCCACAAATTGCAAGCAAGTGGAGACTATAATCCTCTCAGACCGCCGTTTCACCGTGGAACAGATCATAGGTCGGAATTCTGCACGACAACGTGCCATCAATTTCCACACATGAGACCATGCACATTGCAGCAGAGCTGGCATTCGAAATACTGCCCCAACAACTTTATTCACTAGACCTGGCCCCAAGCAACTTTTCTCTTCTCTCGCTTCATGGACTGCATTTCCACGACGATGACAAGGTCATGTTCAAGATCGACCAGTTCCTCAACAACCAAAAGGAGTATTTCTATAAAAGTGGCATCCAGCAAGTCATTCATCATTGGGAAAAGTGTGGCCCTGGAAGGTGCATGTGTGGAGAAGGACGGACGCTGCCACAGTGCAGCGTCATCCCATCTCTGTCTTACAGCTGATTATAATGATTCTATGACCACCCCTCGTATTTTTGATATGTTAACTTTGGTGCATTTTATTATTAACCATTTATATAATTTTGCATTTGATTAATTATAATGGACTCTTATTTATGCTCTGATTGTATATTTTCAAAACAGACTCAATCACCTGCAAAGTTTATCTTCCTCATCTCCAACGTCCTCATATTACTTTGCGTACCTTGTCGCCTCTTGCAGTGGAGAGAAGTTGAGGACATTTTACTTGCTCTCGCTCTCCCTGGTAGCTGGTTCTTCCTAATGTTTTTTGCCGGGTAAGTGTATTTTTAAGAACAACTTCTAGAATGTAATGGTGATTTTTAATCTTTGATGTGAGTTATCATTAATTATTATAATGCTGATTGCATTAGTATGTTCAGAGTTACACAATAAATTAACACGTATGTTAACTTGTATTACAGTCATCCCTCCACAAATCGGTAACCTCGATTCCAGGGCCTTGTGGTCTTGTAGATTTTCCCAGCTTGCGGAATTCCAAGATGGCAGACCTAATCGAATAACGTAAAATAGAAAAAAAAATCTTTCAAAACTGCTACTTATTTTGTTAATTTACAACGATAAAACACTTGAACACTCTTCTTTAAATTGTTCACATCTACTTCATTGTAGAGTTCCATTCTAATATGTATTCTTCAATAAATTAACAGTTTTTGAAGAGAAAGTTGCAAGGAAAAATTAAACCAGATTAAATATTTTTTCAGCGAAATCAATTTCTGAGAAAATTCTTCTGCCCCTTGATATGTCACAAGATTCTCATTACATTTGGAAAAAAAAATGACAACCATCCAATATGACAAATTTCAAGAGAACAGCCAAGTTTGTCATGAATCCAAAATGTAAATCCTCAAATCCATTTATACTCGCTGATGAATGAAATTCCAGGGAATAGATGAGTTGCTGCGGCTTAAGAAACAATTGCGATGGTGATGACAGGTGTGCTAATGGGAGGTCTTGGTTGAGTTTGTGGTGTTGCCAAATTAAGGCAACCATAATTACAAGTCACTATTTTAATTTTATAAGGGAAAATGCAACTGCTTTTGTGGGAAGGAGTGCCTCTATAATCGGTTGCCATTTCAAATTTCTTGGAAAATAACCAGCTCGAAGAAAGCTGGCTAATATGAATTTTCATATTAAATTTTATAATTAACTTTCATAGCTCCCCCAAAAAAGGCTGTTTATGTTAGGGGAACAGTAAAATTCATTAAGCCTGCATTTTTTAATCATAATGAAATCCCCAACCTGAAATTATTATCCACCACCTTGGCTTTCAGGAAAAAATTGCCGACTTGTGAAATTTCACGGCTTGTGGAGTCCCGACTTGCGGAGGGACGTCTGTACAAGGTATGTTATTGCTTACATGGTAGAATAGTTAAAAGAGTGTTAAGATTTATTTGTATTTTAAAAGGCCATTAGAGTATGAGATGTTAAACTTAACTGTGAAGATTGTATGATCAGATTCTTGTGAAGGCAAATGTTAAAATAGGGTCAGATGTGTACTGCTTTATTTCATTGGGAGGCTATGTAGAGTGTAGAATATTAAATTGTTTATTGATGTAGGAAGTAATACGGGAGAATTTTGTATTCTCATTTATTTTCAAGGACTTAGTACCAGTAGTAGAAAATAAACATACTGTTCTTTTAAAAAAATACTGTAATGTTCTTTGTTCTTTAATATACGTGGTGGTCCATTTAAGTGTATACATGGAAAATGACGTTAGATGGTGACGGCCAATCAAATTTAGAGCAAACCAGATTGAGTTGTCATAAAATTTGCAAATGACAGCAATTACTGTAAAATGTTTAAAAACTATCTCACAAAGTAAATTATTAAAATATGTACTTTATTTAGATAAAATAAATTAATATAGGCTTTTTTATGAACAAGATAAGCTCATAATTTATCTTCTTTTTGCTGAATTAATTTTTTTCCATCTTACTTTCGCACGACTATTGTTTGAGTATTCCACCTTTTTATTTCATTTTATTTTATTTCTTATTATAAATTTAAAACGAATTTTCAATGAAAGAACTTTCTTTGCATTCCAACCACAACAGAGTATTTTCTTCTTCCTCTCCCTCACTGTGGGTGTCCCACATTTGCTCATTTAACTCACAATTCGTATGATTTTGAGAAAATAATGTTCCGAAAGACGATCAGGTGAGCTCACATTCTACTTCTTCCATACCTTCATGGATAATCCATTAATATCACAGGAAGTGTCAGTCATCAGACCCGGCAAGGTAGACCAACAACTGTCACATCAGAGGACTCCAGCACAGCCATTTTAGCTGCTGTTTATGCTAATCCTCATTGTAGTACTCGATCAGTTGCTGAAGAAGCTGGCTGCAGTCTCAATCAGTATTAAGATTACTTCATATGCATGGATTCCACCCTTATCATGTCCACTGCCACCAAGGATTGAAGCCAACAGACTACGATTTTCGTCTTGAGCTCTGCAATTGGCTGCTAAAACGCATCAACGATGACCCAGGCTTTCTCAATTGGGTCTTGTGGTCAGACGAAGCCAGCTTCTCTCGAGATGGTCTGGTTAATAAACACAATCTCCATTTTTGGGCAACAGAAAACCCTAGATGGTTACGAGAAGCTGTGCACCAGGTGAATTGGAGAGTGAATGTCTGGTGTGGAATCATCAATGGTGGATTGGTTGGTCCATTGTTCTACGAAGGGACATTGACAGCTGCATGATATAGAGAGATGATAATAAATGTTATAGTGGCAGAATTTGCAGATGAGCTTCCTTTAGCATCACTTCGAAGGGTATGGTATCAACATGATGGGGCTCTAGCCCATTCAGCGGCAGCTACTTGTGATCATCTCGATGCTATGTTTCCAGGTCAGTGGATCGACCGGGGTGGCCCAATTCATTGGCCTGCACGCTCACCAAATCTATCCCCTAATGACTTCTTTTTGTGGGGTTACCTTAAGGACAATGTTTATGCCACTCAGCCAACTTCTATGCTGGATTTGCAACAGAGAATTCAGACTGCCTGCCAATCCATTACATCTGATATGGTAACAAGAGTGATGGAATCTTTGAAACTACGTGCTCAGTTGTGCATTGGTGCTGAAGGGCATCATGTGGAACATACCCTTTAGAGTGTTACCAACATGATTCGCTTTGGTTTGGCCCAGTTGGCCTTTTTTAGTTTGAGATGGTTATTTACTTTTTTTAACTTTTTTTGGGAACTGTTGGTCCGATTTGGATGATTTTTTTTTTATTTTGTTTGTTTTTTTATGCTGAACAAGTTTGCAATTGGGTTTTTTTCTCTATCCCTTACGGTTTTTGAGATAAATTTTGAATGTGTCCTAATTTGCATATTTGGGATGATGAAAAGTGCACCATGGGATAGGCCACCCACAACTTCCTATTCATTGGATTCATCAAAATTGACATATCTGCTTTGGTTCAAAAAATAAAAGGGGGGGGACAGACTTATGGACCACCCTGTATATCACATCTACATCGTAGCCATTCATTACACTTTGTTCTTTCTTTTAATTATTGTCCTGATTGTTGTTAACATGTTATTGATCTTTTATATGATTTTAGAATTACAGATGGCTTTGAAGTAATTGAACGCTTGTTATTTCATTAAAAAATTTTCAATTTGCATTTTATAATTGTTTTTATAGGAAATAAATGCTTTTCTTTCATTCAATATTTATTTTCTCCTTTCATTTTAATAACCCATTTCAAATTTAATATGGACCTGGTTTTGGAGCACTTTTTCAAAATTTTTTAATGTATGAAGTACAGAGGGCAGTAAATAATGCTAGCTTTTAATAAAACTTATACTTTAATATACAATTACACTGGTGAATTACATGCTGCCAGCTTTAGGCTTCTGTGTAGAGTGAGGAGAAAAATAAAATTATCTAATTTCAAAGTGATCATTGTTATGCATGCGCATTACCTTAACCATTGTTACAATAAAAGTAATGTTAAATAAATATTTCTTACATTCTCCCCCTTTCGTTAAAAATTCACTTTTATACATATACTTAACAGCATGAATTATCTATCAGTGCAAATTCAATAACTTAATACATTTCTCATGAACAATACGATTTAAAGCTTTGGTAAAAATATCAGCTGCATTATTAGTAGTATCAACATACTTAATGATAATTAAACGTTCCTCTAACTTTTCACGCACAATGTGATAGGCAATGTCTATGTGTTTGGTTCTTGATTTTTCAATTCGGTTCTTCGCATGTTCTATGGCTGCTTTGTTGTCAGTAAATAACATGTACGGCTGAGGGACTTGCAATTGAAGTTCATAGAAGAACATACGTAGCCATATGATTTCTTTCGTAGCGGTTGCCATTGTAATATATTCTGCTTCCATTGTGGATGTAGCAATGTTTTTCTGTTTGATAGCCTTCCATGCGACGAGATTTCTATTGATGAATACAGCCATCCCTGTATATGAATGCCTATCATCGATGTCTTCGGCCCAGTCAGAGTCGCTGTATACGCTCACACTTGGGGCTTGACTGTCAGTGTAAGTCAGTCTGTACTGTTTAGTACGAGCTAGATATCGTAAAACGCGTTTGGCTTGTTCCCAATGTAGTCTTCCTGGATTTGCATTAAACTGGGACAACTTAACTGCGGCATACATGATGTCAGGACGAGAATATGTCGCTAAATACAAAAGACTTCCTATACACTGTCGTCGGTAGGGTATATGACACATGTCTTCACGTTCAATGTCATTCTTTGGACATGCTTCTTTGGATAGATGTATACCTGGCTCCAGAGGTGTAGAAGCTGTTCGACATTCTTGCATGTTGAATGTGGCTAGCAGTTTGTCAATATAATGTTCTTGATTGAGCTTGATGCACATTTGTTCATATTCAACATACCTAAGAAATATGTAATCTGACCCAGGTCTCTTAATTCATACTCTGAACTTAATATGTCGATTGTCTTATTGATCATTTGTTCTGATTTAGCAAATACAGCTATATCATCTACGTATATGACAATAATAGTGCATATTCTCTGTGAATAATAAACACAACTTTGAGATTGTAGTTGTGTAAATCCTTGATCTTGTAAAAATGAATCCAACGTGGTATTCCAATTTCTACCAGATTGTTTTAAGCCATATATTGGCCGCTGCAGTTTTGCAACTTTGTCTTCAGGGTGATTGAAACCAGCTGGTAATTGCATGTAGACGTCTTCTTCCAAGTATCCGTATAAATATGCGCACTTTATGTTCAGATCTGGAGTGTGCCACTGAAAACATAAGGTTAATGCCAGTAATAATCTGATGATCATGAACGTTGCTACTGGTGCATAAGTTTCATGATAATCCTCTCCTAGCTTCTGTGAAAAACCTTGTGCTACAAAACGAGCTCAATAACGTGCTATTTTCCCTTAATTGTCCTTTTTTACTTTGTAAACCCATTTACTTTCAACACATCTTTTTCCTGGAGGTAATGTAGTTACAGTCTAGGTTTGTCATTTCATTAAATTGTTTATTCTTCGTTCATTGCTTCCCGCCATTGATCAGCTTGTGGCGATGATATTGCTTCTTCAGTATCATTGGGTTCATGTACTTCTACATAATTGATTTCACGCTCTTTAGGTTTGCCAGCTCGTCCCCATGGATTGCGTATAACTCTTTTGGGTTTTCCACGTTTTCGAATCCGTTCCTCTGGTGTAGGCTCTACTTGAGAATCTTCAGTGGTCTCATCTGGGAGATCATAAAATTTATCCTCGTCTTTTTCAACAGCTTCTTGCTCGACTTCAATTCCATCTTCTTTTGATGGTGATATGCTTTGTTTAATTGGTAGCTTGATCGTTTCCCAGGCGCTAGGATGAGTCCACTCATAACTGACTGAGTAATGAGAAGGTGTGGATCCATATAACACTTCATATCCTTTCTTTGATTCATCGAAACTTACATGTTTTGTTTCTATGATACCACCTCGATTTGCATTTTTCTTCGGTTTCCAAAGTCTGTACCCGTTTGTTTTAGATGCATAACCGGCCATAATGCATGGCTCACCACGTGGATCAAACTTCCGTCTTCCTGGTCGAGTAGTGTAAGCATATGCTAAGCATCCATATACTTTGAGATGCTTCACACTAGGTATTTTTCCTAACCAAACAGCGTCAGGAACTTCATCTTTAAGTGCAGTATGTGGTGCTCTGTTTTTCACATATACGGCCGTGGCCAACGCTTCTGCCCAAAATTGATGTGGCAATTTCACTGAGTGTAAAGTGCTCCTTATCATTTCACCAAATGTTCTATTCGAGTGTTCTGCTATACCATTCATAGCTGGGGTTTCAACATTTGTACGCTGATGCTGGATACCATGGTTTGTAAAATACCTTTGCAGTTCATCATTACAGTATTCTAGTCCATTTTCTGTTTGGAACTTTTTCACTTTTCGACCTGTTTGGCATTCCACCCTGGTAATGTACTGTTTCACAGCATTAACAACTTGATTCTTGTTACATAAAAAGCTTACAGCTGTCTTCCGTGAGAAGTCATCAATAAATGTGATGAAATAACGTGAGCCTCCATTTGATTCTACAGGCATTGGACCGCATAAATCAGAATGAATTAACTCCAATAAGCTCTTTGATTGTCTCATCTTAATGGCTTTACAAGGAGCATGTGTCATCTTTCCGACACAACATGCTTCACAGTTTCCTTCACTAATGTTAGTTTCTTCCATTCCCTGGACCATTTGCTTGTCTACAAGTTGTTGTAAGCTGCTCTTGCTAATGTGGCAGTACCTTTCATGCCATACATCTTCAACTACTGTTGTGTTCACTTCCATGTTGCTAGGAGGTATTACTTGCAGCTTAGCATTATATAAATCATTATGTACATACCCTTCTGCACATAGTTGGCCATTTCGCTTATACCGGATTTGTACAATTCCATTTTTAAAGTTAATCATCTTCCCGTTTTTCTCCAATTGGCAGACAGATGATAGATTTCGTCTACACTCAGGCACATATAAAACTCTTTCCAAAACCATATCTTTATATTTGTTACCCTGGTATACTTTTACATTAATATCACCAATTCCTGTGGTGTGCAGTGCGCTATTCTTTTCAGCACCATCTGCGGATAATCTTCTGAGTGAAAATTGCGAATTGTAGTAAACCACTCTCGTCGGTTTGATACATGATTTATACATCCACTATCTATAAGCCATTCTTCACGATAATCCAACTTCGATAGTGACAGTATTAGGGAGCTTCTATTTTTAGTTTTTGGTCTATTTCTTCCTGTTTCATGAAGATTATTGTTCAATCGAGTTCTACAAATCCGTGCAGTGTGACCTTTTTTAAAACATCGAAAACACTCTATGGTACTCAGAGTCTGTCTTGGAGGCTTTGATGTAGGTGGGTGACGGTTCACTTGATAGACTTCTGCATCGGCTTCTTCTCTTCGGGTTGCGACAAGACGACGACGTTCGTATTCTGTCAGCAGGGCTTCTTTCACTTTATCAAACGTAAAGCGTTGATCTTCCCAATTCGTAATGGCAGCTGCTACACTGTCGTAGCTGGGAGGCAGGCCGGATATCACGATCGCTGCTAGTTGATCATCTTCAAATCCTTTATTTACAGCACGTGAATAAAGGGTGACTCATTTCTGGTGGCCGCGTTGGTGGCAGGAGAATCTGAGCACGCCACCAAGGAACATGCCACCAAAAAGGGTGGTGGCGCGGCCGTGGTGGCGTCGTGTGAAAGGGTTCTGCAATGCATTGTGTGCGCGTGATATATGTGTCCATCGTTTCAGGTTCGATATATCTGTTAGATATGAGTTCTTGAATTAAGTGTACCATACGTGGTCTTGATTTCAGCTCGAAAGCTCGTTCTAGTGCACTCCAAGCTTCTTTTGCTGTGGCACATTCAGTTATGTGTTGTTGGTGCGGTGGTTCAATTGAAAGTACAATAATTGCATGGGCTTTCTCTTCTTGTTGCGTGTAGGCGATCAACTCTGGTACCTTATCAGCAGCAGGCTTTACCATGGAACCATCGATGTATTCCCCTAGTCCTTTCAGCTTCAATGCCCACATTGCATTATATTGCCAACTGCGGTAATTCGTTCCATTCAATTTCACAAACTTAGCACTGTCTTCCACTGCACTGGTTGCCATTTCAGCTGGGCTAAATTCACTGTGCTGATTTGTATTATATACTGTTCTTCTTTGACACTAGCGAGCGTGCTGGGCCCATAACCATGAAGTACAGAGGGCAGTAAATAATGCTAGAGTTTAATAAATCTTATACTTTAATATATAATTGCACTGGTGAATTACATGCTGCCAGCTTTAGGCTTCTGTGTAGAGTGAGGAGAAAAATAAAAATATCTAATTTCAAAGTGATCATTGTTATGCATGCGCATTACCTTAACAATTGTTACAATAAAAGTAATGTTAAATGAATATTTCTTACAGTGTACAAGTAAACTCTTGGGGGCAGCAGTCCTATGGGGACAGAGTCTATGCATGTGTATTGAAAAATATTGGATTTTTGAAATTCTGACTTCGGATTCTTAAAGACCACTAAAAAGTAAAATAGGAATGCCTGTAAGACCCACTCTCTATCTCTTTGTCTTCATCGATAAAATTGGGTTCAAAAGTTACACACTTTCAGGGCCTCTATCTCCTAAACGCTTGGATCAATTGAAAAAACACCAAGAATAAAACATTTCTCGAATATTGTGTACAATCTGAATATACCATTAAAAATAGGGGCTCCCTGTACAATCTTCACAAGGGAGGGCGGGGGGTAATTTTTTTAACTAATGAATTTCCTCCACGAAATAATTCGCTTTTGATTTTGGACATGTTTTCGTACAATGCTTAGTTTCCGAGATATTCAGTTGTCTCAAGATAAATGCCTCACCCTGTATATTGTTTAACTTCAGAAATCAGAAAATCCATAAAGATCTTAAAATAACGTGTTCCATGGGGAAGTGACAGCAAAAACAAAACAATTGCGTTCGAGGCAATGAGTTGTAGACATTAGCCACATTCTATCCAAATAATATTGTGCAAAAATACAAATAAAAAAACAAACAATAAAATTCAGTAAAGGTAAATTCAATTTTATCTGAAATTATTTTACCAAGCTCTTGCAAACGCCAAAAGTTGTGGCGATTTACTCTGTCAATTTGGGAGTACTCCAAGAACAGATTAATTACTAACTGATTAGGTAAAAGATCACGATCTAAGTATACACAGGTAAAGAAAATGTTTAAGACATTATTCGGAAAACTCGAAAGAAAAATTTTCCCTTTGAGCATATAACAGTACGTACGTACAGACGTCACACCGAAAGTAGTCAAAGTGGATATTTCTGTTGAAATCTGAAAACTGAAATTTTTAGCGATTACAATACTTCATTAACTTCGTACAAGGAAGTAAAAATAGTGGCATTTATAAGGAAGTGGGTAAAGTGTTTTGAAGATTTCCCACGTCGAGCATGGTCATCCCCACAAACGAATTTTGCAGCATACAGTTAAGCACCTTGTAAAGGTCCATGTTTGGACTTGCTTCTCAAAAAATGCATTTGGGAATTTTCACATCTCTACTGGAAACCTGATGCTCAAGGAATGGCCCAAAACTACAAAAAGAGACTGTTATCATCTATACGAAAGTTGTATGGAAGAATAAATACAAACTGGTTTTCTTCAAGAGAAAAATGATCCGAAACATCTTAATAGGCTGTGCATGCAATGGAAGGTACAACATGACATACCCTTAGAAATGTATGAGCTTAAACGAAGCATAAGGACTTATAATATTTAGACAAGAGTAAATTAGAAAAGAATAATACCAGTATCTAGTTATAACATTAAAACAAAATTTGTCTGTCCATTAATGTGAATAAAGTGCAGTGGTGTTTTGCAAATGTACTACAAAAAATCAACAGTTATCATTAATACAGAACAGTTTGTGCTAGGAAACATTTTTTTCCAAGCTTTATTTGGTTAATTCAGGTAACACGTATTCAAAATAGAATTTTTCAAGATTAGGAATGCATGATTGTAGAAATTGCTTGTCTCTTTCAACAAATATTGTTACTGATTGTGGAGGAGAATAAACATAGAGATCACCTGACTTTGCGTACATCCCAATCTGTTCCTTAGGTATAGTATTGGTGTAACTGCTGGAGAATCTGTCTGCCAGTTTGGAATTTCAGTCATGGGAGGTAAGAATCTTTAGTGGTCCAGTCTACATTGTTGTGAATGTCTTTATAATAATAGAAATAACACGATTCACAAGTAAACGTCATATTCATGTATTCTTCAAGGCATTAATGAACTTTTACAAAAGATAACAACAAGGATTAAATACAGAGAGAATGAGAACAAGAATGAGGTACACAAAAGAACAAATTGTACTTTCAACATCTCACCAAGGATCTCTCCCTCCACACTATGCATTGCTTTTCTTTAACACTTCCTCCAAAACACTGCTTTGCATCACAGTTTCAGTATGAATTCCAAGTTCATTCCGAAGATGTTCTAAATGAACATGCTCCAGTGGCTTAGTCTGTACGTATATCTGCTAGTTGAGCTCGCCTTTCGACACTCTCCAGACAGATATCACCTTCTATGAATCTTTCTCTTACATAGAAATGTTGGACATCTATATGCTTCGATCTCTTGTGGAATGTAAGATTCTTTGCCAATTTTATTGCACTTGCACTGTCAATGAAAAGTGTCGGAGCTGATTTTTGTCCTTGGAGTTCTGAAAGCAGATGCTTTAGCCACATCAGTTCATTGGCTCCTTCACTAGCTGCCATGATCTCTCCCTCAGTGATAGAGAGTGCTAACTTGTCCAGGCTATTGCCCCTCCAGTTAGAGTGGCCAACACTCCTGTCGTAGAACGTCTAGTTTCCTGATCTCCTGCAAAATCAGTATCACTGAAGACTTCCAAACCTTCTCCTTCCTTCCTATATACACACACTGGCTAATGAATTAGAAATTAGAAAAATCGTAACACGCACTGGTTAGTACTCGCATGTGAGCACTGCTACAATTTTGAATGCGTAACTCGGAAACTACTCGTTGGAGTATGATCAAATTTTAATGATAAACACAGCTTTATGTACCCTATTATTCCTCAAAATTCATTATTCTAGGCGTTACAGAACCTGAGTTATTAACCTGTTGATTTTAGTGGCGGCATTTTTATTTCTGTTCATATCTCGGTTATCATTCAAATTCGGGCCCATGTTCATATGAACTTTTTGTCTAGAATCACCCATACTATCTCCCCTAAAAGTTTTTTACATTGAATTTGAATCACGCTGTATAAGCAATTTTCATTGCATTTTCTATAGAACAAACATGGATCAGCGGCACTAATTTTAAATCCAGCCTTATTCATGAACCGCATGAAGCGCTTATTCCAGCAACGTGGAGCCTGTTAGGCCATACAGACTGCGCTTTAAGCGGCATACTCTTCCACTGCCATCATGAAAGCTTTCTGGTTGATCAAAATATACTTCCTCCGCAAGTGTACTGTACAAAAACGCAGTTTTAACATCAAATTGTTTGATCTCCATGTTCTTTAATGCTGATAAAGCAAGAAGGTTGTGAATAGTGTCTTATCTTGCAACTGGACTGAAAGTTTCATCATAATTTAGTCCAGACTTTGGAACATAACCTTTGGCGAGCAGTCAAGCTTTGAATCGAGGATTTTCATCACTATCTGTTCTAATGCGGAGTACCCATCGATTTTTTAGAACTTGTGTATTGTGTGGTCGAGGAACAAGCTCGCAGGTTTCATTTTCTGTGAAAGATTCAAGTTCTTCTTCTATGGCTTGTTGCCATTTGTTCCATTCTGCTGATTGCATGGCTTCTTCAAGCGATTCAGGATTTGCAATGTCATTTATTTCACCATCAAAGCAAACATATTCTCCCATTTCCATCCAGTCAGGCTTTTTCTTTATGCATAGACTGCTTTAGGTTTCAGTAGGTTCAGTTTTTTGTTGTATATCAGCTCTTTCAATTTCAGCTATGGACATGTCTGTCCCTTCATCAGCTTCAATTTCATTGCATTCCAAATCCTCAGGATGAATACTTTCTTCAGACGTTTTCAGACAGCATAACGTCATTATCACAGCACAAATCATATTCTGCACTTGGATGTGTAGATAACGGTTCTTCTACATGCAAGTTACATACAACTTCTGGCTTGAATTTTACATCATGACCGCAAATCAGTCGATTTTGGAGATGGAATCCATACTCTGAAACCATCCTTTTCGTTTACATAACCAACTAAGTGTCCAAGCACCGCTTTATCATCAACTTTTTTTCTCATTTGCTTCTGAATATATACATAACATCTGGTTCCGAAGATTCTCCAATGGTCAAGCCTTCCTACTTCTTGTCCATACCATAGTTCATATGGAGGTTTAGCATCAACACTAGATTTTCCTGTGTGGTTTAGAATATGTGTTACAGTATTACATGCCTCAGCCCACAAGGTTTTCGGTAATTTACTTGAATTCAACATAAAATGAGCTGCTTCCACTAAAGTTCTGTTCTCTCTTTGAGCAGTTCCATTTTGTTCATGTGTATATGGAGACGTAATCCATAGTTCTATTCCATGTTCTGCCAATAGATTTCTAAGTTCCTTATTGCCAAATTCTCGTCCTCAGTCACATCGGAATTTTTTGACTGTGTGTCCGTTGTTTTTAGCTTCATTTAGAAACTGTCTCAAGACCTGACAGACTTCGCTTTTAGGTTTCAGGAAGAAAATACGACGAAACTTACTGAAATCATCCTTAAAACAGACATAATAATTTGCTCTACCGGCAGACTTAATATTCGCAGGACCATTGACATGTGCATTGATAACTTCACCACCTGTTTTTGGCTTATGCTTTCTTTCTTTGAAGGGCAATCGATACATTTTACCTAGGCTACATCCATCATAGAATTCTTCACTTCCTTCTGCAGCATTGACATTAAGTTTCTGCAAAATATTTTTTACGTGTCATTTATTCTGATGTGCAAATATTTCATGATAGACTTGTAAAGTCTCAGTCACTGTGGCTAATTGCACTTTAACCACTTGTTTTGGCTTTACTACTTGTATGTTTAAGATGTACCGTAAATCTTCTACTATAATACGAATTTTTTTGGCCCAAAAGAGCACCTAAGTTTGCTGGGTCGTATTATATAAGAGGATAAATATCAGCCCTCCAACGACGACTGCTGCCGGAGGAGGTTTTGTCGGGAGGGATTTTATCCTGATGAAATTACCGTATAATATACATTAATTGTATTGCTTATACAGTGTCCAGTTCATTATACAATGAATTAATTCATTTTTCATTTGAATTTCTCGTCGCCAACATCTAATACAAAAATAACTCCTCCCAAAGATCGCTACTTCCAAATAGGCCTACTTCAAAACTGCCTCGAACCAAAGCCTACAAGAAAGCTTATGCAGTCAAGTTATGAAAACTGTTAAACTGAATAAAGATGACTTGTTTTTTTTATTAAGAAAATTGATGTACTGTTGTGTTTTTTTGTCGATGTGCGAGTGAGAAAGCTTTCCCTATCAATGTAGGGCTATAAACTTCCAAACTGCCTTGAAGTGGAGGCAGTTGCTTTCCGTGTTTTATACATTAATTACATTGCATGTGCAGTGTCCAATTCATTATACAAAAAATTAATTCACTTTTTATTCGAATTTCTCGTCGCCAACATCGAAAGTAACTCCTCCCAAAGATCGCTACTTACAAACAGAGACCATCAATATTGATGGTCTATGCTTCCAAACTGCTTCGAACTACTGTCCGGATGAAATTCTCAACGAATATACCGTGTGATATAGATTAATTATACAGTATATACAGGGTCCAGTTCAGTATACAATAAATTATTTCACCTTTTATTTTGAATTTATTGTCACCAACATCGAAAATAAATTCTCCCAAAGATCGCTACTTTCAAATAGGCCTAATTCCAAACTGCTTCGAATCAAAGCCTACAAGAAAGCTTATGCAGTGAAGTTATGAAAAATGTTAAAACTGAATAAAGTTGACTTGATTTTTCATTAAGAAATGTTCAGTTCTGTTTTGTTTTTTTTTTTGGTCGATGTGTGAGTGAGAAATGTAGGCCTATAAGATTCCAAACTGCCTCGACGAAGTTCCCTTCTGTGCTGATGATATTCACACGAATTTATCGTGTATTTTACATTAATTACATTGCATTGACACTTCCAGTTCATTAATTCACTTTTTATTCGAATTTCTCGTCGTCAGCAGCTACCGTAATATGAAACTAACTTCTGCCAAAGATCGTTATACTGTACTTGCAAACTGCCTCGAACCAAAGCCTACAAGGAAGCTTATGCAGTGAAAATATTAAACTGAATAAAGATTACTATTTTTTTTTATTATGAAAAATGATATAAAGTCGATGTGTGAGTGGGAAAGCTTTCCCTATCAATGTAAGGCTATAAACTTCCAATGGTTTTAATGAGGCAAATGTCCCAAAATGAAATGAATTTTGGTGAATTTAAACTTTATACAATTTTGAACAAAGACAAGAAAGTTCATTTAAATGCATTTTTACATTTCTACATTTTTAAGATCCAGGTTATTTAAAAATAAAGATTTTTTTCTGTATATTTTTGCACATTTTATTTCTCGCGAGGAGTCAAAAATGGAGATCGCATAATACAAGAGGATAGGATTTTTGCCAATTTTTTGGGCCGAAAAAGTAGAGTCGCATTATACAAGGGGTCGCATTATAGTAGAAGATTTACGGTATATCCCGTTGTTTACTTGGCCTGTCACAACAACATCACCATTATCACGGCAAATCTCGACGCCTTTATTGTCCAACTTGGCATAGAAACAGTGTCTAGTTGCGGCTCTTATTGAGAAAAGATGTGCACTCGCTTGAGGTACAAACCAGACATCTTTCACGTATTCCTTTCGCCATTTCTTTTTACACAACACATGAATTTCTAGATTTCCTTTTCCATATGCAAGCATTTTTGTATCTTGTTCACCAAGAGAAATTACTTCAGGAACACTGAATTTTTCATGTGATACAAAGCAATGTTTACTAGTAGTGATGTGTTGTGATGCACCACTGTCACAGCACCAACTATCTGTTTCAATGTCATGCTCCGATTGTGCACCCAGAGCATAGGTCAAGACAAGATTTCTGGATACAATTTCACTGTTGCCTTTGCTTTGTCTGTCTCTGTGGACATTCAGGTTTCCAGTATCCAAATTGTTTACATAGGTTGCAAGGATATTTTAGCTTTGCTTTTGACACAGTATCTTTATTTGAAGTATTCTGATGCCTTCTGTTTTCTGTTTCCCCTTTTTTCGTTGCTTTTATTCAAAAGTACTGCTGTTTCTCCAGTAGACTTCTCGATCTGCAGTTCTCGGAGTTCTATTGAACAGTATTGAACACAGCTTTTCAATGAGAAGGTTCAGTTCCTGTTGATCAGTAGGAAGTGTGTCCTACAAGTCTTTGAAGGTATCATACTCCTTTCCAAGAGTGGAAAGAATTCTTCCGTTCAGTATTCTCTATGACAGCTTATTTTCATTGTGACAAACAAGTTCATCATTCAATTCCACAATAAACTTTTGAAGTTTTGCTACGTGTGTACTTAGGTCATCACCGTTGTCTCGTCGCACTCGGAAAAACGATTCTATCAACATATTTAAATGGTGCATACCAATGACGTATATTAAAGATAGACTCCGAAGCAATTGTTGTTACTTGAAGCAAATTGGGAAGTTCCATGCCCAGAACTGTCATGGCCGAAAGTGAGTGAAGATGATGCAAAACACATGGCTAAACATGAGGGTAGCTGATTAACAATTCTTTCACACACCGATCACGGAGTGATAAGATTATCCTTTTGTTTACTTTGTATTTGAAGTATTTTATTATATTTTATAAACAATTTTTCGATCATCGTTTCAATTTCAATTTCGTTTTAATCGTCTTTTAGTTATGTATTTTCATTTTAGTTATGTGTTTTTGATTTATGCTTGTGGAAAATGATTCCTGATCCTTTTTCATGTCTGTTTGTACAGTTGTACGCAGAACAATTTTGAGGAATGGTTTTGAATTAATTATTCCTCATGCCCAACATTTTCAAAAATAAAATAGCCAGACAGCTAATCATTCCGCGGCTCACTCCTGCCCAGAACTGTCATGGCTCAATTTGCTTCACTTTTTGCCGCTGTTAGCAATAGGATTCAGAGTCTATCTTTAATATACATCATTGGTGCGTACTGCTTCGCTCAAACCTGGCGCACAATTTGTCCCAAATTTCTTTCGCTTGTGTACATGTCAGCACGAGGTCGGCTACTGGCGTGCTCAATGCACTAGTGATATTGCTGGCAGCTAGCTTTTGCATAGTCCTTCTTCTATTCCGCGTACTTCTTTTGGTCTTGCTCCAATGATTCTTCAGTCACCGTTATATTCACTCTCAAACCCGTGATGATCGTTTGAAGATCATGTGCTCCTAATATCATGTTCATTTGCCATTTCCACTTGGCTTAATCTTCTGGACCCTGTAGTTTATCAACAGCAAGTTTGAAGTCAGACGAGGAAGCCATGTTGATTTCTTTGTTTTTCAACGAATGTGTCAATACTGAGAGTCTATAATTATCTTGCTATTAATGCCCATAACCTGTTGTGAATGTCTTTATAATAATAGAAATAACACGACTCACATGTAAACTTCATACACATGTATTCTTCAAGGCATTAACGAACTTTTACAAAAGACAACAAGAAGGATTATGTACAGAGAGAATGAGAACAAGATGTGATACATAAAAGAACAAACCATACTTTCAACATGTCCCATCAGGGATCTCTCCCTTCACACTGTGCAGTGCTTTTCTTCAACATACATAATTCTATCCTTCCTAAAAAATGGTCATTTAATTTCTAATAGTTTTATGTCATCACTTTTGTAAATAATACGCCACCGGGACTGCAACACAACCATGGTTGTTGCAATGTTATAACAATATCCAACTGTTTCCATATGCTCTTTTAGCAGCAGGTTGAGTCTCTTTTCCATGCTGTACAGGGTGTTTCTAAATTATCTCCCGTATTATAATATATGTTTATTACTCAAAAACTATTACAGACTTTAACGTGTTTTTTTTTTATTCACAAAGAAAAACTCAAACAGTTTCTTATTATGCCTTAATAATTTCAATGTGCCCTCCACTTATGGCGTGAAGGACGTCAAAGCGAAACTCGATTTCCTCCCATGTTCAGGCTAGTATTTTGGTGCGGTTTAATGCATGAGTGAGTAATCGGAGCTTTTTTTTTCCGCTGAAGACACCATAACTGCTGCAACCTACCTAGATATGCTGAAGAAGAAACTGATTCCACAGGTGGAAGAACTGCAGCCCAACATAATCTACCAACAACATGGAGCACCTCCTCACTCCCCAGTTTTTGATACGAACTTTCTAGGATGATGGATTGGAAGGGATGGGTCAATCCCTTGGCCCCCTCGCTCACCTGATGTGAAGCCTCTGGATTTTTTTCTTCTGGGGATATGTGAAAGACAGAGTGTACAAGACCAAC
>JAHWFO010102602.1:1473681-1496239 GCA_023313115.1 Rhysida immarginata
GCCGAATTTTTCCTCTGGGTCGTACCTGAGAGAGTTTGTTCATTCCATGAAGGCACTTGGGATTTGGAAAGAAGACAGATGTAGACATCAGTCAGTTCGATTACGGTTCCGGTTACACATTTCTGGCCTTTAATCTTTCGGGGCACAGGAATTATTATACAGATAGATAATTAGCCATGTGAACCTGTTTGATGTAGAGCCGTACCCAATGAAAAGACCCTCAATTTCAAAATCCTTGTTTCAGTTTAGAACCTTCATTCACACCGTAAACACGTAAATAAAAAAAGCTATTGACCAATATTTCCATAAATACTCCGAGGTCTTTTGCTCTTTGAAATTTCTTCAATGACGACAATGGAGCGATCTTCACCCCTCATAGAGAAAGGACCTTTGCTTCGTCTTTGTAGTGCTTGTACACTACATGATCAAAGGAGTTGGGACACCTGTTGCTCTACCGTAAAGCCGCAAAAAGCTTCAATCAGTAGTGTGTAAAACCACTCCAAACTGCTATCACTGCCTCCACCCTACATAGCATACTATCCACAAGTTTATGATATGTGTCCACAGGTATTGACCTCCATTCCTCGAGGAGTGTCGTGGTCAGTTCCTGGACAGATGTAGGGCGAACCATCCTGGATCTCACACGTCATTCCAATTCGTCCCAAAGATGTTCGATGGAATATTCAGCTAGGTAATAGATGGAATATCTGTGTTGTTAAATTGTCTCATGTTATGTGTGATTAAACTGGTCAAATGAAACAAAAATTTTATTTCTAAACGTATAATGGAAAAAGTTTAATTCTATACAAAAAGTAAAACAATTAACCAAAAATCAACAAACTTATGACATTTTTTCATCACTTCAAAATAATGGAATATTGACAGTACCGTGTCAAAATAATGAAATATTCCGATTTACTTATTCTGGAAAGAGACTTAATGAAAATTTGAAAAAAAAAATTTTAAAGGCTCACAATGGATGGACTTCTCCAAGGATGCCACTGCTAGTCTAAATAATTTCTTACTCACGTAATCTTACTTTAGATGTACACTTGATGTTGTTACAATTCCCTTTCTTCTCTCTATGTCTTGAATCAAAATTTGGCCATTATCTCATTTAGCCTTCCAAGGTAGAATACTTTTTGTTACTTTATGCTATCATTCACATATTTTCTCAGCTGCTAAAGAATTTTAATTCACTAACTATTGAGAAATATCACCCAAAAAGGATCTGACATTAACCTAGCATCAGCTGATACTTCAATTGCACAAATCAGATTGCAAGCAAAGTGATATTGCTGAAACAGTATATTGCTCACAAAGTGTTAGAAAAAGCAAATTCCGGATAGACAGATTCCAAACAAGTCGCGACAAATGTGGATGCAAACGTGCAACAACGACTTGTGAAGATAGACGGCTGTGCAAAATTGTACATAATAATGGATTCAAATCATCAAAAGTTATTAACACATTGTGGCATAAGGATGAATCTAATGTATCCTTAACCACAACACTCCAACGCATACATGAATTTGGAATGAACAGCTGTGTACCAAACAAGACACCTATGTATGTTGAACAAAACTCAATGCAAAGCACGACTCAAATGATGTAAAGCCCATGCCACTTGGACCCCTCAGGACTTCAGCAATGTCATCTTTAGCGATGAATCACGATTCTGTCTAATGTTTGGTGACCAAGGAATCTGAGTATGGCGAACTAAAGAAGAAGCAACCATCCCTGCACCATGAAAAAAACGTTGTTTCCAAGTATCATCCTTGGGTGGGGTTACATGAGCTCCATGGTACTCGACAGCTTGCAATAATCACAGGAATGATTAATTCATTGGCTTACCACGAAATACTGGATGTGCTTCTTCTCTCATCATCCGAAGTTTGTACGAAGAAAAAGACTTTATCAGCAAGATAACACTCCAGCTCACACGTCACGCTCAACTAAGAACTGGAACAAAATATTCCCACTTGGCCTCCTAGCCTTGGCCTCCTAACTCCCCAGACCTGAACCCCTTTAGAAGATCTATGGAAGATCATGAAACGCAAACTGGCAAACAATAAACCACTCACATTTCAGGACCTGAAACAGCAGGTAATACAAGCTTGGTCGGACATTGATGTCGACCTTTCTCGACAACTAATTCATTCTCTTCCAAAGTGAATTTGCGCTCTTATTGACCCAAGTACTAGTGTCCCTATCAAGTATTAGTGTTAGTTTGATAGTTTTGCTCTTTGTTACATTGTTTTTTTTATTATTTGTATTAATATTCCATTATTTTGATGCAGTTCTGTCAATATTCCATTATCAACTTTGTTGATTTATGATGAATTGGTTTACTTTTTGCACAGAATTAAACTATAACCATTATACGTTTAGAAATAACATTTTTATTTTTATTTGACTAATTTATTCACACTTAACATGAGACTATTTTACAACACGGATCACTACTCAGATAAATATTACATTTTTTTGAAGTGCACGAGAGAGAAATACCGCAATCATAAAAACTGCCTGCAGAGAAATTCCGCGATCGTAAAAACTAACTGCAGAGAAATTTCACAATCGCAAAAACTATCTATGGAGAAATTTCACGATCGCAAAACCGTCTACGGAGAAATTCCGCATTCATAAAAACTGTCTATGGAGAAATTCCGCATCCGCAAAAACTATCTGCGGAGAAATTGTGCGATCATAAAAAGTGTCTGTGGTGAAGATCTGTCATTGCAAAAACACCCTCGGAGAATTTCTGTCATTGCAAAACCCTTCCATGTAGAAATTCCATCGTTGCAAAAAAACTACCTTACCTGTAATGCCATTGTGATAAAACTGTTCATCAGTTAACTTCACTGAGTTTGAATTACGTGTGTTATGGAATTTTGAAATAAAGTTCATTCAAAAAGAGATTTGTATCATTCAACATAGGCTTTGTAAACTCTTGCGGTAATTTTCTCTGTCTCGACCTTTTTCATCATGGAAATAAATGCAACTGTTAAATTTATGCAATACTTTTCGGCTCTTGTTGCTGGTTGTTCAGGAAGTGGTAGGTCTACAATAGTAGCTCCAATGTTAAAGTACAGAGATGAAGTGATGGACCCTCCACCTACGGAAATAATTTACTACTATGGAGCTTTAATCCCTCCAATTGTTAAAAATCTCAACCTACCTAACATTACGTTTCATGCAGAGGTGCTCGATGAAAAGCTGATACATGAGCGTATACCTGAACAGGCTTTGCTGATTTTAGACAATATATTAAATGAAGTGAAAAATAACGAAATTGTCGAGAAAATCTACACGCGATACAGTCATCATCTCAATTTCTCTGTGTTGTTAATAACTCAGAACCTCTTTGCTCATTCAAAAATCATCTGTACAATAAGTTGAACGCAGTGGCTACATACAGTGCAACCTTGTACGCCTTCCGTTCAATGCAAAGGAAGTGGCAAGCTGTACCGCCATCTGCCGACAGAATCAAAACAGTATTGTATGGATTCCGACATTAGAGGGCGTGTTTTGGCTAGCTGTTGTTATAGCAACCACACAATTGGCATGTCACGGTCGTGTGGATTTCAGATTTTCTTTTTTTCTGCTTTCTGGATGATTAGCCATTGTCGAAAGGAACCATGCCTTAAAGGTAAGCCAGCATTTTTTGAGCGTTCTAGTGTTGGGTTGGGTTAACTGAGGTTAACTTAGGTTTAATCATAAAATGAGGTCCCGTAACTTTCTGGCAGCCATTTCTGTTTCCACTAAAATATACGGATCATTAGCCTCCTGTAACCGGCCGAGGGGAAACCAACTGCCCCCTGTAAACAAATAGCTTGGGTACGTATATAAATCGACGTCGCCGTGAGCGTGCGCCGCGGGCAGGGGACGCTGGAGCGGAGCGATGGCGTCCGCGTACTAGTATTGTAGAAGGGGAAACCAACTGCCCCTGTAACCGGCCGAGGGGAAACCAACTGCCCCCTGTAACCAAATATGTTGGGGGTGTGTTTATAATTCGGGGTCACCGTGAGCGAAGCGTTAGCGTCCACGTACTAGTATTGTAGAAGTGGCGGCTAGTATTGCCTCGTGGTCAGATAGTTCAATTTAACCAGATAGGGAAGATGGTAAAGTTTTTCCCAATTAACAATATTCATTCTATCCCATATTAGCTGCTTGAAGCTAAGATAAAATTGTTTGAAACGTTGCATTTTTCCACTAAACGATGGGAATCTGCCATATTGCTTGTTTCGAAATTAGAGAAAGTTTGGAGTCTGAAACTGTTGGTAGATGGCGGTATAGCTAGCCACTTCCTTTGTATTGAACGGAAGGCGTACAAGGTTGCACTGTACTTAGCCACTGCCTAAGTTGAAACACTCTGTTCATCTTTCTGTTAAAGTCACCTAGAGACGTAGGACAAACAGGTTATGGTCGTTTACTCATCGAAGCCTTTAAAGATGCCACTCAGGAACACCATAGTTATTTACTACTGGATTGAACTCAGAGTTGCCCTGATATTCTGAGATTGCGTAGTAAGATTTTTCCTCATGAAAGACCTATCGTGGTCTATGCAGATAAAACATGGGTTTAAAGACTACGATCGTCATTTTTAAATTGACTGAATAGAGAGGTGTTACAACAATGACTCCTCTGGTTGTGAAACATCGTCATTTTCTAGGAGCTTTGAAATACTCGACTCCACAGCATAGGAAAGTATTAATGCAAAATGCAAGTCTTAATCAAGTTACAGCTCTGTGTGAGATCTGCCATACCATTCTACATCGTAGAGTCGTCTGAACCCCACCCATTAAGCAGCATTTGAGGAAACGGATTTTCATTAAGGGCCAAGAAAAATTATCTGAATCAACACAGAAACGGATTCCTGCTGCTGCTTTTGCTAGGAAGTGCAGCTACACCTGTTTTGAATAAATCAATTAGTTAAGAACATGCAAAAGTACATTTTATTACCCACTCACGAATATCAAAGGTTCCTTCACGCTACAGCCCAGTATTCCTACGCCATCGCGACCCACTGAACATAGCCAACCTAAGTCTGAGTCGAGTGTGGTCAATGATGTTGAAAAAAACGTAATAAGCAACTGGGTTCTCAAATCAACGAGATTTTAAAAGCGTCGAATTTGAATGTGTATCAGAAAATGGACCTTTATTTAAATACATTTCAAAAATATCTATACATGAACAAAGCGCTGTGAAGCCCGGTCGCAACAAACAAGCCTTTCAACCCAAACCGAACCTCAAACCCCATCAAGCCCATCTTTAATGCTCACCTACAACGATTTCGATATCGCGATAGTTAGCGGACCCGACGAGGCCTACGATGAGATCGGTCACCCAGGAAACGTAGTGAGTTTGCCCAACGCCTCCTAAAGATAAGGCCTGAGCGTGAAAACGTCAGACATTGTTACATCATCATCCGAAGATACGTTTAATCGCATTTCAGAGCTTATTATTGGTAGAAATGCGATTAAACGTATCCTCGGATGATGATGTAATAATGTATGACATTTTCGCGCTCAGGCCTTATCTTTAGGAGGCGTTGGTTTGCCTGTTGAGCAGACCTCCCCACGTACACGTTTCACACTTCGAAAGAGATCTGATGTTATCATGTAAAATAAAAAAAGGAACTGTGTCAATCGGTGGGAAATCAATACGAGGATCGAATATTAATAGTTTAATGCAAGACGTATTATCACCCAACCCCAACCTGAAGAAGCCCCCATCTGGGCGAGCTCTCTTTATCACATCAACATCCCTGTAGAATTAATCGTGAATCCAGTGTACCGCCCTGTGGACACGCCTGACCCGTCAAAGCTCGCTTGGTTGCATTATCATAAATAACAATTTAATGTAAAAAAAATTAGTTTGTAATGTTATGATAAAATTTATTTTAATGTCTGTAAAATATGAATAAAAATGTAATTAAATGCATGAAAACCAGTGATTGTGTAATTTATTTATTTATTTATTTATTTATTTATTTATTTATTTATTAGAGATTAAAAGAAACCACAAACAAACACAAATTCAATCTGAACAAATGAATATACAGAAATTGAATAAAACAAATAATAATAATAATTAGAATAATTAAACAGAGTAATTTAAAGGTTTACAGCATTGGTTCCATTTGGACTTTTGGCAGGTATTGAATTCAGAGTTGATAGTATATTCGTCTTGAATGATTTCACATTTCATGAGTAAGTCGAAGCTCACGACTCTGTCTTTATTGATTTCCAGGAGATTCTGATACTGAAGATAAGCAATCAGGCTCACCGAATTAGCTAAAGGTTCAGAAAACTGAACTTCGATGCTTAGTATACCATTACATATAAGGTTATATCTATCTATATAATAATTCCTGTCCCCCGAAAGATCAAAGGCCAGAAATGTGTAACCAGAACCGTAATCGGACTGGATAATGTCTACATCTCTGTCTTCTTTCCAAATCCCAAGTGCCTTCATGGAACGAACAAACTCTCTCCGGTACAACCCAGAGGAAAAATTCGGCGTCAGAGGGTTTAGATAAATTGCATGAGTATCCAATGAGAGGGAGAAGAAAGATAGATTGAAATGTTGAAAGTTGAATGGGTTCGAAGCAAAAGAACCATTCTGGGCTTCACTTGTTGTAAATGCAAAAATCAAAGGAAGGAATTTAGCTAGTAATTAAGTTCTGTATGACATGATTTCTAGTACCAGTAGCAATACTCACTGACCTCATGGGATAAAACGCGTCTGATGGGGTAAAACGCGTTAATGGCTTGCAGAGTCTTTGCAAATGCTAATAGTGTAGCTTTGTTAACTTTAACTCTCTCAGCATTCAGCGTTGCTTTTCGGATTGTAATCTGGTAATTTGGATTAGCTACATCAGACATCAGAGCATAGGAGGGTTTACTTCTGTAATATCTTAGACGAAAATCCATAGAGTTTAGCAGCAATCAACACGGACGAAAGATGTCTAAATGGAGGGGTCCTTCCATGTAGTAAACGCCGTTTCGTGCGAGTTTTTTACATAACTTAAACCCATTGTTTGTATCATTGGCATTGTCCGCTTTGCCACTCGTGTCTTTACAATACCCAGCTGTTGTGAGTTGACTTTGTATAGAAGCCTGACCATAGTTAAAAAGATTTTCAAAATAAGCTCTGTATGGTTATAAGTTATTACTTTGACTAACTAACGTATCTCCCAGATAGCAGACGACTTGTGAGAATAGCGAATGTAAGAAAAGGTTCACAGGACCTGTTTTATCACCAGCTGGTAGCTGTCCATCTCCTTTATTGATAACGACTTCTAAGCTTAATGTAGTTTGATCCAGATCCGTGTAAAAATCTGCCAAACCAGGTACGTAGAATTCAATAGGTCCGTCTTGGCTGATGACGGCTGTTGGTTGGTATTCTGTGACGTGTCGTTTTTCCTGTTGATCACTCGTGGGGATAATAGAAAAAATGTTGAGATCGCTGTTGAGACATTCGGTGCTTATTTGGTGTATCATTGACGACATGATTAATTATGTAATAGGCGAAAACTGATGATAAAGGTCATATGTTTAAAATCGGATTAGAATGTAATTTTGCAGGTCCTCTTTTTCTGTTTTTTCTTCTGTTTCTTCTGCGTGTTTTTCAACTTTTTTGAACGCTGCATTTGCCCTCTTCGTTTGTACCCACTCGTCAAAAAGGACTCCAAGCTGTTGCCTCTGGGTCTTTTAACATGCGAATGAGTAGGAAATTTTGAATTTCGTCTTTTAATACTCCTTCTACCGCTCTGAACTCTAGCACCCATTTCTTGTAGGGCACTGCCACCAGCCTCCTTCATTCGTTATAACAGCGACTGTTTGAGATTTTGAACATATATCACATAATTAAAAATGGAAAAACCACCCTTTAGGGCATGGCGACCGAGAATCTTACCTATGGATTTGAGTAAAGGTGTTGCAAAGCGAAACAAATTTGAAAATACTGAACCAATCCCATTGCTCCTCTGGAACACTGACCCTGTAAACACTGGTAAGCCGTTCCCTCTCTGGCTTAAATAATAACGTGAAATTACTTCTTGGTTCGGATGATAGGGGATATGCATCTTGAATTAATTAATGAGGAGAGAAAAGAAATCAACCTCGCACTACAGTTGTTTCTTATGAAAATGCAATTTCACAACTGTTTTTCCTGTTAAAAACGAGAGCAAATCCCCGTAGAGTGAATGAACAGCGATTTCGATCGTGTCTATGACGTTTTTATTTAAGGGAAAGTAGTCAGGTGAATGAAAAGCCTGATAAATCACTTCTCGCCTGGCATGTGAAACTGGAATAATTCGTAGGAGCAGTGCGAATGTGTTACCCACAACTTGCGGTTGTATGATGTCTGTATACAGATAACAACCATGTATACCTCGTGTAAAATCGATTGGAGTTGAACCCTCACCAATAACGAGTTCCAAGTCGGAAATTTTAGCTTGTATACCCAATGTGTGGGTTGCAAATGGGTTCTACTCATAACTAGGGGATGACCCTCTAATTGCCTTCAAGGACTTAAAGGAATCAACTAGGAGTAGAAGCCTAATGTCCAATCCGTACCTTCCAGTTGGGGCAGCCTGTTAGTAATCATGCCTTGTGCATGGTGAACGGACACGGATGGGCTTCCTCCAACACGCCATGGCCCACTATACTCTCTAAACACATGACTACTTCTCAAAATCGGCCATGGCCCTCAGTTCCCGGCAGCCAGATTGTCCCTGGTTATGGTGGCAACAAGCAAGACATGAAGGCAGAGGTTGCTAAAAATAACCGGTTCGGACCTGGCCACCACAAGACACTGACCCTGGCTACCTATAACGGACGTTCCCTTTCCTCAGAGAGTCGTCTGCAAGAACTAGAAGAAGAATTGGATAGGATCAACTGGGATATCATTGGACTCTGCGAAGCAAGAAGAAAAGATGAAGATAAAATTGAGCTGAACAGTGGGCACATACTATACCACAGAGGAACAACCGACGGAAGAGTTAGTGGTGTTGGATTACTTATTCATAAGAAATGGAAGAATCAAATCATTGAGCTTGATACTGCCTCCGACAGAATTGCAAGATTGGTCATCCAATTGTCGAGAAGATACAAGATACAGATCATACAGGCCTATGTGCCAACCACAAGCTACTCTGATGAGGAAGTCGATGACTTTTATGAGGAAGTTAGCAAGATGAACCAAACAGGAAACTATCATCTTAAAGTCGTTATGGGCGACTTTAAAGCCCGTGTCGGAGAAAAAATGTAAGGAGAAAATTTTCTTGATAGTCATGGTTATGGCACAAGAAGTGAAAGAGGAAACATGCTGGTGGAAATTGCAGAGTACGAAGAACTGTACGTCATGAATTCCTTTTTCAAGAAGAAACCCCAGCGTAAATGGACTTGGAAAAGCCCGAATGGAGCACCTAGTGTAATAGATTATATTCTGGCAAATAGGAAGCACTTGATCCAAGACTGCACTGTTCTCAACAACTTCAACACAGGAAGCGACTACAGACTTGGAAGATGCAAGCTTGTTCTAAACACGAAAATAGAAAGACGAAAGCTTTTCAGGAACACAAAGAAGATCATCAACATTGCACGCCTGCAAGAACGCAGAAAGGAATTCCAGCTAGAACTGCGAAATCGCTTTGAAATCTTACAGAGCGGCATCCAGAAAGATAACATCACAGATATTAACAGGACACTAACTAAACACATAAAAGAAGCAGCGGAAATAACAGCTGGAGAACAAGTATCCAAACCACAGACGAAACTCACAGAAGAAACGAGGAAATTAATGAAGAAACGAAGAGAAATGAAGACAAAAAGAGAAGATACAAGATCAGTAATAGAATATGCGGGGCTTTGCAAGACAGTACGGAAACACATCACAGAAGATGTTCGGAAGTTCAACTGCAATCTTGTCAAAACGGCGGTTGAAGATAACAAGAGTTTGAAAACTGCGAAGAGAAAGCTCTGCATTGGAAGAAGAGGAATATTTGCACTCAAGAGAGCAAATGGCACAATCACGAAGAATGGAAGTGAAATCATCAAAATTGTGGAGGACTTCTACAATATACTTTACAAATGTGAAGATGATAATGATGTAAGAAGAGCAGACCAACTGAAAGGAAAAGATGAAGTGCCACCGGTTATGGAAGGCGAAGTTGACAAGGCTATTAAATCCATGAAGAAAGGAAAGTCCCCCGGAGAAGATGGAATTACAATTGACCTGATTAAGAAAGCAGGAGAAGAATTCAACAAGTTACTGGCAAGTTTTTTCACGAAATGCCTTGAGATGCGGACGTAACCGATGATTGGAATAATGCAATGATGGTTCTATTTTTCAAAAAAGGAGACCGAGAAAATATCCAGAACTATCGCCCTATCAGCCTTTTGTCAGTTGTTTATAAGATTTTCAGTAAAGTCCTGACAAACAGACTTGATTCAGCACTAGACTCAGCACAACCAAGAGAACAAGCGGGCTTTCGAAGCGGATATAGCACGATCGACCACATTCAAGTTATTAGAGAACTTATTGAACGCCACAACGAATATGAAGTGCCACTTTGCTTTGCCTTCATCATTTTGAGAAAGCTTTCGACTCGGTGTTCACACATGCTGTAGTGAAAGCTCTGGAAAGAATGGGAATAGCCGGAAGCTATATTAGTATTCTTCAGAAGATATTTAGTAAAGCGACTGCTACCATTCGTTTGGATAAAGGAAAAGCAAGGATCAACCTTGGAAAAGGCGTAAGACAAGGAGACGCCATCTCACCTAAACTCTTTAGAGGAAGTCTTCAAGGAACTGAACTGGTCAAAAAAGAACTTAAAATAAACGGTGAATTCCTTAACCACCTTCGTTTTGCCGATGACATCGTTCTCACCAGTAATAATCCTTCTGAATTAGAGGAAATGTTACAAGAACTAGCAGAGGCTAGCCGGCGTGTAGGACTGAAACTTAACACACAGAAGACAAACAAAAGCAAAAGCCGGCGTGTTCAATGCATTTGCTCCAAAACAGAAGGTCATGGCAGGCAGCATTGTGATTGAAGAAGTACAGAGCTACATTTACCTGGAACAAGAAATCACCATGGATGGCAACATTCTGAATGAAGTTAACAGACGAATTAGAACAGCATGGAGTGCTTTTGGCAAGAATAACATTATCTTGAAGAGCAACATGCCACTTAGCTTGAAACAAAAAGTTTTCAACCAGTGTGTTTTACTAGCACTCACCTACGGAGCTGAAACATGGACTTTATCAAGGAGGACAACACAAAGACTACAGACAACACAGAGAAGCATGGAAAGATGTATGCTGGGAATTACAAGAAGAGATCGAAAATGCAACAGCTGGATAAGAAGCCAAACGAAGGTGATTGACGTCATCGAACGAATCAAACTTTCTAAATGGCAATGGGCTGGTCACATTGCTAGAAGACAAGACATGAGATGGACCACAGTCATTCTGGATTGGTACCCTTGAGACTTTAAACGCCCAAGAGGACGACCCCATTCAAGGTGGCTCGACGAAATAAGGAAGATAGCTGGTGTCAACTGGAAATCCAAAGTTTCAAACAGAGAAGAATGGAAGCGTTTAGAGAAGACCTTCATCCAGTAGTGCATTGCAAAGGGTTGACCGTGATGATACCCAATGTGTAACATAGGCCCTTGCTAAAACTAATATAACGGCCTTCTGCGCATTTGAAATGAAAACATTTGTTAGGCGTGAGATTGATTTTGTAAAAAGCCTGTTCTTTCAGTGGAATCAACTTAATGAACGCATCAACAACATCACTAAGATGCGATGTTCTGGAGTGTCTGGTGGATAAAAAATAACACAACTGATAAACCCGTCATCTGTGTCGTTTAAGGGCATAGTAATAGGCGTTTTCAATTTCTTGTTCAGAAACCTGCCAAGTATAAAACCAATATTGACAACCGCTGGGAATTCAATGAACCGTATTGGGGACCCTGTAAACCCCACAAAATCATTAACTAACTTTGTCTCGATACCTGCTGCTCTAAAACGATCTTTTAGAAAATCAATAGCTCCTACCCGGCTTTGCAATTTGGTACTCTTAAATTCAACAATCTTTAGGGACAGGGGAACCGATTTGGGATACCATAACGTTACAGAAAAATCAGACGCCCACTTAAATGCCAAGTTGTAATCTGGAGTTAGAGAGAAACGTTCGTTGTAGAATGTATTTGGCGAAACATTGAACACCTTACAGAATTCAGGCGTGTTAAATCGAATCCCTACATTCAGAGGCAAACTCATTGTGATGTTTCGGTCTTAAGAAGTGTTATGGTAAAAGAGAACATCTTTCCAATAGGCTTGTAAGACCAATTCAATTTCGATTATGAAAGACTGGAGTGTCGAAATTCTTACCGGCGAAACAGTGTTGAAATCGACTTGTTCATCTATGAGATCATCCTTAAAACCGATTTCGAAAGTGTTGCTTACAGCCGTAGTGTTCTTGTAAAGGGCCGGGAAATGTGTTTCCGTTAAACCAATTTTCCATCGCCCTTGGAAATGTAGCGTCTGTGGCAGTCGTGTAATAAAATGAGCTGTTGTATTGGAATGAATTTGCTCACCCGTAGGTGAATTTGATGGCAACGTAACATAAAAATCAGTGTCTTCATACATGATGGTGGTTCACGAACCCAACTGCTGTCAAACGCGACTTGTCAAGTGTTAAAAGATCTACCTCTCGAACCCAGTTTTTCATGCGGTCTTTGTAACCTTGCCATTTCATAAAAGCTTCGCGAACACCTCGAATACACCCTGAGATCTCGCGGCCATCGTAATCTCTAATTTTATACACAACAGGTTTTCTATAAATGATTTTTGAAACCTCAAGCGCCTCCTCAGTCCAGTTTGGAAGATAGCCTTTATCGAATATGTTTTTCACTTTCGAAATACGTACGTAATCTCCAATTTGCAACCTCGGGTTTGTGGCGCTGCTGTATAATAACTCTATTGTTTCAGCCATAGAGTTGGGGCATTTCGCTCGTTAACATCCGCCGATGCCATACCCAGTGCCCTGTGGACGCGGTTTTTGTAGCTTAGCACGAGGTCAGATAAGACGTCGATGTACCTGTGTTTGTTAGCAAATGTAAAAAACTTAAATATCCGTGTAAGCAGCTTTCAAATCTGATTCTGTGGCAAAGAAATCGATGTTGAGTTCTTTAAAATAGTCTTGAACGTGCTTGTTTAAAAACTTCCCTTTATCGCTATTCACTTTTACAGGAACGTTGCCAACAGTGAACATTTTTTGAAAGGCTTTCTGAAGTTCGAGTCCCAACTTCGTTTTTAGGGGAATGAGCCACACATAGCGCGACAAAACATCGATGCAGGTAAGTAGAAATTTATATCCATCGATCTGTTTTCACAGGCTTGTTAGATCAACCAAGTCTACTTGAAATTTCGAACGGAGCATATACACCCATATGATTACGAGGATAATAATGCCGAACTGGTTTATGCAATGTAAAGGCTCTCACGCCCCTTAACTATTCTCGTGTCTCTTTTTCAGAATGATTTGTTTGTTTAGCTAAACCTTTCACACCGCCAAATCCTGCTGGATTAGCTGGGTTAGAAAATGCTTAATCCATGACAAAATTTAAATCTGTATTTATAAGCCTGTGTATGGGAGTTCAGTCCCCTTTTAGTCACTACTCAGGTACACACTTGGCAATTGAAACAATGTAGCAATCAGCTGAAAAAATAAAAAATAAAAAAAACAAACAATACGCCAGACGTAATTTTAATAGAAGAAATTGTAAAAGGGTTTGGAAAAATTTGGTTGTTCTAGAAACTAATTAAAAATTAGTAATTAGGAAATCAACTTGAGGATCAGTCATCTTAGCAACCCCTGTATTTCATACTATATATATATGTGAGCCAGAGTTTTAAAAAATGTGAGAAAAAAATCACATAAGAGCGTTTTGTTCTGAGAACACGGACCCCTTGCCTGTCACGCTGGGTTTAACTGAGAATTATGAAATTATCAAATCAACACGCACGCTGAATTGTGATCTTTAATAATCGTTCAATTTACATGTTAATTGATTTACGTACATCGAAATACCACCGAAAAAAAAACGAGTATTGCTCAGAGAAGACAAAAATTTATCTGAGCGTTAGAAACACGTGATTAACAGGGGCTTCGTGTACACTAGGAAATTGTAGAATTACTGAAAACGAATTTGAGATTTTATTTAACTTCCTGAATTTGTCCTGTATACCTACAACTGTAATTATACAAATCTACACTTTTATTCCGATCTTGATGAAACCTTGCAGACTTGAACTTCAGAGCATGAGGAAGGTCAATGTCTACCTCAGATTTTGAAAAAAATAATAATTATCGATAATAAATCGATATTCATGATGATGGAAGTGCATATCAATAAGTATCTCATGACCAACAATGCAAGACAAAGTTTGTGCAATAATAGGTATCAAGAATGGTATCAACACGCAATTCATAAACACTATGTACGGACCACGGTATAAGAAGGAAAGGTAATCCGACGATACCACGTGACCATGTGACAATCTTGTCCGTAGTTCCAATCTTGTCCGTGTCTGGCGGCGCTCCGCACAGGGAGGCCAGATTCCCAAGCGACAGACGGTGGAAAGCAATGGTCACTTTGTGAAACAACAGCTCTTCGGTATTCATCAGTTTAGGTAAGTCTGTTTAATTTCATTAGGTTTTATGCTCATTTTAAAAGTCATGTATTCAAGCTTTGTCCTGTATGGTTATAAATGAGATTAATAACGTCGAAAAATTAAAATCGTATTCAGAATGAGCACTAATGATGTTCTCCCTCAAACCATTGTTGAGTAGAAATTCAGTAATATGGAATTTGTATTCAACAATGGTCTTGAGCAAGTGCTCATTCTAAATCACGGTATAAGAAGGAAAGGTAATCCGACGAACAATGGCAGCATTGTTAGGAGATGTTTACAATCTTGTCCGTAGTTCGCGAGGTATTTCGCAGAGGGCGCTGTTGAAAGGGAGGCCGTTTTTCTCCTTATGTGTGTAAGGGAATTGCTCGTTTTCTTCTGTATATTTACGTAATTGTTGATTTTAAGGTTTTATTTATTTTCTAGAAATTAAATTAGAAGAAAAAAATAGCATTTGAAATAAAACATGTAGGCTTTCTTTTATTACAAATATTTGTCATTCAAATGAATGAGAAGCCGATGAGTGAATAATTTTAAAAATTTCATTAACTTTCAAATTATGTCGTGTTATTATTCTAACATTATTGTTAAGGAATTTCATAATGAACTTACATTTTATAAATCATTGTATTTGATTAATCGTGAAGAAAATTTTTCAGTGAAAATTAAAAATATATCGTGAAATTAATGACTCACATGTTGATTTTTAGAATAAAGTTTATTAAACATATTGAAAGGAGTAATTTTAATCATATTAAGTTTTATATTACATTTGAAGTATTAATAATTTGAAGTAAATGAAATTAAAGTTCTTGTGATTTGAAATCCAATATTAAAGGTGAGGAATGATTTTTGGTGAAACTTGAAGAATTCCAAAAACAAAATTCTACAAGTTTCAGTAACAATCATTCCTCACTTTTAATATTGGATTTCATAAACACAAGAATTTCAATTCAAAAACATTAGACTGACACTGGTGAAATCAGTTATTTATTTATATACTGAATTTTATTTGTTTAAACTTCTTAATAATATAAAGGAAATTTACGTGTTTATTATATACAAGTTACTTATTAAAAAATTTAGCTTTTTTCTTTTGTTCCCTTGCAAGTTTTTTTATATCATCATTAAACTGCTTAGAAAACTGCCGCATTCTCAGCAACACATAATAGTGTAACAATTCGGCTACTACATCTTTTTTATGTTCTTCGCAAGGGAATGAAAGTGGAGCAATTTCTAATGTTTTGGCAATAGTGATTTCGTAGGCATTTTCTTTCTCTGCTACTTTGGCAAATTCTTTCTCTGCAGTAGTTAACATGTTGAAAATATTTACTTTAGGATGAATAAGGCGGCCTCTGGTTTTCAGATTAACTAGAGCTGCCTCCTTATGCTCTGAAAATACACCTTCAGATGAAAAAGCATGCCTACAAATCTCACAAGAGCTAATTTTTGCCATTTTTTTGCAAACATAACCTGTAACATAATAAATTATGCAGTCTATAATTGGTACTTCATAGTAATCGTGGCTATGATCGTAGCAGATGACATCTTCAGCTTCCCACTCTGTCGTGGCTATCAGTCCATCCAGCTTTGATTTTAATTTTTCAATCAAAACAGATTTTCTGGAAGGATCCTTCTCGCTGAACGTTGAGATATATTCTTCAAAAGTCAGGTTTGGTTTCTCAAGATTTGTGGCTTCACAGTTTCCATTCTTTGGAGGCTTCAACAGGCTGTATACAGATAGCAACTTGTACAGCTGCAAAAAGGTTGGCATACTTGGGTGATCGTTTTGGCAACCTGCTTGCCGAATGACACCAAAGAATCTCTGAATAAAAAATTGATTGCAATGAATAACTTTTGTAAAATATCTCGCGCACATTGCTAAGGTATAAATATGTGTTTTAATGTTATATTAGAAATTTTGAATTTTGTTTCCTCATGGCATTGTTTAAAAAGGCTTCTTTAAATCTTAAGAAACTTCTTATAAGAATTACCCCAACCTACCTCAATAACATCTTGATTCATTTTTGAACTTAGCACATATTTAAAGACAAGAATTTATAAGATAGTCAGACAATTGAATTGTTGACATCAGTGTAACTCTTAAACCCTGTGCAGTTTGGTCGGACAAAAATAAATGTTTTTGAATTGTCCCATTTGTAACCTCGCTTTCCCAGGAATTTAGCCAATGTAAGCATTTCTCTAACACCTGTGAATATGTATGTGAAAGGTCAAAAGTATGTGGAAATGGATACCTAAATAAAATTTATTATAACAATCCCATATAATAATGAATTCGAATTGTGAAAATATATAAATGAAAGATCTGCATAATACTGAAAATTTTATAAATTTCTGATACATAATTTAGATAAATATAATAAAGTGAAAAATATATGAATTTCAGGCTATATACCATCAGGTCTTTTCCTCCGAGTTTTATTCCTTCTTTTGGATGTTTCCTATTCAGAGCATCAAACATCACGTTCATTCGAATGGTAAAAGAAATAGTCGCTGATGAATCTGCCAGTTCTGTGCATCCTCGGCTCTTGTAAAATAATAAACCATCAGCTACTGATTGACTGAATAACTGTAAAAAATAAAATGAATTAAAATAAACTGTCTGATTAATTCAGTTTAAACTTTATCTTTATTAATGACATTCATTACCTGTGTAGCTAGTTTCACTCTCATTTTTTCACAGTTCGATGGATTTATGTGTTCAGCCTTTATTTTGGGGCATACTCTTAATCTGGCATCATGTTTTTGATCTAACAAGTATAGGTCTGTGTAGTGTCGCCATTTAATAACATCCCCATTCACCTGAAGACCAATAAAATAAAACGTAAACATGAAATAACTACTGACATTTCACATATGGTCTAATCAGTAATATATTAAACTTACTATAAAAGTTCCTCTCTGTTGCAGACAATTCCTTATGGTTTTTATCAAATGGGATGCGTCTGAGAATGCATATACTTTTCTGCTGTCATCACAAGGATGAATAAAAAAATTCATTGTATTATGTAATTTTCCAGACACTCCAAGCTGATTCCACATGGATCGGTTGGTTGATGCACCATCACAGATAATGCCATGAACATTTGCCCCAATACTTTCCAATTTTGTTATTGCTTGCACAACTAACTTTGTTAAAACTGAAGAATTTGTTGCACCTTTCGCAGAGAAGCAAGCAATGGGTTGCGAAAAGGAACCAGTGAAAGACTGGAAAATAAACACTAGTGCATGATCTGCTAATTGGTTAGATGAAGTTGCCGCTGAAGAAGCATCGGAGGCTGGTGGACCCAAGTTACCGAAATTTACAAATCCATCATATGCCATTGTGTCCATATTTACTGTCATACTCTTTCTTACTTGCATTTCATCAAATATAAGAAGTCCATGCCGATCAATTTCCCTCGTTTTGCTCAACTTCTTCCTAAAAGCTTCAAAAAACTGTTCATCAAAGCCACACTTAGTGTTTGCCATTCGTAAATATTTTCGAATGGTTGAAATGCAAGGCAGGGGAAGAAGTTCATTATATTTTAAGAATTTATATGCTGAAGGACTTTTAATATGAAATAAAAGACACATCAATAACCAGTCACCAGTGTATCGTCTGCTAGTTTTTGTAGTTTTTTGTCCAATTGAAATACACTCTCTAATTGTTAATTCCTGTCCAGGAGAGAGCTGCAATTCCTTTAGATATGAATCCAATTGCTTTTTATTTATCAGGCTGTATTTTGCCTGCAGAACTTGAAGTTTACTTTCCAAAACTCTCTTCTGTCGTAACAATCTCAGTGTTTTAACATTTTGTATTATTTGTGCCTTTCGTAGAATTTCTCTTTTTTCTTTTGGGCAGAATCCAGAAAGACGTCTATATTTTCTTTTTGATGCTAGAGGAGTATTTTGTCTAGATTGATGTCTATCAAGCGTAGAACACAACGTTCTGCAGGCTTTACAACCATGTTGGTTGCTGTCAGTGACAAAAGTGCATTTTCTGTGGCACCACACACCAAAATGTTTGTAGGCACATACAGGATTTATTGTTGAGCTGTATGTCATTTCACTTGGCCCACCAGCACACACTTTCATTTGGTCAAAAATTATTAGTCCTTTTTCAATGTCTGCAATAGTGTGCATTTCGATGGTTCCACTTATGAGAGATATGTTCACAGGATTGTTGTAGACAAAGCTCTTCACTTCATGCTTCCCCGAAGCCACTTTATTGAAACACAATTGCTTACATACAACTGGTGGCTGTTCAACTCCTCCAGGATATTTTACCACTTGCAAAAACACTACACTACTAGAACTGTCAGTATTAATTTTATGGACATTCCATGATTCGTTTGGCATCATAATTTTTCCAGCAACGTTATTAAGCGCTTGAAAGTCCAAAGCATTAGTAACATTTAAATTTGATTCAGTTACATTTGCAGTGTTTCCATAATTTGTTTCGAAAAAAGTTCTTGTGTCATTTGCAAATGAGTGGACATGCACATTCTCTCATGCATAATGATATTCATTCCACAAACTTCAGTGACTGCAGCCCCGTCTTGATCTGATGTTTGTGAGTTGCTTTTTGTTTTTGATTGTTTATTATTGCTATGGATCAATGGAAACTCTCTTAGAGCTGGGCGCTTTGTTGGCTTACTTATTTTTGTTATGTAGGAGGGGCAATTGGGTAAGATAGATGGAACAGCTTCTTTTTCAAGTCTCGGGTATCTGAGATTCTGGCGCGCAATAACTTCTCCATTTACCTCAACCGTCTTTTCACGTATGATGGAATGTGGAGCAAAGTGTTTCTCGCACACAAAATCTGCTTCCGTTAGTTCCCTATCGTCTCGTTTTATAGCATTTTTCCACTTAATTAGTAGATCTCCAGATGGGGCTTTGAACATTGAAACATTTTCAGGGCAATTTTTATACCCAGAATTACATCTGGGTACAAAACATTTCTTTCCCATTTTTAATCACTACAAAAAAGCAAGAAAAACCATCACGTAAATAAATAAATACATGTAAATAAATGAATAACAAACGTATTTGTAAGGAATCCAAGATCAAGAGAGAGGCTATATACAATCAAATGCCCCTGAATTAGAATAGTGATTTTTCATGTTATTTTTTAATACCATATACACTATGTGATCAAAAGTTTAGGGATACCAGCATTTCTGCGTAGCAGGCTTCAGATAACAGAAATTAGTGAGCGGTGGCTCCCTCTTATGCTCTAATGACGGCCTCCAACCCTCCGAGGAAGAGTTTCCACCAGTTTTTGGTAATAAGCTGCAATGCCCTTCAGAGCACTGTAGTTCAGCCACGGTAGAAGGACAGCGTGGTCTGGCTTGTAGTCAACGTTCCAATTCATCTCACATGTGCTCAAAGGATTGAGATCGGTGTTCTCGGCAGGCTTATCCATTACTTCAACCCCGTTGTGTTGAAACCAGCCGTGTACAGGTCTTGCTTAATGGCAAGGAGCATTGTCATGTTGTATAAAAGAGGCCCATCTCCGAACTGTTTCCACAATGTTGGCAGCAGATGGCCCCTCTCCGAATTGTTCCCACAATGTTGGCAGTTGTCCAAGATGCCTCGATAAGCAACAACATCATTCTTCCTTCCTTAACAGGAACAAGCTGACCCAGTCCAAACCATGAAAAAGAGCCCCATACCATGATGCCAATTCCTCAAAACTTCACAGTGGGCACCACATACTCAGGTAGGAAACGCTCTCCAGGCATCCGCCAAAGCTAATTTCATCCATCTGATTGCCAGAGTGTGTAGCCTGATTCACCACTCCATAGGATACGTTTCCAGAGTTCCATGCTTCAGTTTATGGGAGTTTTACACCACTCCAAACGTCGCCTGGAATTTTTGTCATTGATGAAGGGCTTCTGAGCAGCAGCACAACCATGGAAACCCAGGGAATGGAGTTCCCAATGAATGGCATTGTGCTATCAACAGAGGAAGCAGAATTTCTGAACTCTGTAGCAATCACTTCAGCAGAAGAACTTTGATTGTTCCGGGTCACTCAACGATTTCTGTCTGTCAATTTCTTGGGTCTGCCAGTTCGTGGTTGCACTATTCTTGTTCCCTGGATCTTCCATTTCGCAATTACATTGTTTGTAGTTGTACGGGGTATTTGCAAAATGGTGGAATTCTCACGGACTGACTTGTTGCACAAGTGGCATCCGAACGACCCGTATCTTTTAATAATACGAAGCAAATATGTGTTTGAAGGCGTATGATGCTATTTAAATAATTTACATGACATTTTCATGCAAAATTTGGCACATTCCTTGATTTATGAGGGGTATCCCGAAACTTTTGATAACAGTGTATATGCGCAATAGAAGAGAGGTGGTCAGTCCACTTGTCTACATGAAAAATTTATTCTTCTTATATGTATACATTTCAGTCACCAAGTGACCTTCTGATGGACCTTAAACATATAGGTCAAAGCACAGAGACGAATCGAAACCAGTATGAACGAACATTTTGGTTATATAAAGAAGTATAAACCAGAAAAATCAGGATTTGCAAACCATATTTTGACCAGCTGTCATGCGGCCACGAAAGACAACATAAAAAGTATACATATGACGGACGACTATAGGACTCTTAATTTTTTAGAATCTCTTGAAATCTCCAAAAATCTCCCGGATAAGTTAATGAACGTAGACAAAGGACCTTAACCAAGGCTTAACCAACTGGAAGAAGGTACTTATACTGTATTAAGTTCACCAGTCCCGTTTTTGTTGTTCACCAATCATGACTTCTCACCTTATGTGGCTTCAGAGTGGCCCCTCTTTCTCAATCGTACTTTATTGTGTATATATACAACCCCTGCAAAATGTTGGATATTGTATCATACTGAAGAAGGTCACTTAGTGACTGAAATGTACACATATATGAAGAATAATTTTTTCTTGTGGACAAGTGGATTGACCTCCTCTCTTCTATTGCGCAGTAAGTATCCACAGTTTAATAAGGTGCTTTTATTTTTATTTTACTTTATTAGTGTATATGTTATTAAGGATGCTGTTGGCTTGGGAGCAGTGGTTGGGCGTCTTTGATTTAGAGTTCTTAATTTAGAAAAGAGTGGCACCATGGCCGTTTACAGGATTTTTTAAAAGGCGGCTTCTCAAAGGGAAGGTTTTATGTCATAACTTTTATCTTTGATAGCTCACTAATAATTAGAGGGGCAAGCCTCTGCTAAACCCCAGCCAATCGCAACTGTTCGTATGAATTTTTAAATTCTCCTTTAAAATTTCTTTATTTATAAAAAAATGTTTGTTTTTGTCCGTTTTTTCGTCTTAATAATTTTACGTAAGAGTTTTCTAATAACAAAAAACGACGCTTATGTGCAGATAGCATGATTGTCATAAATAAACAGATGACGACTACGATAACCTGTCGCCGCACCATTTTACTCTCGTGTCGTCACCCTCAGCCACTTCTCTTTCATTCGCGCAATTTTCGCCAACAATCGTCTCCTCTTTTCTCCTAGTTTCATTACAATATTCTTAATAACATAATGTGACATGGGAAAAATATTCTAATAGCGTGGATTTGAGTCGGTATCATAAACTTAAAAAGCAGATTGCAAATTAGCTTGATCACTTGCATGGTTATGTGAAGTTCTTTACTTCGGGTGGCATTTAAGAAGTGTCAATTAGTATGCATGCTAACATGATGTAACTTTATAAAAAGTGCACATTATTCAGTGATATTATTTCCATTAATAAAATTACAGTTTGTAAAACGAAACACTAAAGCCTGCATTTAGAACACGGTATAAGAAGGAAAGGTAATCCGACGATACCACGTGACCATGT
>JAHWFO010102603.1:0-10312 GCA_023313115.1 Rhysida immarginata
TTATTATCTGTTTTATTCAATTTCTGTATATTCATTTGTTCAAATAAACTTTTTTGTATTCAGCTTGAATTTGTGTTTGTTTGTGGTTACTTTTAATAAATAAATAAATAAATAAATAAATAAATAAATAAATAAAATAAATAAATAAATAAATAAATAAATTACACAATAAATGGTTTTCACACATTGAATTACATTTTTATTCAATTTTTATTTTTTTTACAGACGTTAAAATAAATTTTATCATTTGCAATACAGCCTAATATTTTACGTTAAATTGTTATTTATCATAATGTAACCAAGGGAGCTTTGGCGTGTCAGATGCATACGTCGGGCGGTACACGGGATTCACGATTAATTCTTCGGGGATGTCGACATGATGTATCACGTCGGTAAACAGGGTTCTCCCAGGTAGAGGTTTCTTCAGGTTGGGGATGGGTGATAATACGTCTTCTATTAAACTATTAATGTTCGATCCTCGTATTGATTTACCTCCGATGGACACAGTTCCTTTTTTATTCCATGTGATAACATCAGGTCTCTTTCGTAGTGTCTCTATGAAACGTGTGCGCGGGGAAGGCTGCTCAACAGGCAAACTCACTATGTTACCCGGCCGATAGTCCTCGTCGTAAGCCTCCTCGAATCCGCTAGCCATGGCAATATCACGGTCGGCGAGGGTTTTTTCTTTTAAGTCTGCAGACGTGCGAAAATCGGGTGAATAGACGAGTTGTTGTGGATACAGATAAGTAGGTGTTTCTTGAAGGGATTGCGGTGACGGCGTTTGTGGTATTAAAGAAGGGTTTGAAGGTGGTTGAGGGTCGGTTTGGGTTGAAAGACTTGTTCGTTTCGAATGAGCTTCACGACGCCTTGCTCTTAGATATTTTTGAAGTGTATTTAAATAAAGATCCATTTTCTGATGCACATTCAAATTTGATGCTTTTAAAATCTCATTGATTTGAGAATCCAATTGTTTATTACGTTTTTTTTCAACATCATTAACCACACTAGGTTCAGCCTTTGGTTGACCATGTTCAACGGGGCGCGATGACACAGGGACGCTCTGGTTCGTAGCGTGAAGGAACCTTTGATATTCGTGAGCCGGTAGTAAAACGTACTTTTGCATGTTCTTAACTAATTAATTTATTCAAAATAGGTGCAGCTACGCTTCCTAACAAAAGAGGTAGCAAGAATCCGTTCCCACGTTGGTTCAGATAAGTTTTCTTGGCCCTTAATGAAATTTTTTTATGGGCTAGACCTTTTATTTTCCGCAAATGTTGTTTAATGGGTGGTGTCCAGTCGACTCTACGATGTAGAATGTTATGACAGATCTCGCACAACGCTTTAACTTGATTAAGAGTGGCATGTTGCATTAATACTTTCCTATGCTGAGGAGACGAGTGTTTCAAAGCTCCTAGAAAATGACGATGTTTCACAACCAGAGGAATCATCGTTGTATCAACACCCTATTCAGCCGATTTTAAGCTCTATGACTAACTAACCCTATTAAGCTCTATGACTAACTAACGTATCACCTAGATAGCAATCGACTTGTGAGAATAGCGAATGTAAGAAAAGGTTCACAGGTCCTGTTTTATCACCAGCTGGTAACGGTCCGTCCCCTTTGTTGATAACGACTTCTAAGTTTAATGTAGATTGATCGAGATCCGTGTAAAAATCTGCCAAACCAGGTACGTAGAATTCAATAGGCCCGTCTTGGCTGATGATGGCTGTTGGCTGGTACCCCGTGACGTGTCGCTTTTCCTGTTGGCCGCTCGTGTGAGGTATAGAAAAAATGTCGAGATCGCTGTTGAGACATTCAGTGCTCATCTGGTGTATCATGGATGCCATGATTACGTATGTATTAGGCAAAAACCGATGATAAAGGACGTATGTTTAAAATCGGCTTAAAACGTAGTTTTGTCTGTGTTTTTGTCGACTTCTTCTGTTTCTTCCTCTTCTTCTTCTGTTTCTTCTGCCCGTTTTTCAGTTTTTTTGAACGCTGCACTCGACTTCTTTGTCTGTATTCACTCTTTAGAAAGCTCTCCACGCTGTTCCCTCTGGGTCGTTTTACATGTGAATGAGTAGGAAATGTCGAATTTCGTCTTTTAACGCGACCTCTACCTCTCTGAACTCTAGCACCCATTTCCTGCAGGGCATTACCTCCAGCTTCTTTCATACGTGATGACAACGACTGTTTAAAATTTTGACCTTGTATCACATCATTAAAAACGGAAACACCGCCCTTTAGGGCATGCCGACCGAGAATCTTGCCCACGGATTTGAGTAAAGGTGTTGCCAAGCGAAACAGATTTGAAAATACTGAACCAATCCAATTGCCTCTCTGGAAAACCGACCCTCTAAACACAGGTAAACCATTCCTTCTCTGGTTTAAATAGTAACGCGATATTACTTCCTGGCTCGGCTGATAGGGGATATGCATCTTGAAGTAATCGAGGAGGAGAGAAAAAAGAAATCAACCTCGCACTACAGTTGTTTCTTACGAAAATGTAATTTCACTATGGTTTTACCTGTTAAAAACGCGAGTAAATCACCGTGGTCGGAATGAACCGCGATTTCAATCGCGTCAATGAGGTTTTTACTTAAGGGAAAGTAGTCGGGTGAATGAAAAGTCTGATAAATCACTTCTCGTCTGGCATGTGAAACGGGTATGATTCGTAGGAGCGGAGCGAATGTGTTACCCACGACCTGCGGTTGTATGATGTCTGTATACAGATAAAAACCATGTATGCCACGCGTAAGATCTATCGGGATTGAACCCTCACCGATAACGAGTTCTAGGTCGGCGAGTTCAGCCAGTAAACCCAATGTGTAACATAAACCCTCACTAAAACTAATATAGCGACCTTCTGTGCATTTGAAATGAAAACATTTGTTAGGTGTGAGATTGATTTTGTAAAAAGACTGTTCTTTCAATGGAATCAACTTAACGAGCGCCTCGACAACATCGCTATAACTATCATAATACCCCTCGGGAATTTTTAAGATGCACCGTTCTGGAGTGTCAGGCGGATCAAAAATAACACAGCTGATAAAACCGTCATCTGTGTCGTTTAAGGGCATAGTAATAGGTGTTTTCAATTTCTTGTTCAGAAACCTAGCCGGTATAAATCCATTGTTGACAGCGGCTGGGAATTCGACGAACCGTGTTGAGGACCCCGTAAACAATACAAGATCATCAACAATTTTTGTCTCGACGCCCGCCTTTCTAAAACTATCTTTTAGAAAATCAATTGCGGCTTCCCTATTTTGCAGTTTGGTACTCTTAAATTCAAAAATTTTTTGATAAAGAGGTGCCGACTTGGGATACCTAAACGTAGCAGAAAAATCGGATACCCACTTAAACGGCCGGTTGTAATCCGGAGTTAGAGAGAAACAATCCTCGTAGAAAATGTTTGGCGAAACATTGAACAACTTACAGAATTCGGGCGTGTTAAAGCGAATCCCGACATTCAGCGGCAAACTCATGATGACATTGTGGTCTAAAGAAGGGTTATGGTAAATGAGAGCATCTTCCAAGTAGGCTTGTAACACCAATTCAACTTCGATTATGAAAGTCTGGAATGTCGGAGTTCTTACTGGTGAAACAATGCTGAAATCGATTTGTTCATCTATGTGATCAGCCTTGAAACCTATTTCGAAAGTGTTGTTTACAGTCGTAATGTTCTTGAAGAGGGCAGGGAAATGTGTTTCCGATAAACCAACCTCCCATCGCCCTTGGAAACGTAGCGTCCTCGGCAATCTTGTGATAAAATGAGCTGTTGTATTGGAATGAATTTGATCACCCGTAGGTGTATTTGATGGTAGCGTAACATAAAAATCCGTGTCTTCATACATGATGGCTGTACTCGGACCCAACTGCTGTCAATCGCCTCTTGTCAAGCATTTAAAAGATCAATCTCTCGCACCCAGCTGTTCATGCTGGCTGGGTAACCTTGCCATTTCACAAAAGCTTCGCGAACACCACGCCTCGTGCGCCAACGAATAATCTGTTCAATGTTAAAAACTTCGGGTTTTTTCACCTTTTGTAACTCCTGGTCGTAGAATACACCTGAGACCTCGCTGCCATCGTAAGCTTTAATTTTATACACAACAGGTTTTCTATAAATGATTTTTGAAACCTCAAACACCTCCTCTGTCCAGTTTGGAAGATAACCTTTATCAAATATGTTTTTCACTTTCGAAATACGTACGTAATCACCGACTTGCAACCTTGGCTTTGTTTGTGGTGCTGCTGTATAATAACTCTGTTGTTTCAGCCATAGAGCTGGGGCATTTCGTTCATTGACATCAGCTGGTGCCATACCCAGGGCTCTGTGATTGCGTTGGTTGTAGCTTAACACGAGATCCGGTAAGACGTCGATGTATCTGTGTTTGTTGGTAAATGTAAAAAACTTAAACATCCTCGTTTTTAACGTACGGTTGAATCGTTCGATCGTAACGGCTTTCAAATCTGATTCTGTGGTGAAGAAATCGATGTCGAGTTCTTTAAAATAATCTTGAACGTGTTTGTTTAAAAACTCCTTCCCTTTATCGCTGTTCACTTTTACTGGAACACTGCTGAGTGTGAAAATTTTTTGAAAGGCTTTCTGAAGTTCGAGTCCCCTCTTCGTTTTTAGAGGAATGACCCACGCATAGGGCGAGAAAACGTCGATGCAGGTAAGTAGAAATTTATAACCATCGTTCTGTTTTGACAGACTGGTCAGATCAACCAAGTCCACTTGAAATTGTTCAAATGGCGCATATACACGCATTCGATTACGGGGGTAATGATGACGCACCGGTTTATGCAGCGTATAAGCTCTCACGCCCCTTAACCATTCACGTGTCTCTTTTTCAGAATGATTTGTTTGTTTAGCTAAACCTTTCACGCCACCAAAACCGGCCGCATTAGCGGGGTTAGAAAATGCATTATCCATGACCAAAATTTAAATTAAGTTATGTAAAGAACACATCTGTATTTATTTGAAACAGCAGACGTAGAAGAAACTGTAAAAGAGTTTGGAAAAAATTTGGGTACCCGAGAAACAATAGTGAATTAGTAATTAGGCAATAAGGTAATCCGCTGAGGCGCCAGTACTGAACCCGCTTGCTCATTTAGGTAGTATATAAGCGAATCGACCGGTGTTCACTTGTAAGACAGAATCACCTAAGTGGATTTTGCTGAGAGCACCAGGACCCCTCTAATCTCTCACCCTGGTGCTGGTGCTTAGCACGAGCACCAGGGGTATATCAGAGAATTATAAAATTAATTTTATTCCTGGCCCCACCCAAATTAAAAGACCAACGCCCGAATTAAAAGGCCAACGCCCAAATTAAAAAGCCAACGCCCAAATTAAACGGCCAACGCCCAAAATAAAAAGCCAACGCCCAAATTAAATGGCCAACGCCCAAATTAAATGGCCAACACCCAAATTAAAAGGCCAATGCCCAAGTCTTCTCCACGCGGATTGGCTGAACGCCTGTGACGTCAGGAAGGGGGGATGGGTGGTCACGTGACACGAAGTCGAGGGGAAGAGGTGGTGTTTGGTCACGTGAGTCGCCTTCTGCACGCGGATTGGCTGAACGCCTGTGACGTCAGGCAGGGGTAGGGGGGAGGTAGGGGGTCACGTGATGCGAATACTGCACGCTGATTGGTGGAAAACGAGGTTTAATTGGCCACGCCCACCTCATTAATATTCACCAAAACAAGGAAGTTATCTACTATTGCCCTCCACCGCATGAAGAGTAGGAAAGTTCGCTCGGGAGAAAGTTTCGTTTCTACAGATCGTGTCAACCGCTGTTTCATTAATTTTCGTTGTTGCCTAGCAACTCGCTTTCTTATCTTTCGTTTCTTTCTTTTTGCACACGGTACAACTAATGCTCTGAAACTTGGTGGGTCAGGAGAATGAAAGATAGACTTAAAAAAAACCTTAAGACTAATTGAACTCGAAATGAATTTGGAATGTAAACAAGAGAAATGTATAATAAAGTTGAATATAATACAATTATTAAAAGAATAAAATTGACAAGGAGCTGATCATAAAGTTAGATTCAAGACGATTTCAAATGAATAAATTTGCATTTGCATTCGTGTGACATGTCAGATATGTCACAAAATAAATAACAAACACTCTTGATAATTTTACACAAACAATTACCTAACAAATGGAAGAAGATTTATGTGACCTATTATTGATAGGCTTTAGGCAGAGTCCAACGATGATATTCATATTTTTTACCTAAAATTTTACAAAAATATATTGTCAATTTTTTTTTTCTGTTTTATTATTGTATTGTCAAGTCAAGACCGTTCACTATGGGTGTTGGACTGTGGGTGTTGGGCTAAAGGTGCATACTGTCGCCCATCTTGTTCATTATCTTATGAACTGGATAGACACGGACAGACAAGACGATGAGCGTGTTTGTGTGGGTGAGACTGCTTGGTGGAGAAGTTTCTCTTTGCTGAAGTGCAGGTGTCACCCTACTAGATAGTGTGTACAGTAGCACAATAAGGGAGCCTTTAAGTGTTGAGCCGCTACTTCTCCGCATTGAGAGACTCAGTTGCACTGGTATGACCACTTGATATGGATGCTAGAAACTGACCTTCCTAGGCAGTTGTTATTTTCCAAGCTGGTGGGCTGGCCTTGAACCAGGTGGCTAGTCTACATGGGGAATCTGGGTTCGAGTCGCTTGGGTATTACCATTAAGGACGTGCACCTGATGGCAGAAGATCGCGACCACTGGAGATCCTCCATACGGCTGCTGCACCCGCAACCCTAACGGATAAATGGGTTTGAAAATCAAGTAAGTAAGTAAGTAAATAAGTAGGTATTGTATTATTATTATTAATTATCACTATTTTAAAAATGTTCAAGTATTTAGCAAAAAATATGTTAACTAAACACTGGGGTAAAATGAGATATCTATGTTTTGCCCCATTACTGGGGCTAACTGAGACATTTGCACCAAATCATTTGAGATACAATTATTTTTTGAAAAAGTATTATTTTGAAAAAAACCTTCACATATTCAGATCAATTAATAAACATTGCATAAAATTCTTTTTATAGATATATTATAATCATAATAATTCATAACTAACTAAAGATTTTCCCTTAGATATCTCATTTTGTGCTGGTTTCCCCTACTCACCAAAAAAGAATTATTTGGTCATGGTTTCCTCAAATCCTGGTTGTGGCTATGGCACATGCCAAAGTGTGTGTTGTCAAAAATCTGGTGGTGATAGCTTAGCCAAAAACGCCAGAAGTGAGTTCAAACTATTTGTCATGCTCATAAACTCATCAAGGGTGAAAATTCTTGCAATTGTGCCCTCAGGTGGGAGTTGACACCACCAAACCAGGTTCACTTTAAATTTTGGAGAATTTCCTAACTCATCTTATACCAAAGTATGAAATCATGGTGCATACTAAATTCACAACATTTTTTACCCAACTCAGTTCTTAGAGCCGAAACTTCCACATGCACTTGAGCAATAACCTCTATAATGTGATTACAAATTTAAATGACTTTTATTGAATAAAAAGGTTTTTGCGATTGTTGTGTTGTATTATTTTAAGATCATGTTATAAAGAGAACCATTTATGCAGGGTAGAGTGTAGTATATTTGAAGGGCAACACACCTGTAGGCTAAATTTTTCTTATGTTCGTTATGAAAAATGCAACAGGTTATTTAAGGGGGCTCAATCTTACAAAACTCATGAATACCCCAAACTTTGCAACAAAGCTTGTGACGAGTTTCACAGATGTCCAAAATGCAAGAAAATTTTTAAGATGCAAAAAGGGCGTATTTGTGATGATAAATGTTGTAGTGGCTGTCCCGAGGATGGCCTGCTATGTACTGACAGGTAAGGAACGACCTGCGACAAAAAACAGGTTCAAATGAGGATGCTTCACTGAAACTCGTTTTCTTTGACATGAAGATGAGAATGAAAGAGGTGACTTGTCCCCCATCATAGTTACAATGAGTTTTCCGAATGAGTCGGTGCTTATTTCGAAAAGGTATTCTGGGGAAGCAATTGCATAACAGGGGGTTTTCAGTTTTTATTTGACAATCCATCACCCCATACAAAATCTACAAATCCTACTTTTGAAAATGCTACGGTTCTTGCACATAATTTTAACAGTTTTGATTCCACATTTGTCATGCATTTTCTGTTTGAATAGGGCATTAAACCCAACCTTATTTACTACAGGTCTAAATTGCTTTTACCGGAGATGAAGGAGATAAAAATCAGATATCTGACTCCCTAACCTTCATCACTCTATCCCTGAGAGAATCCTCACGAACATTTGGCATTAACGAGTTAAAGTAAGGTTTCTTTCCATTTGTCTTGTTGAATCAATTGCTCAATTAAAGGGAGTGCTACCTGACAATGGCTATTTTTCACCTTCTGAAATGAAGGAATTCTTGTTCAAGGAGTTTGAGCTCTGGTATGCAGCTGAGAACAACATGTTGAAGCTAGATGAGATATGATGGCAGCATTGGAGCAATACTAACTCAGCAATATCATAATCCAGCAACATAGTAATGGCCTCTGTTGTGAAGTGCTATGAATTTAGTTGTTTTTTGAGAATGTAAGGGTCACAATTTGGGCAAATTAACCAATGAAGTGGCTGGAAATATGGTCCTGGTGTTTTCAAACACTGCATTTACATGTACGTTTCAATCCAGATGACTTGAGCTAAGTCAAAAGTGCCTCGTGTTTACAAGCATCTAACTCAAGCTGTATCGAGTCCAATAATATGCCCTGTGGGTAAAGCTGTAGATTAGGAAAGTATGCCAGACTCTGTCATCTGCTACAGAATCTGCCATTGTTGGCTCAGTTGGCCTTGTCACTTGAGTTACACTTCCTCTAAAATACAGCTGAAGTGAATTTTTTTTAAATTTTCTCATTATTATTGTTTGGACATATAATTGACAATCAATAAATTTTGTCATTATTGATTTTCTTCAAATTTTGTTTTCAATTAAAATTTTCTAGTTACAAATAAGGTCGAGATTTTTAAATGTTACGAGATTAAGTTTTTGGTTTATTTAATCTCAAAATAATAAACCTCAATAAAGTTTAAAATGCATTTGCATGTTCAAGTTTTTTTGTATATTTTTTTTATCAAAATATAATTTTATAATTTTTGATGAAAACATTATTTTTAACCGACTTCAAAAAAAGGAGGTTCTCTATTTGACCCATATGTATGTATGTATGTATGTATGTTCGCGATTTTCTCAAAAACTACTGATCCGGTATTCGATTGAATATTTTTCTGGGAAGGTTTTTAACTATTCAAATAAGTTATGTAAAAAGAGTTTTTTTTTCTTTAAACCACGCTTTTATCATGTTTTGTTATTATAATATCTCGTCAACAATATGGCATAATTTTGTAACAAACAATGGAGACATTTAATCCTTGTCATAACGAATCCTTTGTTTTGGCAATTGGACAGTATGTAGTAATGAATTAGTACCATTAGAACACGAAACAGTGAACTGATTTAAAAAAAATTTTTTTTACCATGCCATGTATTTTCATCGGTCCTACGCATGTGTACCAAGTTTCAGCTCTCTAGCTTCTAGGGAGGTTAGTTTAAAATTGATCATAAGATTTGACCTAAACATTCTAAAATTGCAAGTTAAATAAAAGCTTTTCATAAAAATAATAATAAAAAAGGTATTCTCTGTTTGACCCATGAATATTCTTCTGGGTAGGTTTTTTTACTGACTTCAAAAAAAGAAGGTTCTCTGTTTGACCCGTATACAGAGTGTTTCATAATTGGTGTCCCATCTGTAGGTCCAAATAAATGCTCAAGGGGAACAGGTGGGGGGAAAATGAGTACTGATTATTTGGTTTTGATGTCCACTATCCCGAATAAGAACATTTCACGTCCCGGGGGGTGAAGGGGTAAACTTTGAAAATTTTATTTTTGTAGGAGTAGATGTCAGACACCCATGTGTTATTTAGAAAGTTGTGAAAATGTGGGTTTAGCAAAAAACACGGTGGAAAAATCTCATGCCGTGCCCCCTTTATCAAGTGGGTAAAGTGAAAGGTATGGCTAGCCTATGTGGGCCAAAACCATACTTATTAGAAAACAGTAGGGCCTACATTTGGAAAATTAATGAGAATGAATGAGTCATTACCCTGAAAAGCTTTTGGTAAATGGGATGAAAACCTCGTATCCTGGCTGGCACAGCACCACTTATATGGAGAACAGGACCCAAATCTTACCTCACAGCACCACTTATATGGAGAACGGGACCCGAACCTTACCTCACGGCACCACTTATATGGAGAA
>JAHWFO010102603.1:31026-61603 GCA_023313115.1 Rhysida immarginata
CTGTAGATGATGTTGTACTTGTAACAAGATAGTTCTAGACGCCAATGTATGATCTTCTCATTCTTTATCTCCCCGTGTTTGTAATCAAACATGAACGAGACTGATTTCTGGTCGGATCAAAAAATGTCTCCACTTACGCATCGATTCTTCTACGACATAAGCTTCTTTCTCTACCACTGAATATCGACGTTCACTGTCTGACAGGGTACAAGAGAAGAAAGCAATGGGTCTTCCGTCCTGGTCTTCCGTCCTGCAAAGTCTGAAGCGTCAGTTTCGACCACGGATGGAAGATTATCTTGTATTGATGTTACAGCATCATATATTACATCAGATTTCAAATTTTCAAAGCAGTTTGAATTTCTGGAGAGGCAGGAAACGATTTTCATTGAACCAGAGGACGAATTTTGTTTAAAAAATGAGATATCCATTTAGAATAGTGGGAAAATAAACCAATGACTCGATGAAATGAGGGCATGTCTTCTGAGAAGGTGAGTTCTTTGAGTGGAGAGAGACTTTCTGTATCGAGTCTAATTGTTTTATTCTTGATCGTATATCCCAGTAGCATGACAGTTTCTGTAGAAAAGTTGCATTTTTCTTTATTCAATGTAAGAATAAATTTTTTGACAAGTTCCATGAAGCGTTTCAGGTTATGGTAGTGATCTTCTTATCTTCGCCACATACGGTTACGTCATCAAGGTAAACAAATGTTCCGAGGAGGTTCTCCACTTGAATGAGCAAATTGATGACATGGTGAAAAGCAGGAACTCCATATGTGACGCCAAAAGGTATGCGTTTAAACTGGTAGAGATTGCCACAAGCTTCAAAGGCCATGTATATTCTGTCCTGTTTTACGATCGGTATTTGATGGTAAGCGCTCCGATGATCGATTGTGCTGAATACTTGATATTTTGAAACTTTAGATACAATATCCTCGAAACTTTAGATACAATATGCAGAGGATATGCATCGAGTAGCGTAAACTTGTTTATTATCAAAGAGTAATCAATGACCATTCGAAGTTAAAAGTACTTGTGCCCTCCACGGTGAGTAGCTTTTCTCTATTATGTCCGGATATATATTAAGAGAAGGACGAGACACAAGAACCTTGGAATACAATAAATAATAGTTATTAATTAAAAATACAAATTAAATAAAAAATAAGACATAATAAACAAAAATAATTAATCAAAATCAAAATAAAAAGCTGACGTTTCGGATAGAGACTATCCTTTATCAAAGCAAAAAAGGATAATTCTCTAAAAGCAAACAGAATATTAGAGAATTATCCTGAAATTATGAAAGTTGTATTAATGGACGGGTTTATAAATAGTTTGCATGGGGAATAGTAAGACGGTATTGGCTGAAAAACAAGAAGAGAACCAATGAGATTAATTAGAAGAACTGTTGGGATAGGACAGATCGGAGGACAAATAGGAAATAATAAGGGGGCGGCGAGCAAAAAGCAATAGAATGACACATACGAAATTGAAATTATAAAAAAGTTTAGGAATGATAGGGTGCCTAGCAAAAAGATTATGTCCTCGTTAAGTAATTTTCTCTATTATGTCCTCGTTAAGTAATTTTTGTATTTCCGTTGAGATGAAGGTCATATCGTCTGAAGAATGTCGGCGAGATTTGATTGCGATTGGCTTGCAGTCTTTTGTCAAATGTGTAAATAGTGATACAGGTGATATCATTGCAGCAGCTAGACAGCATATCTTGAGTGGTTGTCTAGGACCACCTAACAGCAGCTAGAGTGTGAGCCAAATACTTCATCTCCTAATGTTATGTTAGCACAGAGATTCCTCATAACTAACAGATCAACTCCCTCATATTTATGATGACCAATCTGTATGTTAACTGTGCAGTATCTGTCAATGTCAACCGTATGTTCGATAGATGCCATTGTTCGTCTACTGGATACAGGTTTGACGTTCACTTTACAATATTTTGCGATGGTTTTATTTATGAAACTAACACTGCTGCTAGTATGTATAAGCGCGTCACCTCTGCTCTGTTGATATGAATAGACAGTATGGGGAAGGAAGCGGCGGAGATCCCTTCAATCGATAGCGAAAGATTGTCTTCTCTTTCTATCAAAACTATCAATTTTTGCCCTACCTTTAGATTTGCAAACTTTTGCGATGTGCCTCTTCTTTCCACAATTTGCAGGAACAGTTCAAAGCACGAAGAGATCTTTGCAGGAACAATTCAAAGGAGGACAATTATATCTTAGATGACAATTTTTTCCACTAAAGTAACGTGCATCTGTTTTATTCCTAGTTGTAGCAGCTAATGTGCTGTTAATAGATGTCAAGCCTTGTAGTGAAGTAATAGCATTAGTGTAGCAGGCGTTGTTAGCTTGAGCCATTTCTATAGCTCGAGCCTGGTCAAAGACTTCTTCTAGGGTTAGTTTTAGATTCTGAAGTAGTCACTGCCTTACCTGACCAGATGCGATGCAATTTATAAAGGCGTCTGTAATGTGATCATCTCTATTTTATTCTGCAGATACTTTTATGAAACCACAATCTTTACTAAGCTCTTTCTGTACTTGCATATAATTATCTAGGGTCTCACCTGGTAGTTGTCTTCTGCTAGCGAGGCGATGTCTGGTGTAAATTTCTTTCTTAGGCTTCACATACACATTTTCTAAATACTTTATTGCCTGATTAACTTAAGAATAAAATAAAACTCTTTTTCCACAACGAAACAGGAATTGAACAAACATAAAAAGAAAAAGACCGAAAATAAAATGAAAAAATACAACTTGAGTCTGTAAGTGCTTTTCGAAAGCTTTGCTTTTATCATTCAGCAGCCAAGGAGCACCTCGAGCGAACTTGAGAGAACTGACTTGGAATCGACAATCGACAATCAAACAGTGAAGTGTACATTTGTTAGGATGGGACGAAAGCAGCGCTTTCACAAAGCTCATCTAACCAGAATAAACTCTAAATGTACACTGAGGTAGTCAAGAAGCCTAACCAACCCAAGCGGTCTTCCATATTATACAAAAAAGAAAATAAGATTGACGATTGTCAGAAACAAAAAACAAACGAAATAAAAAATACAAGGAGAAATAAGATTATCACATCTTCCAGTAGTCTGGGAAAGAGACGTTGCTAATATCTTCAAAATTAATGTCAAGAACGTTCCTCGGTTTACGATACTTCGTATGCCAGTTCTTATTCAATGAGTTCTTCAGTATCTCATTCACAAGTTCATCGTCGTGAGTCTTCATCTTCTGTATCATAATCAAATGGAGATCCTGTATAAACTTTCCGATATCGGCCATCCATGTTTAAATCAAAGTAGATGGATTGGTTTTTCACCATCCTTCTGTCCAACTGGGCAATGGCCCTCAAGTAACATTCTGGAATGACTGTTGTTCACTCCATCTGGTTTTACAGATAGTCGCCCACGCAGGCATGCCATAGAGGAGTATGATCCGGATAATCGATTTGTACAGAAGTAGCTTGTTGTCAATGCTGAGGGCGCTGTTGCGACCCATGAGAGCTATGATACTGTACTTATCCCTCTTCGCTTTGTTCAGAGCATAAGACATATGCTGGTCCCATGAGACTCTTGAGTCAATGATAACTCCCAGATACTTGTAGTTGTCCACCCAGTCTAGTTTCTTATTGGACAGAACAAGAGAATCTGGGGGATGCTTGAGTTTCCTATTGAGGTACAAAGCCTTGCACTTTCCGACGTTAAGGTTCAATTCCAGCAGTTAAACTAGTTTAACTAATCAGCAGTTAAAGTGATAACGTGAGCCGGCTGGTGTGCGTATGTCATAATGGCAGTGTCATCCAAATAAAAATACAGATTACAATTATTGGGTTTCGGAAAATCATGTACAAAGTAATTAAATAGCACAGGCCCGAGGACAGAACCCTGAGGGACACCGGCCTTTACAACATGGGGTGTGGAAAGATCTTCTCCAACTTTGGCTTGATAGGATCTGCCGTCAAGAAAGGATTTCACCATCAAAATCAAATCGGCAAGGAACCTGTCTCTGATCATTTTGTAGACAAAGCCCTCATGCCACACTTGGTCAAAAGCTTTACTGACATCGAGAAATACCACCCCACAGTACCTGGATAGGTTCAGGAGGGTGCTCAGGTCTTCAACGAGCCTCCATATCTGCATCGGACAAGAGTGGGCAGCACGAAAGCCAAACTGCTCTTCCCGAAAAAGGTCATTTGCTAGACAGTGATCTTGGAATCTGACGAGGATCGTTCTCTCCAACACCTTGGACATCGAGGATAGCAAGCTAATAGGTCGGTAGCTCCCGGGGATTGCAGGATTTTGCCCCTGCTTGGGGATACTCAACATAATAGATTTCTTCCAAGCCACAGGGAAATAAGAAAATTTCCAGCAGTCGCTAATGATATTAGTGAGAAAGTCAATAAAGTTCTTTGGGAGATTCATAAGGGCGTTATTACTCACCTTGTCTTTTCCTGGAGCCTTCTTCTTTTTCAGTTTACTTATGATGCTGGCGATCTCTCCAGCCTCGATGTTGTACTTCGTTAAATGCTGCAGGACTTCATCAAAGTTGACAATACCTTCTTCCACACGCTGAGACATGATTTGGCTTTCGGGCTTATCGTTGGTAGGAGTAACAAACTGCATTTCCAGTGAATCTGCAATGACTTGGGCCTTGTCCTGATCAGTTTGGACATAGTCACCTTGTGGAGTACCTAGTGGAGGAAGCGTATTGTTCTTCTTCTTCTGTAAAGCTCTGACCATACTCCAAATGGAATTGTCGCGAGCCGACAAGCTTTTGAGCTTTTCATTCCATCTAGCGTCGCGAAGCTTTTATATTCTCTTGGACTCTTCTCACTAGCCTGTTATACTTGGTTTTGAGCCAAAGTTGATGATAGCGTTGCCATAGTCTACGGGTCCTGTTTCTTTCAGCAATTAGGCGTTGGACTCCAGGAGTGAATTGGATTCGATGAGGAGGTTTATTCTCTGATGGATACTTACTAGCTTCTATGGCACTGTTAATACATCTGGTGAAATACTAACGAAAAAAATACTCTTCTGCTCTTTCCCATAAATCATTGCAATTCATTTTGATAATACTTTTACTTTCAAATCCTGAATTGAAATTTTGGTCGTCCAAGTATGCTGGCGGAAATATTTGATAAAGCGATTTTAGAAAAACGTTAACCGAAAAAAGACTTATTAATCAAAATGCTAGGAAGATCAAATACACTATTATTATTTGGTAGTTTACTTATCGTTTAGTAATATCTCGGTTTTGGGATGCTATACTAACCTTTGCAAATCTCTTAGCTTCTTAAGTAGGGGAAAACTAAAGCTACTACTGGTTTTACAATGTCCGTCTCTCTGTCTGTCCTCTTCATATTTTCTACATTTTTGACGTAGAAGGTTGAAATTCGGAATTTATCTTACCATAGACAAGTGTTACTTCACTACTGTATTTAATTTGGTTTTAATTGGCTCAGTGAGGTCAGAGTTACGGGGGTGGGAGTTGAGAGGACCTTATAGTGTATATTGTATACAGGTACGTAAAAAAGTAAAATTCGAAATGCAAATTCCTCTAGGCAAGATTTTTATTACTATAAAGACTGGGCCCAATTGTCTTAGCGGGATTGTTACTATGGACGTTTTCAAATGGAAACATACGGCAAGTGATATGTCATTCGATTGGAAATGATGAGAAACGTAAGAAGATAGAGCTCTTTTTCATTTTCTGAATACTGCGAGAAAATAAATATTTGGGAAAAATGGGGATTAAAAAATGCGGATAACAGGGGTAAAAAAAATAAACGAACTGAAGGCTTCCGCTACTTTCCTATACCCTCCTTAGGGAGGATTATTTTCTTCTTAATTCTTGATATTGTTATGAGAGTTGTACGGATACTGGCCATTCCGCGCACTTTATATCCCAGTGGTTAAATTAGACTAGATCGAAACAAAGTTTTAAGATTCTTTGTTCCTTCAGTTTTATTGTCTCTAATATGTGTCACGTGCTTTTATTTGTTATGCTACTCGTCCCAGAGGATAAAGCCGTGCAGGAGGACAATGAGGACTAGGGCATTGATTATAAATCAATTTTAATTATGATGTAGAAAAGGTAAGTTACAAAGCAAATTTTGCTTCACCGAAATTGGATGACAGTGAATTAAGTTTGAGTCTTACAATGCGAATTTATAAATAAGTAATAAGGAATTAAGTATTTGGGCGGCTTCCTAATCGACGGGCGATAGTTTCAAATCGCTAGGAATTCCTCTATCGGTCCGAATTGCATCCTGAAGTCGCTTGGATATGGGGTTCTGTTACCACAGGGAAGGCGGCAACCGTAAACGGTGATGGCTTTGACGCTTGCTCGCTCTCTCGCTTTTGTGGGGCTCGGTGAGGGAGACAGGGGTGTGATTATCGGGGCCCTAGTATCACCTTAGTCTTTTAATCCCCTGGTCTGTGCACGGCTATTGTTCTCTAGGTTAAAGTTTGGTCCGTAGCCGATATTGTACGCTAGATGACGTTAACTACGACTTTTCAGTAGGCTCTTAAGTAATTCTCCTTTACATAACGTGTAAGGATTGAAATTAAACGAAATAAATTTAAATTAATATTCGTTTGATGAGTTCACAAATTTTAGTAAATATGTAAATAATGATTGAAATTTGAAATGTTGTCCACTTATTAGAAGAAAGGCTGATTTTCATTTGTAGATCTTCAATTCATATAATAACTTGTCAACATCTCACATTTCTTCTTCTTCTTTTCAGCCTAAACGAATTTAATCGTGTGACTGATAAGTGGATAAAGAAAGTAAGTTTTTATTAATAACGGAAAAATACAAATGTCCATCCCCTAGGCGGGACTCGAACACGCGACCAAGCAACTCAGAAGTCAGCATGCTAGCCTCTTCGCCACCTAAGCAGTCTACATTTCATATTTTAACCACTTGCTGAATTCTTAAACAGATGCATTTTTTAAAGTTTATTTTATTGACTTTCCATCATTATAAATTATGTAAAGGAGTATTACCTCAATAAAACCTCAAAAAATAAAATGTAAATAAAAATTAATTGATAATAAATTTAATCAATGCTACAAAACTCTAATAATGTTATTACCATTAAACAAATAATTATTTAAAAAATTTAAAATTTTTATCAATTTAATGTTAATATATTTATAGTTACTGAATTATACTATTGTTTTTAAAAATTATTAATGTGTGTAAGGAAGAAAAAATAATTTTTCCATGGTTCCTGTAGGGTAAAACTGTGCTATTCCTCTGTAAGAGTAGAGCACTAGATAAAGAGTACTATTTATCTAGTGTTTTAGGTAAGAGTCGTTTTTAACGCCATTTATAGTGTGTCCTTGACAATAGCCCAACTGAATAGGACCTGTGCACAGACCAGGGGATAGAAAGACCATGGTATCACCTTGCATCAGTGAAGCATTGTCCCAGTCTTCCAGCGCAACGCCTTATGCACTCCTTGCAGCGAAATTAGCAAATGTGGATTTGTCAAAAGTTCAAATTGACCAAAGTCTCTTTCCTGTATATGTATACGGGGCTCCTCTTAACAAGTCCGTTTGAATGCGATCTGATGATCGGTTGCTGTTTCGGCGATATGTCTAGATGACAGCTGGCGGTCCCGGGCCAACGTTTGCACTGCCTTAGAAGCTCGCTTGCTTCATTTCTCGTCCATGTAGCTGAGGTCCTATGTCGCGATGAAGGCACCCATTGCCTCGGACGTCTCTCGGTCGTCGGTTTGGCTTCCGTGGCTTTAAAATTTAATGCACGAAATCGGAGTTTTCTTTCGTGGCACTGATGACTCCTTTGAAGACAGCCTTTTCTTATTCCAGCCGGGCGTCCTCGATAATCCTGGGCATCACTCCTCCTAGGCTGGCTGTTGGAGCTGGAGCAACCATGTTGGTTGCCCTAGCAAATACCCTTAAAAATAGGTCTTATATCAGGGTATCAGACACACACGCCATAAGTAGTCCGGCAGTCCTATAGGACTGCGTTATTTATTTAAACGTCTCGAAACGAGGCTCGTTCGCCCGTCAGTGGGTCATCAGAAGACTTAAGGAAACGTGAAGTTAAAAACGTCATATGACGACATATAAGCATTTAGAAGACGTATAGCGCTTCTTAAATGCAAGCGGACCCAGCCGAAACTATTCCAGGAACAGGAATGAATGTAGTTGCTTTGCAACTTTATTCCCTACACCAGCAATAGATGGAACCCCACCTCTTTCTCTTTCTAATCGAGCTAGCCATATCTCTTTTACGAGGAAGGCAATGGAAACGGTCAGGTCCTTTTTCGGCGGTTCGCTGGTGGAATCGTCCATTAGGAACCGCACGAAGTGCTATAACATTCTCGTCAAACAAAAATGACGCTTCAGGCGGCCTCAAATGGACTGGGCGAACGAGCACTCGAAAAAAACATGATCGATCGATTCTGGTATCCCACAGACTTGGCAACCTGCAGATCCAACCACTCCCCATAGATGAAGGCGTTGGAGAGTGTAGCACCAATGGTGCAGCAACTGCCACTAATAGTTGAAGACGATTCTCTCAAATGCGAGTTCTTTGATGATCTTAAGAATCGCTGCCCAGGATGATCAAGATGAAGACGGATGACATCCGGGACTGCACCCTGATCTGACTGCAGGAGAAATCAGGAGAGGCGAAGCTTTCCCAGTCTTGTGGGATCAGGTGACGTAATCCGGGTAAGAAAGTCTTTAAATCCTGTAAAAAAAACGTCTGTATAAGTCCGGGAAATAAAGACAAATAGTCACTGGCAACGAGGACGGTACAGATAGCTTATTCACTCTGAAGAAGAAATTCAGGTGCAGGAATACAAACGCCCCCCAGACGGAAGATGGCATATAGAGAATCCAAATTAAAGCGGCCATTCTGGCCCCAGTGAGGTATCTCTTAACTTCAGGCAGATCTAAACCCCCTCTTTCATAGGGGATAAAGAGAATATCCGCTTTTATTGGATGACGCCTACCTTTGTATCCCCATGCACAGTCCACTAAAGCTTTACGGAATTTTTATAAGTATTTATACAAAGGCAGAGTAAAAAAGGCATTTATATGATAAAAGAGGTAGAATATGGGTCTTTATAAACCGCACCTTGATAAACATGGAGCTGGTAAATCGAAGATTTTTGTCAAAGCGATTTAAACATTTCTCTATAACCTGTTGCCAGTGACAAGAGTACACAGACGGGAGGAATGAAACCACATATCCCAGTACCGTAATCTGGCTACACCATGATATTGTGAAGGCATTAAGCAAGTCTTTCGTACACTTTCCAATAGCAATGCCCTTCGACTTGGTGAGGTTGATGGTACTCCCTGTTGATTTGCTGAAACAATCGAAGGACGCTTTTTAGGCACCTACAGAGTATACATCCGATGCAAATAAGACGATGTCATCTGCGTAAGCCAGTGTCTTGATGTTAATTGATCCAAAGGAAGTTCATACCCTCTGACGTTGATTGTTGCAGTGGCAATGAAGATGCTGCAACAATGGTTCCAGGTAAAAGTCGTATAGAAGAGGTGACAATGAACACCTCTGCCTAACGCCTTTAGACAAAGGAAAGGTTACAGAAATGAACCCATTAAACGCCACACATATTGTAGCCGAAGAATACAGTGCTGAGATAATAGCAGCAATAGACCTAAGACGAAGATGGTGAAACACCTTGAATAATGACTGGTGATTCACCTTATCAAAGACCTTTTCCTGATCCAAACTGAGTATGGCAAGAGTTTGTTGACGGGCACGAGCCTCCTCCATAACGCATTTGATAGCCAGCAAATTATCGGTCATCCTGCGTGATGGAATCGAACAAGACTGCCCCGGATCATGGAACTCGTTAGCATAAAGCTTGAGACGGTGTTGAACACCCCAGTAGGTATTGATCAGCGTTATAGGTCTCCACTGGGTTACGAATTCAGGATCCGGGCCTTTGGGAAGCAGCATGGTCTTCCCGACGGAAAATTCTGGTACTATGGAGGAGGGCTCCTTCGGGATGAGATTGAAGACCCGCTCCAAGAAAGGCCCCAGAAGTTTCCAGAAAGCGTAAGGGATGCCATCCACACCGGGGCTAGATGAATGACGACTCCCAGCCGACAGAAACTTCAACAATTCATCTTCGGTGAAGGCACGAGATATAAAGCCGTCCACCTCCTCAGCAAAAGGCTTTAAAGCATCTACCCACTGCTCCGTGGCTGACGATGGATCGACCGGATTGCTAAAATAGGTTGAAAAGTGAGAAAAGAATGCCGAAAGGTTGCCAGAGTCAACTCACACTTCCCCGCTCTCCACTACCAAACGGTGGCATTTCTTATTATTTGCTCGTCGCTTCTCCTCTGAAAAACTGCCGATGCCTTACTACGGATATTGGATACCCACGTACTTTTTCTTCTGAGCGCAGCATCGGAAGCTTTTCGCATCGTAAGAGCATTAATTTCGCTCTTAGTCTGGCGAATCTCTGCATACAGTTCTTCAGACGGGGTAGAGTTCCGAAGAAGCACCAAAATGTTTTGTAATGTAAGGAGATAGCGACCTTTACGTCTGGCAGCATCCATGCCGATTTTTTTAAAAATCTCCGAATTTTGTCTTTGAGGATGAACCACGAAGCAAGCGTTCGGGGTAAAAAACGGAGAAGCTTTTCCATTAACTGAAGGAACATTCCTTTGTATTCGTTATTATCCAGCAGAGAAATGTTCATAAACCAGTTTTTGTGTGGAGAAGGCCTTATAATGGAAACCGACACCGGGGGATTCCATGATCATAAGATGGCACTATGGTCAGAATAAGCGCACGGAATCATTGACATAGTTCCAGGTGAGTCAGCAAATGCACTATCCACCAGAAACAAGTCAAGGCGCGATGACATTGTGGGTGCTCGATGGAAAGTATACCCTGCTGAGATCCTGTATGGAGATTTAGTCCAAAGGTCGAATAGTGCAGTTTGCTGGCAAAGATGAAACATATGACCAGGTGAAAATATATTGATATCGTCCGGGTTACAATTCAAATCCCCGGCCAACACTACAGGCAGAGAAGTACACAAAAACACTCAATATCACCGAAAAATTCTTTCGTCTCTGTTGGATAGCACGGAGCGTATATATTAAGCAGCCTAAATTTAACATTAGATGTTATAATATTCAACGAAATTACCCTGAAATCACAGTCATACATACAATCTTCCACCTGTATCGACGGGTCAAATATTATGGTAACGACTCCTCGACTTACTGGAGAGGAGTTAACAAAAAATTGCCCATCAGGGAAAGCTGTACGCAGACTGGTAAGATTGTAGAATATTGTTGCTAGGTTAGGTTAGTTAGGTTAGGTTATGTTAGGTTAGGTTAGGTTAGCCAGCTTGACCTCCTGTAACAACAAATGTCTGGCCTATACAGGGCTATAGATGTTGAAACCATTGACTGCTTGAAAAACGAACCAAAGGAACGAAAATTCAAGGAAATAATTTTCATGATGAGGAGTTGGATAACTTAACGTTGGCCCGTATCCAAAGGTGACGAAGTTCTCGAGGATGTAGAGTGAGCCTTCGAACACCTTCGGATGGATGAACATGCCCGATGCGATCATTCATGCCGCTGACGAGGTGCTGTTCCTTCCGGATGATGAGGACCATGTCTCGTCCCTTTTGCTGCTTCTGCGAGGCTTCTTCTTTCGTGAGCTTTTGGTTCCAGGTAGCCCACTCTGCGCCGTAGACTATATGGAAATATTAGACCCTGGAGCCGAAGATGACAATCCCCCATGAGCAGGTGGTTCCACTAGCCCCACTTCAACGTTAAAATTGATATATTTAATTAATTTAATTAAAGCCTTAGCACGTGACACTCGTCTACTTCACTCGACAAAGTCCAGCTGATTACATCTTTGTTTGCATTTATTTACTTCTATCGATGTCACCTTTGCTGTCTCGTCTGATCGCTTTAAGCGTGCTGACAGTCTCTTTCTTTGTTGCTAACAGAGAAAATTCAGAAGACCAATGCTTATTTCTGAACAATAGTATTCCCCTTCTCGAGTGGAAATCGGCCAAAATATCAGACTTCAAAATTGGCTATTCTTTTTCGGTTGTATTTTTTTAAATTTACAAAACTTGAAAAAAAATCTCAGTATACCCAATTATGAGATAAACATCACGGAACAATGCTTCTAGCTATAGTTAATTATGAATTACGATACCTTTTATCGTACGAGCTAGACTCAATATGCCATCCTATTTGCAACGGACTACACTGAGTGGCCAGTTTATTAAGAAAACCCCGCCAATACTGTGGTGCGCCACCCCTAGCAGCTATAAGAGCACGATTCGCCGTAGCATGGATTCAATTAGCCGCTGGAAGCATTGTTTCGTGATATTTGTCCATGCGGATGCAACAGCTGCTCCCAGTTGATGCTTAGTGGATGGTGTTGCATCCATGTCTCGAATAATCCGTTCCAGCTCATCCCAAAGATGTTGTATTGGATTCAAATGCGGGGACTGTGGTGGCTAGAGGAGTAAGTTGAATTCATTATCGTGTTCCTAGAACCATTCCATAACGATACGAACCTTGTGACACGGAGCATTGTCCTGCTGGAAGTATCCTTCCGATGACAAAGAGACATTAGACATATTTGGAACTAAAGTATGGGCTCGTTAAACAGATGTTTGGTTAGAAATTATCATTCAGCATATTTAAAAACTGCTTAAATCTTGACATATTTTTCCAGTAACAAATAATCTGGAATCTAAAGACCTAATGTTGTAATTTCCGAATGTGATATCCTTGTATAATTCTTTGAATAAAAAAGGGAAAAAAATAATGAGAGTAGCCCTGACCATGAAGGCGTTATTCTACAGGTATCAGCGGACCAATGTACGCCAGGAAAACATTCTCCAGAACATTACAGAGTCTCCACCAGTCTGAACAGTGGAGACCAGGCAGGACGGGTCCATCGCTTCGTGCTGTTGTCTCCAAATTCTGCGTCGGTCATGTGCATGGTGCAACAGGAATCGGGATTCATCCGACCACCAGACCTTCTTCCAGTCGTCGACGGTCCAGCATTGGTGATCACGGGCAAATTGGAGACGTGTTTTGCGGTTTTGGGTGAGGATCAAAGATACCCGGACTGGCCGTTGACTGTTGTAGCCCATCCTTGCCAATGTACGGCATGTAGTGCGTTCAGAGATGTTATTCTGCGGTCCAGCTTTGTACTCGACGGTTAGTTGACGGGTCGTGACGTTTATATTCGCACGAACAAGCATTCTTATCCTACGCTTTTCCCTTAGATCGACGACCACATGATTGTCTCTGGCAGGTTGGGTTTTAGTTGTTTAACGAGTCCTTATAAACCCTGGAAACGGTTGTTCTGGAAAAGTCTAGAAGACGTGCGGTTTCGGAAATACACAGTCCACTTCCCGCCCTCAAAGTCGCTCAGATCCTTTGTTTTCCCCATGGTGACGGTCAAACCACGTTCTCGCTTTATATTGGTACCGACTGTCACGTGATCAATTGATATGTAGCAATTGCTATGCCAACGGATTTGCATAGTCATGGGTGTTCCTAATAAACTGGCCACTCACTGTATATTTAAAGTCTGGATTCGACTTAGGGGCCGGAATTGGGAACAGGTGAGAAAAGATTCTGATTCGAATTGGAGTTGAACAAAGCGTTTGACGATTCCGTACCATTCACTTATGTGGTGCTCCAATAAGACTCAAAGAATTATCAATCAAACAGGAAAACTATATATATAAATTATGTTCTAAAAACGTTCTTTTTTCTCATGCTTTAGTGCGATTTTTCCAAAGTCATAAAAAAAGATTAAACGCTGTCTGATTTACAAAGCCTGTTTTTAGAATGCAATTTCAGTAAAACTCAAGGTTCATTAGATTAATTTACAATGAATAATATTTATCAAGAAAACGATCTAATGTTTACGTTTTCGGGCGTAAAATCTACATTTAATGAAATTTTCATTCGCGTATTCGAAAACGATTTTGAGTTCTACATTTTATTTAGAGTTGTGTAAAGTTTGCTGAATTATAACATCCGGTCATGGAATATCCTACACATTTATGTAAGTTTTAAATTTTATCCTAAACAATTTCCTTGTCGCATGGAGAAGAAGTTGGCAAGTTTCCTCGCACATTTACCTCATAAACATTTCAGAATAGGTATTCAGACGGGTTATTGTTGCACTCCTTTCCATAAACAAGACACGCTTATCACAAATTATGCGACCCAAATCTTTTTTATTATTCTAGTCTGAAAATGAAACTCAAGTTATGTGCTATTTTTTCTCCAGAGACAATCATAACGAGCTCAACTCTCTTGTAATATTGAAAAAGCTTTTAACGAAAAAAAACATAAAAAAATTAAATCTTTGCACAGAAGTTTGCAAAATTCATTGCCAATAATTTTATTTTAACAAATTTAATATTTATTAAAAATAATTTTTAAAAAGCTTAAATCACTTAAACTGTATTAAATAATCAATTATAATATTTTTTAAAATTATTTTCAATAAAAAAATTATTCTAGTCAAATCTTCTCTTTGAAATACATGGTGCTTCCATACTAAAGAGGGTATCAGTTATTGCTTCGCAACTTTAGAAAACGTTTTTCTTATGTTAATCGTAATTGATAGCTTGATGGCTATGCTTTAAGGATATCCAATCAAATGACTATATAATTTGTTAAAAATATTGTTAAACAATTATATAACAATATGTATTTTTTTTAATTTCACACATTATTTTTAAGCGTTTTACTATCATTTCTTGGATTTACATTCTGTATAAAATTGCGGCTGACATAACTGAAAATGGAAAAGACAAATTAAATTTATCAGTAATGAATTAAATTAATTGTAAGCATGTGATTGAATTTTTCCAAGACGTTAGTTATAATTTCATAAAATTAGGTTAATGAATAAGCTCCGCATACAAGCTCGTTATAAGAACGTTATGCAATCGTAAATGAGTGTCAAAACGCTCCAACATTGAATATACCGTACGCAGACATAGTATATTCTTTATAAATGTTTTTACTCTTAAGTTAAATAAAGACATTACGATTTCAAAATTTACTATAAACCGAACTTAACATTTGGTTTGCGAGTATCATTACGAAAACTTCAAAATAGTTGTTAGCTTAGATTAGAAATTAAGTTAGCTACATCTTAAACTTCTGTGGTCTATGAGTAGTTTCTATTAACAATTTTAGAAATTTCAAAAGGCTTTGTAGTAGATAGTTTCACAATTATTGTCCGATACACTTAAGGCACAAATTCGAAGAAAAACCGTTGTCCACAATACGTTGGGATGCGTAAAAGCGCAAATTACTGAGAGACTGCAAGCGGCATATTTATTTTCAAAAGTGTGCAAAGGAACGATTTCTGCAACTTTAGAAGTCTGGTCAAATTATAAGAAGTGAAGGATCCCCAGAAGATAATACCGTAGCAGAGTGAGGAGTGCATGAAGGAGTAGTAAAGGGTTTGGATGATACTGAAGTCTGGAGATCATCCCTTGATTTTTGTTAAGTTTAATAAGTAGATTATCTATATGAAGGTCCCAGGTTAGGTCATGAGTTAAGGTTAATCCAAGGTATTTAAATGAATTAGTAGTAGAAATTAATTGATTATCATAATAAACTTGTGGATTACTTGGAATATTGTGCTTATTGCGCTGAAAGAAGAACATTAGTTTAGTTTTATCTATGTTGACAACAAGAGAATTCACATCGTTCCAATTTTTTAGTTCGGATAAAACCAAGTTAAGAGAAGAAGTTAGTTGAGAAAAGTTGGAGCTAGAAAATAAAAGGGTAACATCATCAGCATTATTGAGCTATATGAAAAAAAACTTGATAGCTTTTGAATAATTCAGTTAAAACTAAGCAGTTGAATGCAGGGTATGTTGAGATTTTTTGAGCATAAGCGGTGTGACTGCTGAACGATATGTCAAAATTTTAGAAAATGATCGCATCCTTATTATTCAAGGTGAGCTAAATTTCGAAAAGATGTGGTTCATGCAAGACGGATCACGACCCCATCGAACCAGTACAGTGTTTGAAGTCCAGGAAGAGCACTTTGGAGAGCGCATTCTCCCACTGAAATGGGAATCGCTAGGCCGTCATATTCCCTTGTTACTCACTTTTGTGAGGCATTATTAAAGAGAGAGTTTACGCAAATAACCCCGAAACCATCGCTGAGCTCAAAGCAGCCATTCAGGAGGTCATCGAAAGCATCGATGTCTCGACACTTCAATGAGTTTTTTGTAGAATTTTACTCTTCGTCTGCGCCACTACATAGCCATTGATGGCAAGGATATCGAACATGCCATAAATTAAATCCAAATATTTGTAGTTACTTTTAACATTTGAATAAAATTTTTGAAAATTTGTTGCTTTATTTCATATAGCTCAATGATTGTCATTCTGTATATTGTAACAACAAATTTTTACTTCCTCAGTGAGTATAATCCTTGATTAACTCCCTATGAGAAGTTCTGCAAAAGTTACGGCTTAACTTTCCTACGAACGGTATGCCATAGAAACAAAACCTCCAATGCCATCAGTACGAGGCTTATCGCGTAAAATAACCACAAGGAAAAATGACTGTGACTTCCTAAGCAAACGTCCAACAATTTAATTCAATAAATATTATCTTCTGATTCTTTGTATTTAAGTTACTTAGCACATTAATGAAGTTTGTCCAGTTAATGGTTTGATGAGGAAGAACTGATGTGGGAACATAATAGTAATTATCCGTATTAGCATTGTCATTTTGTGGCGGCCTACCCTTCTCTAAAGAACATTTATGATCCATATTTAGAAAATTATTCGAAATCATACATCAGTTTAGACCTCTTCATTCAACATTAGACTTCCAAATTTTAGTCAACTATCAACACTAAAAGAAGCAAGTTAGTTTATGAACAATTTTAGTTTGTTTGATGTTTTTCTAAATTATTATTTAGATATTTTAATTACAGAAGCCAGCTTGGAAACTCTATGCGAGATTTCCTGTCGTCGACTAGAAGATATTTCATCCATGGAATTTGTTGACAGCGGTGAGTTCTGTCAAGTGGAGATCGCCTTCCCCTATCGTTTTCTCCAGCTTGAACTGTGAGCCCTGTGTTGGCAACATGTGATCACTTTCTCTTGACACGAGCCAATGATGATGAGTTGATCTCTTTTTACAAGTCCGGCAAACGACTAGGAAATTCAGGTAGAATTTGAAGTCAGAGGTAGAAAGAATTTGAAAGAGTATTGAACAGAGGACTGAACAGAGAAGTGAACGGAGAGATGAAGGCGAATGAGAAAAAGTCAATATAGATAGAGTGGTATCTTCCCACTAGAAAAACCCTAGAATTATTCACCAGTTTATTACAAGAATCTGAAATAAAATGTTTATTATTACGAATATTATTATCATTTATTCTGAAGTCAGTATAGTACCTAACAACTCATCGCGGAGCCCAACGGAGAAGAAGACCAACATTCAACCCCCACACCATGTACCACGGCGTGGAAGATCCAGGAAGACGGGTAATGGCGTGATCACTCGTTTTACCTAAGCATAATATCTTGGTCAACCTCAATTATAGAAATTATTAAGTTTACCTTTTAACAATTGATATCGAATTAACTGTAATGTTCCATATAAAAATGTCATGCTTTGATATAATAATCAGTTAAAATTAGAAAAGAAACTAGAATTCAATTAAGTCAAGTATGTGTATTAACTGTAATGTTTAAATTATCCAAAATAATAGAAATAATCTTTCGAATATGATTAACTTTTGAAACCTTTTAAACATTTGCTATATATTATTTTATCCTGTTTTAACGAATAAAATGGTTACTTTTCTTAAACCTAAGGTCGTTTCTCCATTCACTCTACCCAATAGTAAGATAAACTAAAATATATAATAATTATAATTCCGGAGAGGTGTAACCCATAATAATATCCAGGCATTAATCCGGTAGTAGTTTAAGCTACATCAGATCCTACTATCGAGGTAAGAACCCAAATAATCCTATGTCTATGCACATAGAAGGTCGACCGGGGATGAGGGATCCACGGAGCAGGGACTATTAATTTGTGGAGATATGCAAATGACCCTAGTACCCCTCCCCGATTCGTACAATTTGACCTTAGTCATTTGAAAATTCCTCTGGAATAGGCACATTCATGGGCTGCGCGGGGAAACATTTACTCGGGCACGTAAATGTTTCCGAGGATGAGACGTCTTTCTTGCAATTTAAAATAGAACAGCCAATATTTGTACAATTGCTGCTATTCGAAAATTTACCACTATTCGCAGATATAACAGAAACAACTCCTTCTGTATTAGAATTGTTAACTTCATAACTTTGCAGAATAATGGCTTTCTCATCACTAACAATTGCATGATCCAAATAAATAAGCTTATCAGTCTTACTATTCCGGCATTCAAACCGTCATGAAAACTAACTTGAGAATCACAAGATCCAGCATTGAGTTGTCGTAATCCGTTTACTCGTTTGCTATCTTCTCTCATGCTGTCGTTGTAATCCCCTGTTGGAGCTAAGGTTGATGGAGTTGCCTCAGAAGATCCCTTAAATCTTCGTAATCGGGCGCCTAGGCATGCATGCAATTGTTACGTTGAAATTAAGGAACGTTACTTTATTTAAATTAATCACGGTACCAAATGTAACGTTTTAATGATGAACGTTACTTTGCTTAAATTAACATTAACATCAAATGTAATGTTTAAGGTTTAAAGTTGTTTTTATTGACTTATGAACGTCAATTTATTAAAAATATTAGCTTGAGTTTAAATTTTTAAAGTATTTATAGAAAGACTACAAAGAAAATTTTAATTCTTCAAAATTATTACTTTTTTCAAAATAAACTATTCTCACAACATTAGTGAGATTAAGATAAGAGAAAAAGATTGTTAAGAAAAGTATAGTGGGTTTATAATCTAACATCATTTAGACTAGACATTGCGTTTTTTTTTTTTTTAAAGATGGTCAAAGACTTATAATATCATAAGTCTTAAACTAAATAAGGTTGTATGCAGTTAAAGTGTGTTTTGCAGATGAGAAAACATAGGCAACAGGCCTGGTGAAAGAATTGAATTTATATTTTAATATTATTAAAGAAATAAGCTTTACACATTAATCCCCAAATTAAAGAATAAGATACAAAATAAAATAAAGACTGCAATTGTATGTGAATCAAGAATTTTACCATAAAATAGCAACATGAGAAATTGCTCAATAAGATTTAAGAGGACATGCAATAAGACGGTCAGACCAAAGTGTGACGAAAGGCGATCCCAGATAGACCGTGCGAACGGGCACTCGAAGAAAACATGGTCGATGGATTCAGGAGACCCACAAAACAGGCAACCAGCAGAACCGACTACTCCCCACTGATGTAACCGCTGGAGAGTATAGAATCCATGGTGCAGCAGGCGCCATTGGAAATTAAATACATTCTTTTCGAAGGCGAAGGACTTGATGGCCTTCAAGATACTGGGGGTGCCAGCGCACGATGTCAGAAGACGCACCCCGGTCGGCCTGCCGGAAGAACCAAGATAGACGAAGGCTCTCCCAGTCTTGTGGGTCTACCTGACGTAGGTCGAGAACAAAGGTCGCTAGGTCTCGCTGGATGCGGTTGTAAAACCCAGGAGATCGTAGGTTGATAGTCACTGGTAGCGAAGTAGGAACTGGTAGCCCATTCACCTTAAAGAAGAAACGCAGGTGCAGGAACAGAAAATTGGCCCAGATAGGAGGGGGAAGGAGGAAGACCCGGATCAAAGCAGCCATTCTGGCCGCAAAGAGGTAGCGCCGGATGTTAGGCAAGCTCAGGCCTCCTCCATCAAAGGGGATAAACAGATGTTCCCCGCGAACGGGGTGATGGACTGCTGCATACCCCCAAATACAGTCCACAACTGCACCATGCACTTTCTTCAAAAGCTGAGATGGTAAGGCGAATAGGCATTTAGAAGTCAGTAGAGGCAAAATGTGTCTTGATGAACCTCGCCTTGACAAACATCGAGGTGGAAAAACGAAAGTTCTTGCCAAGGCGAGACAAACACTTATCAATAACTTGCTGCCAGTGACGAGAGTCCATATCGGGAAGAAAGGAGAAGACGTATCCCAGCACTGTAATTTGCTCACACAACGTTATTGGGAAGGATTGGTTCTTTATAGATGCCCAGGGAATATGCATCAGATGCAAATAACACTACGTCATCAGCATATGCCAGCGTACGGATGTTGATGGAAGCAGTTGGCAAATCATACCCCCGGACATCTGGGTGGCGATTAAGAAATTGTAATAATGGCTCCAAATAGAATATATATAAGAGGGGAGAGATGGGACACCCCTGCCTGATGCCTTTGGACAGTTCGAAGAAAGGCAAATTGAAGCCAATAATCGCCAGCGTGACGTGGCAGAGGCATACAGTCCTGAGATAATCGTAGCAAATTTCCGAATATGAAGATGGTGAAACACTCGGAAAAGAAACACGTGATTCACCTTGTCGAAGGGCTTTTCCTGGTCAAGACTTAGCACGGCAAGAGTCTGAAGACGCACACACGCTTCCTCCATAACACACTTGATGGTAATGATGTTGTCGGACATCCTGCGAGATGGAATGGAGCAAGATTGCTCCGGATCGAAAAACTCGTCGGCGAAGCATTTGAGCCGCTGTTGGAGCACACCAGTGAAGACCTTATAGTCTGTGTTGAGTAGAGTAATAGGCCTCCACTGGGTGACGATTTCAGGATTCGGTACCTTGGGGAGTAAGATGATTCTCCCCGCGGTAAAGTCCGACGTGATGGAGAAAGGGTCCTTGAAGATCGAGTTGAAAACTTGGACCAGGAAAGGCCCAAGAAATTTCCAAGTCGCATTATAAAACGAATACGGGATGCCGTCTAATCCAGGGCTGGACTGATGACGGCCATCCATTGACAGAAACTTCTTGACTTCATCTTCGGAAAAGGGACGGGTAATTGACAGGTCAGCGTCAGCAGTGAAAGGTCTAAGTGCCTCGATCCATTTCATCGTGGCGTCGGATGGAAAAACTGGGTGGCCAAACAATGACGAAAAATGAGAATGGAAAGCCGACAAGATGTCAGTGTCGGTTATCACTGTCCCATTCTCCACCACCAAACGATGGCACCTCTTCTTGTTGGCGCGACGCCTCTCCTCAGCGAACACAGCTGACGACATATTCCGGACGTCAGACGCCCAGGAGAGTTTGGTCCTGAGAGCTGCGCCGGCAGCCTTGCGGATCATTAGAGCGTTGATCTCGCTCTTAACCTGGCGGGTGTCATCAGCATACTTCCCCTTCGGGATGGAACAGCGGAGAAGGCGCAGGATTCTTGCAGCATGAAGAGATGGCGCCGATTGCGTTTAGCAGCATCACACTCAATCTTTCTAAAGAAACGACAGATCTTTGATTTAAAAGAAAGCCACGAAGCTAGCGACGGAGGCAGGTTGTGATGATGTCTTTCCACAAACCGAACGAACATTCCCTTGTATTTATCGATGTCAAGCAGAGAAACGTTCAGAAACCAATTGTTCGAAGTAGATCCTGCAGAGGAGGCCGGGAATGGAGGGTTCCAAGACCACTTGATGACACTGTGGTCAGAAAAGGAGCCTGGAATGACAATCCATGGAACCAGGGGCACCAGCGAAAGTGGCGTCTACTAAAAAGAGGTCCAGCCTCAAAGATACAGAGGGCCCTCGGTGAAAGGTGGACCCACATTGGCTGGAATGGGAAGAAGACGCCCACAGATCGAAAAGTGCATTCCGCTGGCACAACTGGTAGACACATACGTGTCAAAGTCCCCAGCAACCACTGCAGGCAAGGACGAGCACAGGTAAATATCAAGGTCTTCAAAGAATGTCCGTTTCTCTGCTGATAAACACGGGGCGTACACATCAAGCAATTGGAATTTGAGACCAGAGAGCAGGAGGTCCAAAGAAATTACCCTGCACTCACAGTCAAAGACGCAGTTCGACACCACAATGGCGGGGTTGAAGATGATGGAGGCAACCCCCTGCCCATGTGACGAAGATGAGTTGATGAAGAACTGCGCAGATGGATATTAACTGCAAAGGCCAGGGAGGTTAGCAAGCTGTTGCGAAGCAGCAAGCTTCACCTCTTGAAGAAAGAGACTATCTGGCCTGAACAGGGCAACGAATGATCACAAAACCGATTGCTTGAAGGACGAACCAAGGGAACGAACTTTTAGGGAAAAGACCTGCACTGCGAATTTAAACTGACGGGGGCTGACCTGTATCTGAAGGAGACTTGAGACTCACGAAGGAGGGAGGAGGCTCAGATGTCATCCGTCTAGGGTAGCAAGTACGTCCCAAAGAAGAAAAGGGGCTGCGATGATGACGGTCTACGCAGCTGTCTCGTTCAGATGAAGAGGACACAGGAATCCCGTCCCTCTTGCTACATTGTCGTCGGGCCTTTTTCTTGCGAGGGCTCTCAGGCGTCGCAAGAAGATCCCGCTGAGCAGACGATGATGGCTTGGAACTCCCAGCAGAGGATGAAATTTAGCCAGGCGTAGGCGTAGGCGCACAGACGATTCGAAGAGGCTGCGATGCCGATGAAGGAGCAAGTGGAGGAAGAGCAGGAAACTCCTCCACATCAAACACCGACTCGGAGCACAACGAATCGTCTAAGATGACTTCTGCAGAGTGGCAGTCCTCTACCATCGGGGAAACATCAGGCGAAGGTGGACGAGAAACAGTCTCATGAACCAGACGAGGCCGAGGAATGGGAGATGGCATCTCCTTCCCAGGAGTCGTAGGAAGAAGCGACGATTGTGGGATCGTATTCGACTTCCTCGGTGGAGGACGAGGCGCTGTTGTTCTGCTCGGCTCAGGTGACTTGGCCGGTGAAGTCATCTTTGCTGGTTGCTGGGACGACACTCCTCGAGGCGATGGCGTTGGGGCTGCTGATAGAGCGTCTGACCTCTCCTGGCGCTGGTGGAATTTGTGCACGGTCTTGTGGCAGGAATCACATTTCCGAAGGAGAGGACAGTCTTTCCGAACCTGGGAAGTCTTTTTGCAATACCAGCAGCACTTCTTCTGTCCCTTGTAAGACACGGAGACTTTAACTGCGCGCATTACAACGAACTCAGGAATGTCTTTATGAAGCTCCATGTAGACTACGATGTCGCCCGTCATCTGAATGGGAGAATCCGGGTGCAGGGGATACGAGATTCTTCGCACCACCCCGTAGTCCGACATGTAGTCACGTAGATACTTCTCAGCCATCAGTGGCGATGCGCCCCGGATAAGAACTGGAACATATCCGGGTTCGGCATAACTCAGGTGGACGGTGGTTTGTCCAACCTTGATGAAATCCGCAGCCACAATTCGGTCTGCAACATTCCGTCGGAGAAAGCCTCTGCAGGACAGAAACAGCGGGAAAACCCGACGGGAGGACAGGAGGAATACTCGTTTTGTAGTATAACTCCTTCATGAACATGCCGATGGCGAAGAGGCCATCGGCAATCATATCAACCATGCGCTCCATGGTTGATATCGATAAAGTTTTTGGTGTAAAAGAGAAAAAGAACCTCCCCCAGGAGACACCAGGGGGGGGGGGCAAACACACTAATCACTTATACACTCACTTATGAGGAAGATGGAGGATCCTCATGGCAGCATCCTAACTAAAGGAGGTGAGGAAAAGTAGTGAAGAAATTTTCAAAAGTTGACGACTTTAGGCTCTTGGGGCAACAGTCAAGAAGCACACGGCTAGCACGCGGCGACAATAGAAAGGCACACTACAGAGCATGATTATGTAAATTATAGAACAGCTTCAAAAGAAATGACAACAATCAATAAGTTTCATAGACATTGTTGACAAAATCATATTAAGCTATCTAAAGGAAATTTATAAAAATTAATCTTGTTAAATAACTTAAATTCTCAAATTCATAGGATCCTTATATAAATATTGCCAAAGCAATTATCAACTATGGAAATGCCATCTGATAATAAACTTCTATAAAAGAAATGTTTTTAAGTAAATTGCCTCTATTAAGTAAATTGCCTCTATTTTGCAAAAGAAAATGTTTCACAACCAAACCTTATAAATGAATGTGTACACATTATTTTACTAATCAAAATTGCAGCTGAAAAGTTTCAAAATCCGCCCAATATACAAATTGGGGAAAGAAAATATATATTTATGGTTTAAATGACAAACAGCCAGAAAAGAAATAGTAAAACAACTTTCATTTTACCTACTAAAAAAAATCTTTTTAATAATATTGCCTGGGCCAAAATAAAAAATAAAAAAAAATCTAATAATCCGAAATTATCAAGGTTTAACTTTAATGGCTGCAATTCAGATAATACACTGAGGTGAATAATTAATCATTTTATTTTTAAAAAAAAATGTGATGTGAAATTCATTCAAACATCACACTATAAAGATGTCGTGCGGTCTTTATGAACTTCAACAACTATTTATTTAAACGCCTTAGCATGAGGCTCGCTTGCAAACCGATAAAAAGTCAAAACACGATCGGAAAGTTTAGATGACGAACACACATAGACGCTTAGATGACGCAAAATGCCTTTGGAACACTGAATGACCTAGCCGATACCATTCAAAGAGGAGAAAGGACACTAATTGAGTAGCCACTTTCCCCTTTATAATCGAGGATGTTGTGTTTGCTCTCGTTGATCTATTCATTCAGGTGAGCCACAGTTCTTTGTTGATAAAAGCTAGTCCGTACTGCTGCTGAAGACGACCCCAGACGGACTATGCAAAGAAGCACTCATAGAACATGTATTCTACAGTCTCTATGATTCTACAAAAAAGACAGATCCAGCAGATCTGATCATCTTCCATTGATGAAGATGCTGAAGAGAACGAAATCAGTGGTGCAGCAACCACCGTTGATAGTTAAAAACGGATCTTTCGAAGGCAATTGATTTAACCTGTAAAATTGCTACCCACAGATTTATTGATTTTTAATGATAAAATGACAGATGCCCCTTATGAATCCACCCGATCGATTCCTATTATGCAATCAATCAATCTAGGCGAAGACGAAAGATGGCAGTAGTCATTTCCTGGGCAGACTGCTGAAAAAACACGGCTGCCGAGATATACCAGTCTTGTGGGTCATGTTGTCATATTTTCGGTAAAAATGTCAATAGATAAAGTTGAAAAGTTTTATGTATGGTCAGGTTGTCGATAATTTATGATCACTAGCAATGAAGAAGGTATTGGTAGCCTATTCGCGTTAGAAAAAGAAGCGCAAATATGAGAACACAAAATTCGCCCAAATGGGAGGGGGTGTAGGAATACCCGAATCTTTGCAGCCAGTAAGATAATGACGAATATTAAGTATCACCAATCCTCCTCTTTCGAAGGGGGTAAATAAGAACTGGGGACGAAGTAGATGCGAGATCCCCAACACAAGTCACAATTACTTTGCGCACTTTTTGCTGGGCACATGCCTAATGATGAATACGCATTTAGAAGTAAAGACAAAACGTGTGAACAAAACGTGCCTTGACGAACATCGAAGTGTGAAAACGAAAATTCTGTCAAGGGCGGTAACACATTTTGCAATCACTTGTTGCCAGTGAAGAGAGCCCATACTCGGTAGAATAAAAAGCACAACCCAGCATTGTCACTTGGCCACGCCATGTTATCAGGAACAATTTTAGATTGTCAACGGTCCACTGCCCAATGGCAATACTCTTTGACTTGACGAGGTTGATGGAACTCCCCATCCAGGTATTGAACTGGTCAAAATTCCTCCATCAAAATCGCCAGCTCGGAACAATAGGAGTCATCCATATCGTCCTCTGCAAAGCTCACATCCTCGACCATCCCATGATGTCACTTGATGGCTGTGGAGGCAGGAGGACATCTTGTGGCTCTGGAAGCGGAGCAGATGCGGGGTGACCTCTTGTGATTCTGGAGGCAGAGGCAGGACCATCTCTCATGGCGCTAATGGCGGAAGTGGTAGTGTCTTCAATGGCAAAGGCAGGGATGACAATTGCTGTAGCGGTGATGTAACTGCTGATGGCGGGTCAAAATCTCTCTCTGGACAGTAGTAAAACTTGCCCACAATGCAAGAGCAGTTCTTGCATTTCTTCAAAAGAGGACACTTTCACTTGACATGCTAGGTCTTCTTGCAATACCAACTGCACTGCCTCATCCCCTTATAAAACCGGAAAACGCATTCTCCATGCTTTATAAGGGAATCTGGAATATCTCTCTCCAGGCGTATATCGAAATATATGCCGCCATTCTGGAGTCGGGGGTTTCAGAGTGATCGGGATGAAACATTCCAAGCACTTACACAAACTCCGACATAAAATTTCGATTATATAACTTGGAGAGAAGCGGTGAAATACCCGACATGGAACATGAGGTGGGCGGGTTGGCATTGTAAACGTGGATGGTGGTATTTCCCACCTTTACAAAATCCGATGCGTTCATGAGCATTTTCCTGAGAGCATTTGCAGGACCAATACAGTGGGATCATCCGATGCCAAAACAGGAGGTATGCTAGTCTTGGCATAGAGTCTTCATAAAATCACAAACGGGATATGGCCCGTCCACAATAGCCATGACCATACACTTCATAGTCATTAAAAATAAAGTCTTAAAAAGTTCGGAGGGGAAAGAGGGGGGTTTGACTGAACATTTTTGTAAAAGTCACTCACAAAAACACAAAAGTCTAATCAGTCCACAATATTACAAGTTCACAAAATGTCAAAAAAAAGCAATAATGTGCTCCGCTTGGGTCGTTATTTCACCTTCTCAATAACTGGGATGTGATCGTCGAATTTGCCACTTGCTGTCCTTTTACATTCTTACTAGACCAATCATAAATCGTTTCACTTTCTTCCCCATTTACATGTTCCTTGGGAGATTAATTTCTAGAATTAGCCGCCTCGGAGCTCCCGTCATACTCCTCTGCGGTGAAAGCTCTCGCTTTCAAATTCGTTGCTCCTATCCTCCTCGTCTTGATGACGCTATCTTCTTTTCCGCATTAAGAGTATGTGACAACGCCTCTTGTATTTTGTCTCTTACACTGTTTACTTATTTATCAGACCAGGTCAATAATTATGATACAAACCGATATTTATTAACTATTTCTGTGTTGGACAGTTTTCTTATCCAATTCCGTAAATTTAATATATTTCCGAAATTTATTACTGATTTCAAGAATAACTTTGTTAATTCAAAGGTTAATAAAATCTTGTAAACATTCCAAGGAGAAGCTTTGGCAGTGAAGCAGAAATACATTTATACGTTTATTAGAAAGAAATGACCCCCCGCCTCCCGAGTAGGATAAGGCAAGTCATCTATTTTTACCCCTTCATGATGTGCACTTTTTACCTCTACCCGAGTTTTTTTTATCAATAAATTGATTTTCTCGAACGTAATATGTAAAAAACCTCGTATCTTCTTTCCTTTCTCATCATTTCCGAACGTATGATATATCATATGCCATATGTGATATGAGGTGCCATAGTTCTAAGGACCAAGTGACTGCCACCCCCGCAAATCCGATCCCACTGGAACAATTGGGCCTAAACTCCATAGTAATGTAGATCTTGCCTAGAGAAATCTGGATACTGGATTTTACGCCTTTACGTACCTAAATAGCCTTTAGATATGTTGTCCTCTCTGAATCCCACCCCCGTAATTCCGACCCCCATATATCATTCAAAACCAAACTAAATAGTGCAGATGGACAAGCCCATAGTAAGCTACATTCCGAATTTCAACCTTCTACCTCAAAAAATGTAGAAATTATGAAGGGGACGGACTGACATTAAAAAACCAATAAGTGACTCCATTCTTATTCTACTTATGAGGATCAGTCAAATGAAAATCGGAAATATTTTTTTCAGTTCCGTTATTACAGACAGAATTGTTACACTATTTTTTCAATGTTGTCCCCATCTTTTCGATGCATTCCGCCATCGAGTCGGGAGGCATGGATACCTCGGGGAAAAAATCTTCATATAATGGAGATCTTGCTTATAGGAATCTGCATATCGAATCTCACTCCTTTATATGCATAAATACACTTAGACCTTTTGGTCCCCCTAATTTTCACCCCCAAAACTCCGACCTTAGTGGGCTAATCAAGCCAAACTAAATAGAAAAGGTGGACATGCCCATAGCAAGCTACATTCCGAATTTTAACCTTCTACCACAAAAAATGTATAAATGATGAAGGGTGATTCAAATTGTCTGTAAAATAAAACCAATAAGTAGCTCTATTTTCCCGCTACTTAATAAGCTTATAGATTATGAGCACTTGAGCAATCGTGCGTCGACAAAGCGATTTCGCGTGCGCGCGCTGATGTCAATATTGCTTAAAAGATGAAAAGAAAGTAACAATGTATTCCTTCTTGACAAATCGATTGTTATATGACATGCCAGTATCTCTGAAATCTTTACACTAACTGTTTTAGCACGTGAATTCGACTTGAAGGGGTACACGAAAAATTCTGAAAAGTTGATACGGCCGAGCTAAGACATTGATGGTCATATTTCTGAAAACAAAATTTAAAAAAGTTAATCCGTCTTCAAGTTATCGTGCAAACGGCGGACGGCCGGACGGACGGATAAACGTACAGACCAAGGGCGCATTCTTATAAGTAGCTTTTATGCTAAAGCTTCTAATAAAGTTAAAGAATTTTCGAAACGCAAGTGGTCGGACTTTGAAATTCGATATCTGTTCAGCCAACTTTTTTTTCACAGAACTTAGTTGTGTCTTTTTCCTTTTTTCTTTTCACTTTTGTCTTACTGCTGAAGATAGGTACCTGGTACCCGAAATACGTATCCGTTATTAGCAGCTTTAGCATATAAGCTACTTATAAGAATGCGCCCTTGGTCTGTACGTTTATCCGGCCGTCCGGCCGTCCGCCGTTTGCACGATAACTTGAAAACGAATTAACTTTTTCAAACTCTGTTTTCAGAAATATGACTATCAAAGTCTTTGCTCGGCTGTATCAACTTTTCAGAAGTTTTCGTGGACCCCTTCAAGTCGAATTCACTTGCTAAAACAATGAAAGTATAGAATGCCAAGATAATGGCATGTCATATAATATAACAATCGATTTGCCAAGAAGGAATACATTGTTACTTTCTGTTCATTTTGTAAGCATTACCGACATCGGCGCGCGCACGTCAAATCGCTTTGTCGACGCACGATTGCTCAAGTGATCAAGTGCTTATTCTTCCGCTACTTATTAGGAGCTTTACCATAAAAGCTACTTATAAGAATGCGCCCTTGGTCTGTACGTTTATCCGGCCGTCCGCCGTTTGCACGATAACTTGAAAACGGGTTAACTTTTTTAAATTCTGTTTTCAGAAATATGACCATCAAAGTCTTAGCTCGACCGTACCAACTTTTCAGAATTTTTCGTGGACCCCTTCAAGTCGAATTCACGTGCTAAAACAGTGAGTGTAAAGAATTCAAAGATACTGGCATGTCATATAACAATCGATTTGTCAAGAAGGAATATATTGTTACTTTCTGTTCATCTTTTAAGCATTATTGACATCGGCACGCGCACGTGAAATCGCTTTGTCGATGCACGATTGCTCAAGTGCTCATAATCTATAAGCTTATTATTAAGTAGCGGAAAAATGGAGCTACTTTTGGTTTTGTTTTACACACGATTTGAATCACTCTATCATTTCTACATTTTTTGAGGTAGAAGGTTGAAAATCGGAATGTAGCTTACTATGAGCATGTGCATCTTCACTATTTAGTTTGGTTTTGATTAGCCCACTAAGGTCAGAGTTTTGGGGGTGAAAATTAGAGGGGACCAAAAGGTGTAGGTGTATTTATGCATATAAAGGAGTGAAATTCGCTATGCTGATTCCTATAAGCAAGATCTCCATTATATGAAGATTTTTTTCCCGAGGTATCCATGCCTTCTCGACTCGATGGCGGAATGCATCGAAAAGATGGGGACTACATTGAAAAATAGTGTACCAACTCTGTCTTAATAAAGAAGCTGTAAAAAAATATTTCCGGTTTTCATTTGACTGGCCCTCGTAAGTAGAATACGAATGGAGCTACTTATTGGTTTTATAATGTCAGTCCGTCCCCGTCATAATTTCTACATTTTTTGAGGTAGAAGATTGAAATTAGGAATGTAGCTTACTATGGGCAAGTACATCTGCACTGTTTAATTTGGTTTGATTAGTATATGGGGTCGGAATTACGGGGATGGGTTTTAGAGAGGGCAACATATATCTATGTGCTATTTAGGTACGTAAAGGCATAAAATCCAGTATCCAGATTCCTCTAGGCAAGATCTACATTCTATGAAGTTTAGGCCCAATTGTTCCAGTGGGATCGGATTTGCGGGGGCGGCAGTCAGTTGGTCCTTAGAACTATGGCAACATATGGCTTGTTATATATCATACGTTCGGAAATGATGAAAAAGGAAAGAAGATACGAGGATTTTTACATTTTATACATATTACGTTCGAGAAAATCAATTTTCTTGATTAAAAAGTTGGGG
>JAHWFO010102603.1:93887-121549 GCA_023313115.1 Rhysida immarginata
ATGCAGAAAAAAACTGCTTTGAAATAAATAAGTTATAAATAATGATTGTGGAACAATTAATTATTTCAAGCAGGAGAACTGTTTGATCAAAGATTGCTTTTACGCTATTCTATCCAATCATCTATATCTATAAAATCCAAATACCACTCACTCACTCACTCATTCACTCATCACGAAATCTCCAGAACTATGAAGCCTTCAAACTTGAAATTTGACAAGTATGTTTCTCTTGGCTTCTAGGTGCTCGCTAAGAAAGGATTTTATTTATTCTTTCTTCCTTTCCATTGTAGATGTTTTTTAAAACTCAATTTACCTGGAGCTCAATGGGATTTTTGCATTCCTTAAAAAATTGTGACGTTTGCTTAGAAATTGTGACGTCGTTGTTTGCTTTTGCGCTTATTCCGCAACAGTAAGGCGTGGTTTCCACATCCCGGAATCACGCCAGAACGGAACCCTAACGGAAAATTTTTATAATGTAACTTCCTTTCCATTTCGTTTTTGATCACCAAAATGTCGATGGAAAGTTTGTCTCTGGTGTTGAAGAAAAAATTCCATTCCGTTTCGCCACAGAAGGCACCATCGTCATGACGTCATCGCGTCGACCTCGCTGCTGTCCAAGGTTGTTAAAAAGAAGGTGGCCTCTATCGGCCGATTTCTCTCAAAAGCACTCGCATTACCTTCTGGGATTGTGACGTCACCTGGAAGGTTGGCAGAAGGCGATTCGCCCCTTTTAACATAACAAAGCTGAGATGGCAGGAGTTCCATGTGCTTTTGCTAATAATAAACGCAATTATTTATTATTTTTAGTCCAATATTATAATATAGAGTGGATTTATTATATTTCCATGCATTTATTCTTCTCATGGCAATAGATACGAGCAAAATTTCATTAAATGAGCAAACCCCCCACCCCATCTTATAATGAAAAAGAGCACACTCGTAACGAGCAGGAGAATTCCTGAGCAGGAGATATGCTCTTGATACGAGTGTTAAAACGCAAAAATCAACAGATTGCACTACGAGAAAATCGAAAGTTAAGAGAAAATTTGAAACCTGAGAGAGAAGTTTAGAAAATAAAATATACACAAGACTTTTCGCTTTCATCTTCACCTCCTTCACTCGTACCAAGTAATTGAAACTGTTCAGTGGCTTCAGATTCATTTGAAGACTCTATAAACCACGTTGGGAAAAACGACGAGGTGGGATACGCTTTCACTCTCAAATTGTAATTTGAACAAAACGAAAATGTTCGGTCAGACTCAAACAGAAAGTAATTGGGTACGTAGGCATTACTTTTTTTTCTTCCTATCATATTTTTATAACCATACAAGCAGTGGCAGATGTTTTAATGGTGTACTAGCATTTAATGCTAAATGATTGAATACTGTAACAGGTTAATCGTTAAAGAATTGCTTTGACGAGGTGGCCTCGCTGTTGCAGTATTTGCTTTTGTATTTTAGTGCTAAATGTATATAAATAGATCTTTTATTTGCAATCTCTGAATTTTAAACACATATTATTCCAATAAAATATTTATATAAAACCTTGGCACGTTTTTCTTCATTTATATTGGTGATAAATAGTAGAAATAAGCTGGAAAATAAAGGTCACCGCGCATTCGTCTATACTTTTCTATGCATTCGTCTGCTTCAAACCTTCCAGCTGACGTCATACGTCAGTAGCCAATGACCATCCATCACCCCGATAGAGGCCACCTTCTCTTTAACAACCTTGGCTGCTGTCGGTCTGGCGCTTCGCCGCCATTATTGTGTCTATCGAATCGAGTCTGCATTCTCTCCATCTCCCTTGGCGAACTTCGAAGAATATGGCAAAAAATAAAAAGAATATTGAAAAGAAGCTGCTCTGCATTCACCTGGATGAGTTTTGAGAGGAAAAACACTTCATAAATACCAAACATTTAGTATCAAATTAGAGCTTTTTGTTGTAGCACAGCGGTATGTTGTTGGCGTCTTATTTTGAAGGTACGGGTTCGAATCCCGCCCTCGGAAATGTTTTTTTTTTTTCCTCCTAAATTCATCTTAATATGTACGGAAGTTCAGTAATCCATTTTGTAATCATAATCTCAATTTTCCAATTTGCTACTATTATCTATATATATAAAATCCAAACTTTTGCGATTATTCCGTGAAACAGCATCAACAGGAATATAATGGATTGCGTGAAACAGCAATCAACAGGAATTACGATTATATTTCGCGCAGGAATATAATGTATCTTATTTTCTAATAGGGCTTTTCGTGGCGACCAATCTCCGGATGATGGGGGGGGGGGCGGGGGTTAATTACAGTATTTTGGTTATAAAGGCATGTAATGAATAACGTAAAATCTGCAATTGCGATATCGATACTTTGTCTCGATTATCTGATCTTCGTAAGTCAGGTGGAGAAGGGGGGAGGTTGAAGTAAAAATAATTTATAATGATTGACGTTTTCATAAGTAGCCATATAATCCATAAATTAAAAAAACATCGGCCATGTGGTTGGTCTTTTTTTTTCTTTTTTGTCTTTTTGACTCGCATGATTTGTTTGTTTAGGTTATAAACTGTACATACCCAAAAGGCTCCTAACAGATGGGCGCACGTCTTCGAGGCGCCGGAATCAAAGTCCACATGTTAGGTCGGTTTGATCCGGTTGACCAAGTATTGAAGCATCTTGGAGGACCCGCGTGACGTCACATGGATCGTGATTGGTCGGATTTTGGCCACGTGGTTGTTGGTCATAAAATATCGATTTTGTTATTTGATTTAAAATTTATTTAAAGTATCCATGACTATTTTTCGATTTATTATGAAGTAGCTGATATACTCGGCGTTGCTCGGACTCTTTGTTGATGAAATTTTGCAATTTCTGAATGTGAATCTACAAAAAAAGTGAACATTATTCTTCACCTTTCATCTCCGGCCCTGCGTCAAATTTACTCAGCTAAAGGGCCGGTGATTATAGAGAAGTGAAACATAATACAATAATAACATTTTTAAGAGCCAAAAGATTGATTTTTAGAAGACGCTCATACATAACAATAGCGAAGCATTGCCGGGTCTGCTAGTTAAAATATACAAAACAAATAATAAAATTTAAAGTCACCAACCTTGAAAAAGTCTTGTGGATAGATGGTTGTCATGAAGTTTTATGAAAACTATGCAGTCTTGTGAAATGAAGAAAGACTTGTGTAGATTGTGGCAGACGATGATGGTAATAAAACACAATATAATAAAACTTGAAGAAGGTGGTTCAAAATTAGAAATAAAATTGAAGAAAATAGTTTTTAAAGGAATAAATTAAAAAGAACAGGAATATTGTGTTCGTTTACTATGTAACCCAAAACTAAGCTGTAAACAAACATCTCAAACAAAATTTTCTCTTACGGAATAGTGGTTTCGTTTGTCAGTTTTATTTTTTGTCTTAACCGTCTACTGTCCACATTTCTAGCATACTTTATTAACATATAATAAGTTTGTTTGCTATTAAAATAATAACTAAGAATAAGAAGCTGTGGACACAACGATCAAACTAACTACCATAAGAAACCACAAATCCACAATAATATGGTTTCTTGTCGTCGTTAGTTTGAACTAAGAATAAATTTGCGAAACTAAGGAATATCGTAGTTGAAGTCATAAAATGTATTTTTAAAATATGTTTATAAATTAAATATCATTAATCGAGAAGGAGTGTTTAATAATAAATTAATATTTTGGTGTTCTCCTTTTATATAATGTAAAATCAGTAAATTAAAATATACATTAGAATATTATCAGCAGCCTCATTGCGTGAAATATTCTTGTACTTTAGTCTTTATAAATTTTCAAATAGGATTTTTGTATTTTATAAATAGAATATACAGGATGTCCCAAATTAAATTTAACATTTCGTAGTTTGTTAGAGCAAAAATATTCATCAGAAAATCATGAAAATTTTGGGAATGCCATAATTACAGGACACCAATTATTTAGAGGACACCAATAGATGAAATACTGACAGATGCTAATTTTGATTATGTAAAGCCGCTAATACAGAACCGGTCATAACTGACAAGGAATATGACTTTGACTCTTCCAGAACGCGCTTTGCTGGTAAAAACTTTTTACCAAGTTGCTACTGAAGAAGAGATCCACTTACTGGCAACGGACTAAGAAGAATGACTGTGAAGAAACAGACTCATTGGCGATCTCAAAGACTTGGTCTACCCTGATCCTATTTTATCTCTGTCAGATCTTAAGAACAGCAAATACGCCATGTGCGTGACATTCCAAGGCATACACTGACTTCAACCGGTGAAGATATTATCTTACGCTTACAGATGGTAGCAGACAATGGTGGCCAGCATTTTTTGTAATCATTAGACAAAAAAAATTGTGTAGTTCATTGATACGTTCTCTCTAAAGCTGCAGTACGCCTTCTATTGATGGTTTTTGGAACTAACTGTTTCCTTTACTCTGGAAAAATTTCCATCATGTAATTAAGGCATTCCCAAAATTTCATGATTTTCTGATGAATAGTTTTCGCTGTAGCAAGCTACAAAATGTTAACTTTAATTTGGGACATATTGTATAGGTAAATCTTATCGGCTATATCATAATGTGGGTATACATAATTAAAATACAGGATTCGGCAGGGGAATCGGACGATTTTGGAAATCTATATATCGGGTGATCCAAAAGTATGTAAAAAAATGCAATACACTTTTGGATCACCCGGTATATATTTTGCTTTATCCGTCCGTCATGAAGCGACAATGCATGAGCAACAATATGCGCGGGCCAACAATGTATACCTCATACAAGGCAAAGATTCTGTAACAATAGGCCATAATAAAAAAATTACTTGCGTTAAATTAAAATCAAATTTACAGATTCGACTGTTGTGGCACCCGTCGTACGACGGGCTTTAATGCTAACCACGGTCTATAAATATTCATGATCATCGAGCTCCACTGTTAAAATGAAGCTAAAGTTTCTGGCTCCCGGTAGGGCGGGAATTCCATTGAAAAGTGGCGCTGCATGTACAATCGTCCCAACTGCGTCTGCAACACCACCCTATCGACAGATAGGAATTTCACTTTCATTTTCAGTTTCAATGAAAAACTCTATCGCAGGCACGGTCGGCCTTAGTGCGATCTATGCGGCACCTGGCGCGATCTGTTTTCCTTAGCTTCTCGAAACAATGGAAAATGGCCGAAGCTCGATGACCATGTATATCTATTGACCGTGATGCTAACAAAAATAAATGACGCGACAAAAGAAAGCAATTAAAATTCTCCTTTCATTTTAACAATATAATACCAATTATCTACTTCAATTATACGTGTGGGAGATTCGAAAAATAGCTCGATAATTGTCTGATCGTATAATAACGATTAGTAAACAGTGTGATTAATGATTCTTAATGAATAGGGTAATAGCGCCAACGAAGCGAACATTTCAGACAATTTCGGAAGTCGAAGAAGCCTATGCGAATCCAACGAAATATGCTATGTTTGTGGTCCAAAATCATTTGAAGATCTTCGAAGGGTTATTGGTGTATTGCTTCAAAAGCTCTAACGCTGCTAAAGGACGATGAAGAATGGCATCGTTGCATGCCATGCGTGAAGCAATTGCTTTCCAGATTTGACAACTCAAGACATCCATTTGCAATCATTCTGGCATACTATAAGTCCCCAGGAACCTGAACGAATGTGGAATAGTTGTGCAGACGCGTTGTCAGAAGACCATCAGCATCAATTCAACTCAGAAGCAACCAATCTTCGAGTGCTGTATCTTACATTAAGTCTGTAAGAGATTGGACTAATATCTGACGAACAATGAACGCCGACTCAAGGATTATCCAGGGATGCATCAATTGCATCAGTTCGCTGATCAAGAAGTTGAAGCGTTCCAGGAATCAAATCCACCGGTATCGCTGGAGACTGCACACCTTCGGCCAAGAGTTGGTGATCAAATATCGCTTTTAAACGAATAATAGCTATTGTCTACAGTCACATATTAAATGCGGAATGTTCTTGGACGGTCCTGGCGAAACCGGTAAATCATTTTTCGATTGGAAGGCAAAACTGCCCTGGGAACGTCAAGAAGTGGAATTGCAGCACTTCAATGGTCACGCGAACGGGACACTCAATGTTCAAGCTAGGCCTGGATATAAATGTAACTTCATCCTGTAATACCCCATTCAATCGCAACATGCAGAATTGCTAGCAAATGCAGATACTGGACATGCGAGTTACTAAATATATTTCTTTTCGTATAATCTTTTATTTATTTATTTATTACAATATTGTAATTAATTGGATCCATCCAGGGCCTGTATGGCCAGAGGCCGACGAGTTGGGTCCCTGGATGGACCTGGATTCACGACTGCTGTATGATGGTCACAGCAGCCGGGGGGGAGGGGTAAAGATTGGCTATCACGAATGGTCACCCATCCAGTAGCGAGCCGTGCCCGATGTTGCTTAACTTCACAGAAGTTGTGTTCAGTGAAAGCCCACCAGGCCACGGCCTTCCCCGAGTTGCCCTAATCTATGGGTGTTTAATGTTGCATTATGGCCTCTGCTCGGTTGCGCCGGGCACAACAAATTTGTAATAAAGAGAACCGTTGTTTATTCACCTTTTTAGAGAACATATTGTCCACCAGGAAGGACTGTAGTCATCCGCCATTACACCTGTTCATTTTGATTCCTAGGCGTTGTATCGTCCCGTAGAAATAACGAGCTAATGCACGAACTTTAGGGTTTGCTACATTTTCGTTTTAACACAGTTTCTTCTTACAGGAATAATTGCCGAAACTGTGGATACCGACGTATAAAAGAATGGAACAAAGGAAAACACTAATCCACATCAATTCTTTTTATTTCCTCAGATGCGCATTTCGGATTTCACAAATCCTTCATCAGTGAGTGAATACAATGGTCGACAATCGACAATCGAACAGCGCAGGGAAAACGAAACGAGCGGTCCGAAAGCAACGCTTTCACTGCCATACTCATCCAGGAAGTAACCAAGGGAAGTACACTGAACTAGGCAAGAAGCCAGATGAAACCTAGTTAAGTCATCCAGGGGATAAGATGGAGTCCTTTCCTATAAGGACGATGAAGTTGATTGTTGATTGACGAGGGACATGGAGCTACGAGATCCAGTAATCGGGAAAGATGGCCTTTTGAATGTCGTCGAAATCGATGTCCAGGACGTGACGAGGCCTGCGATGCCTGAGGAAACTTCTAAATGTGAGTGGATGCTCCAGAATATCTGCAACCAGAGGATTAGGATGGTCCTTAATCTTCGGCAGCAACTTCTTCAACGACTCCTGGACATAGCTACCAATTGGAGGTATATGGAAAGATATATGGAATACAATGGTAGAAAGATACGAAAGTTTATAGGGAAGACAAAAATTAGATCAACCAATCAGGATATAGTAATAACCGATCAAAGAAATTTTACAATTAAAGAAGTTATAGGAGTTACAGAATGACCAATTAGAACTAAGCGAGCGATCTTGTTGAGAGGAACTCAAGTCCGCTTCTAAGAGCCAACCGCTTATAATAACTTGATAAAGAAAGTAATCGATTATTTTTATAGAAAATAATTAACCTTGACTATTACGAATAATTAAAAACGATCACTCAAATCTTTACAAACAAAAATTTATAATTACAAAGAACACAATTGATAACTATAGATAAGAGTGATCTTCCAATTCTTCATAATTTATTTTGTCAAATACTTTGTCAGCGGCAGCCAGGGTAAAACTGGCATGGGACCATCGTCGCTATTCAATTGGATGTTTGTCGCCTTGTTCTTTACAATTTTGAGGGACTCCATAAAGTGTAATAATTTATCATTGTTACAATTGTGAATAACTTCGAACAGATCTTTTGAATAGTTGTGTTGTTCTTTGAGGACATGGTCCGCAAATGAGGATACCCCTGTCTTAGCATACCTAACGCAAGCTATGTGTTCCTTAAGTCGATTCTTCACACCTCTTTTGGAGCTTCCCACATAAAATTTATCACACGACGCACATTTTAATTTGTATATGCCAACTTTATCTTTTGCAGGAATTTGGTCTTTAACAGAACTCAAAGTACTTAGTTCTAATTGGTCATTCTGTAACTCCTATAACTTCCTTAATTGTAAAATTTCTTTGATCGGTTATTACTATATCCTGATTGGTAGATCTAATTTTTATCTTTCCTATAAACTTTCGTATCTTTCTACCATTTGAATGATACGCTTCCTCCACTACGTACTCCTCAAGGTGACTATGTCCAAACGGATCAGGACAAGGCCCAAGTCATTGCAGATTCACTGGAAATGCAGTTTGTTACTCCCACCAACGATAAGCCCGAGAGCCAAATCATGTCTCAGCGTGTGGAAGAAGGTATTGTCAACTTTGATGAAGTCCCGCAGCATTTAACGAAGTACAACATCGAGGCTGGAGAGATCGCCAACATCATAAGTAAACTGAAAAAGAAGAAGGCTCCAGGAAAAGACAAGGTGAGTAATAACGCCCTTATGAATCTCCCAAAGAACTTTATTGACTTTCTCACCAATATCATTAGCGACTGCTGGAAATTTTCTTATTTCCCTGTGGCTTGGAAGAAATCTATTGTGTTGAGTGTCCCCAAGCAGGGGCAAAATCCTGCAATTCCGGCGAGTTACCGACCTATTAGCCTGCTACCCACGATGTCCAAGGTGTTGGAGAGAACGATCCTCGTCAGATTCCAAGATCACTGTCTAGCAAATGACCTTTTTCGGGAAGAGCAGTTTGGCTTTCGTGCTGTCCACTCTTGTCCGATGCAGATATGGAGGCTCGTTAAAGACCTGAGCACCCCCCTGAACCTATCCAGGTACTGTGGGGTGGTATTTCTCGATGTCAGTAAAGCTTTTGACCAAGTGTGGCATGAGGGCCTTGTCTACAAAATGATCAGAGACGGGTTCCCTGCCGATTTGATTTTGATGGTGAAATCCTTTCTTGACGGCAGATCCTATCAAGCCAAAGTTGGAGAAGATCTTTCCACACCCCGTGTTGTAAAGGCCGGTGTCCCTCAGGGTTCTGTCCTCGGGCCTGTGCTATTTAATTACTTTGTACATGATTTCCCGAAACCCCAAAATTGTAATCTGTATCTTTATGCGGATGACACTGCCATTATGACATGGGCACACCAGCCGGCTCACGTTATCACTCGGCTGCAGAGCGCCTTGAAGCAGTTCGAAGACTGGAAAGTGCATAGGCTTTGTACCTCAATAGGAAGCTCAAGCATTCCCCAGATTCTCTTGTTCTGTTCAATAAGAAACTGGACTGGGTGGACAACTACAAGTATCTGGGAGTTATCATTGACTCAAGACTCTCATGGAATCAGCATATGTCCTATGCTCTGAACAAAGCGAAGAGGGCTAAGTACAGTATCATAGCTCTCATGGGTCGCAACAGCGCCCTCAGCATTGACAACAAGCTACTTCTGTACAAATCGATTATCCGGACCATACTCCTCTATGGCATGGCTGCGTGGGCGACTATCTGTAAAACCAGATGGAGTGAACTACAGTCATTCCAGAATGTTACCCTGAGGACCATTGCCCAGCTGGACAGAAGGACGGTGAAAAACCAATCCATCCATTTGGATTTAAACATGGCCCATATCGGAAAGTTTATACAGGATCTCCTTTTGATTATGATACAGAAGATGAAGACTCACGACAATAACCTTGTGAAAGGGATACTGAAGAACTCAATGAATATGAACTGGCATACGAAGTATCGTAAACCGAGGCACGATCTTGACATCAATTTTGAAGATATTAGCAACGTCTCTTTCCCAGACTACTGAAAGATGTGATAATCTTATTTCTCCTTGTATTTTTTTTTCCGTTTGTTTTTTTTTCTGACAATCGTCAATATTATTTTCTTTTTTGTATAATATGGAAGACCGCTTGGGTTGGTTAGGCTTCTTGACTACCTCAGTGTATTTCATTTGGAGTTTATTCTGGTTGGATGAGCTTTGTGAAAACGCTGCTTTTGTCCCATCCTAAAAAATGTACACTTCACTGTTCGATTGTCGATTGTCGACCATTGTATTCACTCACTGATGAAGGATTTGTGAAATCCGAAATGCGCATCTGAGGAAATAAAAAGAATTGATGTGGATTAGTGTTTTCTTTTGTTCCATTTTTTTTATACAGTTTCTTCTTTTGAATCAGTGTAGTTCACTTTTCCAACTTTTTATATTTTTTGCACAACCGTAATGACGGCCTCCATGCGATGACGTAATGAAAAGGTGAATATGGCGTGTTCGACAACCTTGATATTGTGAGTTCGAATCCTTCAGAATACACTTTTTAAACAGAATCAACGTTGTTTCCCGTCTTCGTTTTGCTTTGACAAGCTCAGCGAAGACGGGAACGCATTTTTTGTATTACACTTTTACCTGTGTTAACGTGAAAGAATACGCATGAAACTTATATGGTTGGAAAGGTCCTATGCTGTAGATGTGCACAATATATTTTGTTTGTGTATTTGTTCACGTTAACACAGGTAAAAGCGTTTCAAAAAAGGTAGCATTAAGGAACAGGTTGTGCGCCATATTTGTCAACGCATGTAGCATTGCCTTTTTTATTTTTATTTTTTTAATTTAAGTATCAAATTAACTCAAATCATTGTTGATATTCATTTGAAAGCATTTTAATTGTTGATTTGTTGGTGTTCATTTTGTCAAACGAATTTCGGCAATTTTGACAATTTCGGTTAAAAATAATATAGAATTAGTCAAAAAATTAAAAAAAAAATTAAAAAATAAAGTGGTCAAAGACGGTGAGATACTAGTTTCGTTTGACATTGTCTCACTATTTCCCAATGTACCTATTCCTGAAACTCTTAATTTCCTTAAAGACATTCTTCGCAAGAACCAAATCCCTGAAATTAAGATTAATGAATGTATAAGTTTAACAGAACTCTGCGTCAACAACAACATCTTTCAATACAATGGCCAGGTTTATAAAATGAATAGTGGCACTCCCATGGGATCATGCCTCAGTCCGATAATGGCTGAGATTTTCCTCAAAAGTTTCGAGGACATTCTAAAAAACTCTGGTAACTATTTTCCCGACACTTGGTTCCGGTACGTCGATGACATTTTTGCCATTTTCGATACCAATATTTGTGATGTAAATAATTTCGTTCAACACATCAATAGCTTCTTTCCCTCGATCAAGTTTACTTTCGAAATGGAAGAGAATAATAAGCTGCCCTTTTTGGATATTTTAATTATCAGGGATAATAACTCATTATCTTTCGACGTTTTTTGAAAACCAACCAATAAACTAAATTACATTCCCATTGATTCTAGTCACCCCTGGAACCAAAAAGTTTCCACGTTTATCTTTATGATCGATAGAGCCCTCAATGTTCCCCTAAGTAAAAACGCTTTGGAGCACGAAATCTCCTTAATTAAAAATATTGCTATAAAAAACGGTTAAGAACTGTTGTAGACCTGTTAAGAAAAAAGGAAATTCAAAAAGTTTATTTCAGACACAACCTCCTTACACACCGTTAAAGAAAAGAAAAAAATTATCTCCCTACCCTATAATAAGTTTTTTATTAAAGGACTTAATTCGATCTTTAAACCACATAACATTTCTTTATCTTTTAGCAACCCGAACCAAATAAGATATTTATTGGATAATTCCAAAGACAAAGTATCACACCTACAGAAGTCTGGAATCTATGAAGCCCACTGTTCCCATTGCCCAATGGTTTACAAAGGTCAAACGAAACGCAGTTTATCAACCAGATTTAAAGAATACATAGACCACAGAAGATTCGGGAGAAGCAACCTTTCCGCCATAGCAAAACACTCCATCGAGACTGGACATGATTTTTCTATCGATAATTTAAAATTGTTACATTCAATAAATAAAAAACACCTGCTGGACGCTTTTGAAAGTATGGCCATACAAAAAACCAATAACAATTTACTACTAAATTCAGACTCAGGTCCCATTGGCGACTCAGCATTAATCCAATGGTGGACCCAACTGTCCAATCATTAATTTGTCCCCTTCTGGTGTAATTTCTCTGATTGGCTTAAAACCGTGGTCTTTTCGCTGTATAAACTCAGTTTTTCCGCTTTCCGCATTCTGCTGACAGTGATGGAGGTAACTGGCGTATTGCGCAGAATAAAAGAAACAAAGGTGGTGTTAGGATAGACAACATTCAGTCTACTGTCGATATCAAAAATGGTGTTTCTGTAGCCAGACGAGGTAACAAAGCCAAGCTTGGTTATTCCCAAAGTAATGCCACCCATGGAAAGGGAGTTATTTACATTCCTCCGATTATTATTCGTCATCACGGAAAACCAATCAAGGAAATTCTAGAGGAAATCACAAAACATGTGTCTTTAGATAAAATCATCTGCCACACTGGTCGTAAGGACACCATTAAAATTAAGTGTCTTGATGAGGACACGCACAAAATTCTAGTATCTGGATTAAAGAATAACGATGTGCTAAAAATCCAGCATCATCAGCTCAAATCAGAAAAGCTGCTGAAATATGTTGTCCGAAATGTTGACACAACGTATGACCTAGAAGACTTTTGTGATGACCTCAGGAAGGCAAATTATTACCCAGAAAAGGCAATCAGGTTGAAAAAGGCAAATGGTTCCGTTGAAATGCCACTGGTGTTGGTTTTACTCCAAAACACTGAGCATAATAAGTCCTTTTTGAGTTTAAAGCGTGTCGGTCCTCTTGCTGTTACTGTAGAATTATTTAGAGGCAACAAAAGGCCCTTACAGTGTTACAACTGTTTACGTTTTGGGCACGTCTACCAAGGTTGCACCGAATCGCCTAGATGCAACAAGTGCGCAGGTGACCATCAGTCGAGGGACTGTGCTAATGTAAAGGGTAAAGACCCCCCTAAATGCATTCGTTGTGATGGTCAGCATACTTCAAGTTACACCAAATGTCCGAAATATCCCCAAGTCAAAAGGATCAAAAGCACTAAAGTAGTTGATGGCAGAACCTATGCTTCAGTCGCATCCAGCTCTTCTCATTCAGATGCGGTCGATCCAATCCAATTGCGTAGCATTTATAGGAGTCTGGGTAACCTTCTTAACCTCTGTAAGGAAAGTGGCAACGTACTGCCACAGGTTGCGTCCCACGAAATCAAGAACTGACCATGGACAGACACCACTACAGAACAATTACCCACGGAAAGCTTCGTTGCAATATATGGAACGCCAGGGGAATCTATCGGAAGCGCATCGAATATTACAATTTCATCATTAATTGGAATATTGGCATAGCTTTCGTGTGTGAGACGCACCTGAAATCAACTCAAGCTTTTAACTTGCCGGGTTATCATGTTTATCGAAAGGATCGACCTCTGGGTAACAACGCCAGTCAAGCATTTGGTGGAGCAGCTATCATTGTCAAAGATGGCATTGAACATCGTGAGACTGTCACTCCAAATTATGTAGGAATGGAAGCTGTTTCCGTGATAATAAATGACGCCGACGCAGGTGAAATTAAATTCACCTCTCTGTATAATTCTCCTAGGCATAAACTTGGACCGTGCGAGCTTGATGAGCTGCTGTCTGGGCCCGTTCCAGTGATTATGGCGGGAGACTTTAATGCTAAGCACCCTGCTTGGAATTCCAAATGCTCCAACCAAAATGGCAATATCCTCTATGGATATACTCTAAACGAGATTGACACCTTTGTTGCTGGACCCCTTGATGACACGTATTACTGCGACCATTCTCCTGTCAGTGACGTGCTGGACGTTGTAGTTCTTAAAGGATTCTTTAAGCCCTATAATATTTTCACAGTCGACGACTTATCCTCTGACCACCGTCCAGTGATGCACTTATCTTTGAGGGCTTGAACATCGATGTTAAGATTGGGCTTCGCTCCAAACAAGACTGGAAACTCTTCAGGGATATCCTTAGAGAAAACAGCATTCCATATAAGGAGGTTATTGACAACGAGGATGTTAATGCAAATATCAGTTCTATTACTCGGGTTATCAATGATGCTACAGCTTCCAGCACTTTCACTACTGATCGAAAGCGTCCTGAACATCTCGACCTCCCTACTTACATCAGGCGTCTCATACTTGAAAGAAATTCCTATAGAAGGTTATGGCAGCGTAAACGACTTCCCTTCTTCAAGACGAAATACAACAGGCTAGCTCGCAAGGTCCAGGAAGAGGTTAAAGCATTACGTAATCAAAGATGGAGCGAAAAGCTAAAGTCCCTGTCAGTCCAAGACAACTCACTCTGGGGTACTGTAAGGGCTCTAAAAGGAAACAGACCCATCAACTTACCACCGCTGCTTACCGCAAATGGCAATGCTGTCACGGGCGATCAAGATAAAGCTCAACTGATCGCCGAATCCCTGATTAAACAATTTACCACTCCTGGTGAGAACAACCCGGATAATTTCCCAAATATTCGTCTTGTCAACGATGGATGTATCGCATACGAGCTCACTCATCGTATTTCTACCTGTGAGGACACTATTGGTGTTCAGGAAATCTCCGATGTCATCAAGCATCTTAAAAGCAGGAAAGCAGCAGGTATCGATTCCATCACTAATAGCACTCTCAAGAACTTACCTCCTAATGTTGTTGCGACTATTACCAGAGCCATGAATGACTGCTGGAGACATGGTTACTTTCCTGTCAAGTGGAAAGAGTCTGTAATCGTTACCATACCGAAGCCTGGTCTAAACCCTGCTCTCCCTGTCAGCTATAGGCCTATAAGCTTGTTACCTATGCTATCAAAAGTGTTTGAACGCATCATTCTTAAGAGATTTAACGACTTCTGTGTGGCTAACAATCTTGTTCGTGAAGAGCAATTCGGCTTTCGACCAGGTCACTCCTGCCAACTCCAGATCTGGAGGCTTGTTGCAGATTTAAACACTCCTCTTAACTGCGCTAAATATGGTGGTCTTGTGTTTTTGGATGTCCGAAAAGCTTTTGATCAGGTTTGGCACGAAGGCCTAATACACAAAATGATTACTTGTGGATTTCCGGACGATTTTAATGCCTTGATTAGATCCTTTCTGTCGAACAGGATATTTCGAGTAAAGGTTGGCTGCTCCTTGTCAAACCCGTGTGACGTCAAAGCTGGTGTTCCCCAGGGTTCTGTTCTTGGCCCTGCACTCTTCAACTTTTTCATCCATGACTTCCCAACATTTACAAAATGCAAGCTGTATCTGTTCGCTGACGACGCGTCCATCATGACCACTGCTCGCGTTCCCGCTCATGTCATATCTCGATTGCAGAATGCCTTACATAAGTGCGAGAAATGGTTTGCTAAGTGGAGACTCAAACTAAACGTCGACAAGTGCAAAGCTATGTTTATTACCAAGAAACTTCGAAAACCCCCGAAGCCTCTCCTTCTTTCGGGTAGAGAGCTCGAATGGGTGAAGAATTACAAATACCTCGGAGTGGTGATAGATGCCAAGCTAAATTGGGGTGACCACGTCTCCTATGCTATCAATAAGGCTAAGAAGGCAAAGTTCAGCCTGGTCGCCCTCCTGGGGCGAAACAGCGCTCTTGGAATAGATAGCAAACTTTTGCTATATAAAATGGTAATCCGGACCATTCTGTTATATGGTATGCCTGCCTGGGCCACAATATGTAAGTCCAGATGGAAGGACCTCCAAACTTTCCAAAACGTTACCTTGAGGACCATTGCTCAACTTGACAGGAGAGTTGCAACAAATACTTCTATTGCCGACGATTTTGAGATACCTCCCATTGGAAATCACGTCCAGGAATTGATGAAAAAGCTGCTTCCGAAGATGAAGGACCATCCCAATCCTCTGGTTGCAGGTATTCTTGAGCACCCGCTTACCTTCAGAAGCCTTCTTAGACATCGCAGGCCACGTCACCTGCTGGACATCAATTTCGACGACATCCAAAAGGCGATATTTCCCGAATATTGGATCTCCTAGCTCCTCGTGTCCCTTGTCCCTCGTCAATCAACAATCAACACTATCGTCCTGATAGGAAAGGACTCCATCTTATCCTCTGGATGACTTAACTAGGTTTCATCTGGCTTCTTGCCTAGTTCAGTGTACTTCCCGTGGTTACTTTCTGGACGAGTATGGCAGTGAAAGCGTTGCTTTCGGACCACTCGTTTCGTTTTACCTGCACTGTTCGATTGTCGATTGATTGTCGCTTTCAAGTCAGTTCACTCGATTCCCCCAAGTGTACTCCTTGGTCCCTGCTGAATGATGATAGCCTTGCTGTCGAAAAGCGCTTTCAGGTTCAGGTTGTATTTTTCCTTAATTTTTGTTGTGGTGAAAGAGTTTTTTATTTCTTTTATTTACTATTATCCACATACTTATTTTTTCCTTTTTTGTCATATTAGTACACATTCTGTTTATTTTTGTGCCTTTATTCCGGAAAATTTTTCATAGTACCTATAATGTACAGTCCTCATCCGATAAGTTAAATCTCGACCTTGAAGGGAAGAAATTTATTCTATTGCTAAAATGGGAGGCAAGAGGATGAAAAAAAATCTGACATAGTACTAGTACTTCCATGATTTCTTTCTCTAATTTCCTCAGTATGAGGACCGAGATTGCTCTCTGCTTTTCAAACACCAACGACTGTGATTCTTCTCTAATTTTCAAACTAGTTGAAATAAAAATCACTATGGATTAACGTGAAAATACAGTGTCGTAAAAATCGAATGAATCATTTATTAGAAGAAAGCTGGGTGAAAAAATACTAGTAAAGTGTGTGTCATATAAAACCTACAAAATACAAATAGATATCACAAGCAAATAAACTACAAACAAATTCACAAATAAATAAGATTATCCGTTGCGTTCGGTTGTAGATAACTAAGATAATTGCAAAGGCTCCATCTCATGTAATCAGTCAACATAACTACAAGATCATTGTCATACTGATATAAATAAGTCGGCTATGTCGATTTCAGCTACAAAATCGAAATTTCAGCATCAAATTTTTATTTCCATTTTCAGTACAACTGCTTTATTTCCATTCGCAGGCCAAGTTTTAAGGTTCATATTGAAATAACATTACTTTAATATTAATGTTTTTCAGGAAATAAATACTTTGCTGTTTATACGCAGATTCGCTAAAAATAAGAAGTTAATAATATGTTACTTTTTAATTAATAATTTTAGTCACAAAATTGTGATCACAAAAACATTTTCACACTTTAAGCAAACTTCCTAGTCTAGAAGTAATTTGGTAAATTGTTTATAGAGTAATTCGGATAATTTATTTAACATATAGCATTCTCGTTCAGCTTTATGTTAAATATTGAATCATACACCACTGAATCAAAATAACTCGTTCATGGATTAAAACTTAGCTAATGGAACTTTAATTATTCCTTGTAATTTAAAACTTTGCTAGAAGAATTATTGTAATTGTTATTATTAACACATTAAACATAGAAGGTAATAATATTTCACACAGTCCATATACTGTATGGATAAGCAATAAAACCATTAGAAATAATTAGAGTTTCATAACTCTACAACTTCAAATTACCATTTTAATTTTGTAATTATTTGGAAAGCGTTTTCAGAGAATCCTTAAATGAGTTTTAAAATATTGCAGAGTTCCCTAATTAAATGCCAATGGAGAATTTAATTTTAATCTAATCGATTACTGAGCGATTAAACTGTACTAGCTAAACTTATTAAAATTTTATATTTCTGTTTAATATAAAATTATGATGAATGAGTTTTATGAAGCTGAAGTTTTTAGAAGTAACCTACATTTCAACAGTTATATTGTGTAGTCAAATATTTGTATACAGTTTGTATATTAAATGTTGGGTGCTACTTGAAGGAACGTTTCCTTAGGACAAAATAAGACGAAAATGGATTTATATATACCCGCCCCCCCCGTAACGGATTTATATATACCCCCTTTTCTGTTTAGTCACAGTAGATGGCTAAGCAGTGATGGTTAAATTAGCGATGGTCGCATGATCGGTCATCGCGTCGATGTGCAGATAGTGAACCTTAGTCGATGATTATAATTATCTTGTAAGTGGGAAAGTAAAAGAAATCCTCGTGTATCGTGTCAAGGAGCTACAGGTGAGTGAACGATTTAGGCTTATTGATTTATCGTGCAAACTTTAATACATTTTTTACAAATTTGGTTCATACAGTTTTACATGAATTTCATACATTTCTAAATTTAATATTTTAAGAAATTTAGGCGAGAAAAAAAATAAAGAAAGTTCCGTGACGGTGTACGTTGAATGATGGGCGGCCAGGCCGACATGAATGACCGTCCGTTAGCTGAAGTTCATCGTTACGGAACTTGTATTTGAAACTTTTCTTTCTAAAACATTTCCCTGTGAGATATTTCGCATATCAACTTAAATGCCACCTTGTACGAGGGCAAATCAATAAGTCGGTTCCACGATTTTTTCACAGCAATTTGTTGGCCAACAAGCCGATATTTGGTGTGCAGGAGTAACAGTTCATTACTTATTTTTCTATATATTCACCACCGACGGCAATGCATTTTTCCTACCGTGACACCAATTTGGATATGCCAGCTGCATTAAACGTCGTCGGCTGCTGGTGTAACCACTGCCGCACAGCATATCGCACTTCACGATCAGATTGAGAAGTGCTGGCCAGCCAATACCTTTTCATCGGGTCGAAGTGGTGATAATCCGAGGGCGCCAGATCCATACCTCCCATGATTTCCCAGCCATACCTAGCGATTTTTCCTTGACCGCCATTGCCACCACACGGCGTAGCTTGGTAAGCGTGGCAGTGTAGTATATTGCGTTGATTGTTCCACATGCTGTCCGGCAGTGATTACGCCAGCAGCCGACGACGTTTTATACAGTTGGCATATCCAAGTTGGTGTCACGGTGGGAAAAATGCATTGCCATTGTGACATTCCATGTCAGTTTGGCGCATACGGCTCGGCGGAGGATCAATTCTTTTTGTTATTTTATTATTATGTCCAAATAGTGCCTTTCAGTATATGGTGAAATTTTTATGAGTTAATTGTGTGTTGGGGAAAATATTTTGAAAATGATAATATTTGTTTTTAAATGGCACTTTTGTTTTTTTTGTGTTGTTGCCATTGTTGTAAAATAAACGATCGCTGTTGCAAGGAGTGGTTAGTTGCAACAGAGATCGCGTATGCTGGGGTGACATTGTTTTGTTGATAAGGCGGTGTTGACATGCAGTGAGAGTTGTTGTGGTAGAAATATGGAACTGTACTGTTAGTATTCTGTTTTGTTTTTCAGCAGAGATGTTTTTTTAGGTGCGGTTGAGTTAAGCTGAGTGCTTAGAAGTGCCGAAATGGAGCACTGTTTGGAGTTGTTTGTTTTTTTATTTTAGTTCCATTAGCGTGGATTCGTCTTAGCGTACGTCGGCCGTGACGTGAAATTCGAACGCTGCTGCGGCTTGGCCACCGTCTTTCTGGATGAGTGGTAATAAGTTAAAGACTTTGAAGACGTTGCGGGGTGAGTACTGTTGTCATGATCATTTTGACGCGGCTTGAGGAGCATCATCAGTCAACAATTCATGAACAGTGCAGTGAGTTTGAAACTGAGAACTCGTTTCTCGCCGAAATTGGGCCTGTGGAACTGTGTCGCTTTAAACACCAAAACTGGCATCTTTAAGTTGTCATATTTACATATACTCTTGTTGTAGATGTCTTTATCGAGAGAAGAATCACTGTAGTTACTTATTTAAAGTAGATTAAGAGTATAGTAAGGTTAGTTTGGTGCTTCTTATAAAGAAGGTGATACTCAGTGTCTCGAGTTGCTACGAGTGAGACGGTTAAGGGCTATTGGGCTTTATAGACCACCCTGTGGTGCAGGATACCCAAGGGTGTGTTAGTTACGAACCGTGGTCAATGTGTGTCACCCAGAGGGTTACAGTGGTCCCCCCTCATGACTTAAAGGGACCACATAACGTCTTCTGAACGTTTACCGGCTTCTGAAGGGGTGTCACCATTTGTCCAAAAAGTTTGTCACTGTGTCCGTTAAGTAAAGCAGGCTGCTCAAGCTAGCAATAGCCCAGTCTCCTCCTTCTTTATTTGATTCAGTATTTGACGGTAATAACCTGATTAGTTGGTGTCTAAGTGTGTACTGAATTATGTAAATATATATGTTAATGAGTATTAATGGTTTTTGAGGAGCTTCTCATTTTGTGTTGGATCATGTGTGTCCTGAATATTAAAATGGTTGTTTTTTTATGTATTCTGTGCTTATTATTTGCCAACATTACACCTCTAGACACTCCAGAACCTAGATAAGCCGACCTCTCACGTTTTTGTTTATGCTGGGGTGGTAAACCCGTATTAAGAGGGAGGGGGGTTTGTCACACCATCGATGGTGGATATATAGAAAAATACGGTGACAATTATTGAGCTATGTGAAAAAAACGTGATAACTTTTTAACAATTGGCGAGATTCAGTTAAAACTTGGCAGTTGAATGCAGGGCATGTTGGGATATTTTTGAGCATGCGCACTCGTGTTGTTGTTGTTGTTGTTCATTTTTCGTTGTTCTGTCATCCCTATTATCCAAAGTGATCTAGATTTCGAAAAGATATGGTTCATGCAGGACGGAGCAAGACCCCATCGGACCACTAGAGTGTTTGAAGTCCTGGAAGAGCAATTTAGAGAGGACATTCTGGCTTTGGGGTACCCAGAGGCCACTGGAATGGGAATCGCTTGGCCGCCATATTCTCCTGATCTCAACCCTTGTGACTCAATTTTGTGGGGCAATATCACAGATTACCGGTTACACAGATGGGACAATTGAAGGTAATCCTATGGAGCAAATGGAAACAGGTCACGTGACTGCGACACATGCGCCAGCTGGCGTTACAGTGGGACCACGCCAGTAGCTGTATAGTTCCCTGAACGTAAACAACATTGTTGTTGAGCAGTGTTCGTGAAAAATATTAATATATTTCAGCTTTAAAGGAAAGATAATCGATAGAAAACTGTTATTGGATTAATCTTGAAGTTTCTAGCATCGGTTTATCTATTTGACATTAAATGAATTATTTTTTAATAAACATCTATGTTACTTTGCAGATCAAGTTTAATAGCTTCTAAGATCACGCATTTCCTTCGGAAGGGAAGTAAAGCCGTTGGTCCCGTGTAGTCGTTTGCCGACTGCACGTTAAAGAACCCTTGCGAGGCAAAATTTGCGGCCCCTATAACGCCGTCCTGAAATGACCATAGCAGTTGAAAAGGACGTTAATACCAAACAAATCAAACCTAATAGCTTTTAAACACTGATTAGCCTATTATAGTTAAGCTGTGCTTGTAAAATACCCAGAAAATTTTTATTTGAAGAATAGTGTTTTTTCAGAATTTACAGTATACAAAGAGGAGAAATTTGCTGATTAAGTTAAAAACGAATAAAAATGTAATGAAAATGAATATTTATTAACAAGTTCATGTTCATACATGTGCTAGTTTTTTCATTATTTTTCTCCTTGATTTTTTTAATTTTAATTTTATTTTTATTGAACCATTTCACAGTTGAGAAAATATGTTTAAACCCAAAAGAAATTACATGCCAATGTGGTTATTCATGTCAAATAAGATGAAACGGGAAAATATCATTAAAAAAGAATAAGAAAAGCAAAATTGTTCTTGAAAAAAATTACTTCCAGATCTTCTCTGTATTTTCCCAGAATCTGATTATACCAATTATGCACATGTTACTCTCATTCAAATATTTGAAAAATTTTTAAGTCAAGAAATTATAATTCTAATTATAGAAGAATCATCAACATATACTTTGCAGAAAGAAGGTATGAATCGGATTTAGTTCAGAAGAGGTATATATTTTTTTTTTTATTCATGCCAAACTGTATTAATCTGTTTATAATTTAGTTCCTAGCAAACGTTGGGAATCATCTTCTGATCTGAGAAACGAATTAGGAGTAAATGCTATGAGAAGGGATAGCTTCTTAGATATCTGCAAATGTATACACTTACTAAAGACACCACGATAGATCAGTCTGACAAAAGTCATTTGATAATCACATCATATATGCCTTCAGGATCTCCAAGTCCTTCGATTTCAAAATCTAGCATTATTTCAGCTAGAATATGTGATGATATATATACGTTTAGTGTCGCTATGGTCATAGAAAGCGACCCCCATAGCTGCTCCACAATGCACAATAGAAATATAGGATTTTAGCATTGACTGTTTTGTTTCATTTCATGCAAAATGGCATTTATCTTTATTTATAATATTTTTATTAGTAATAAAGGTAGTTTGTTACTATATGTTCAAAATACTAGTCAAAATTTAAAGGGAAAAAGATTTTTAATATACGTATATTTCCATTACTAGCTAAACCGGTGCGACTTACATTCGCACAGAAAAAACGAAACTCATAATGCATATTTTTGGAGTTTTGCCTATTTGTCTTAAAATTATGTATCATTCGGTCATTTGCCGTTTGTTTAGCTCGCTGAGAGTCGCTTTTCTCTGTCTCCGGGAATTTCATTTAATCTACTGCACCTCGTATATTCTCTCATATAAAAAAATCTTGAAGCAGCAACTTCTGCACTTCTTTGCGTAAAATAATTTGAAATGACTCCATAAATTTTACTTGCCGTTCAGATTTGTCATCCTCACATACAACTTGAGAACTGGCTTGAGAGAATTTGGGCCTAATTTCCGTTATTTGTTTACACCAGGACATTTTTATTAGGCTTTATCTAAATTGGCGTGTTTCTGTTTTCTTCAAATATGATTTAATTAAATTATTAAAAACCTAAAAAGAACTGAATAATAATAATAATAATAATAATAATAACAAATTACTACACTGGAACACTAATGAGAACAAACAAAATCATTTACATAATCTAAAACGTGCCTATAGGGAGAAATATCAAAACATAAACATTGAATATCCGCCATCTTTTGAGGGCATCGAGACCCATGGCTGCCATGGCTCTGAACTTATCCCATTGTTATACAATACATCCAAACACGCAACAACTCGTTACCATCGTTATACAATAACAAGTGGGGCAAAAACGGCGATGAGTAGCAGTATAGGATTGCCTTCTTCTTACCCATCATTCAATGCGAAGATATTTTCCCCTATACGCGTTTGAAACCATACGGCTACTGGAGCCATGTATATGTAAATATTTTGTAGCTAATTGATCAAATAGTGCTTAAAAATGCTGTGATTTATATATAAAAATCTAAAAAGGAATAGAATAATAAATTATATTATTTCCTCTTTAAAAACATAAAAATCTTTCAGTCGTCATGATCATTCTACAAATGTTCAAGGCGAAAGCGTTTTCGTTAAATGCAAAATTCCGATAAAGAAAAGGATTACAATTTTTGCCGACAGATGTCGCTTTAATTCATAGGTCCTTTACCGCCGACCCAATCATCAAAATTAACTATGATTCTTATTTGTTCCGGTTCATAATCGATTTCTTGAACAAATGGAATTCTTTCTACACTGGGCGCGTTCGACATGTGCACACTAAATGCACCTAGTGACGTCCCTCAGAGCGAGCGGTGAAAAAAGTATAGTGCATTTTGTGTCTGTCATGAAAAACGGGAAAGAGCACGAAAGTGGGATGTTTCACCTCACCCGTGCTATCATGAATAATAAACATACTGCTCAAAATAAAACCCATCATAACATCTGCATTCATATAACACGCCGAAATCGATCATTACACAGTAGATTTCAATATCAGTTTAAACGATATACAGATTTCAATTATTTTATTATACCTGTTGGCTCTTTAACGGTAACTAAAACTCCGGACAATCCGCACATTCCGTTTTACCTCAGCAGCTCAGCCGCTTTCAGCCAAGCTCAGCAAAGACATTCCTTTATGCTATGCTGAGCTTTAGCTGAGCAAGTTGTGACGTCACATTTGCTTCAGCCAAATCACAGCAATCTAAGCATATCAAAGAGGTGCTTACAAATGCTGAGGAAGGCTGAAAGAAGATGGCGGCGCCCATGGATGAAGTTAGTTGTAAGGAAAAGGCTAAGAGTAAAGCCAGTAAGATTTAAATTACGTTACCTTATGCCTTTTTATGAAAGCTGGCCACTTAAATTAATTGTAGAAATCATTAATTTAATGAATAAATTAATTTTTAAAATGTTAGGATTTTCTAGTGGATTTTTTAGTTTACTGATCGCATTTTTATTCAGCAAATTTTCAGCAAATCGTTCCTTTTTGGCAATGCAAAACATCTAAATGCGCATGCGCGAGGCAAAGAATCAACTCAGCAGCTAGGCTGAAGAGGCTGAGCTGCTGAGGTAAAAAGGAATGTGCGGTATCTATCGCTACATTTCAAGCTCTAGGGCAGCGCCATCTTGCAACGCACTAAACGACTCTGCTCCTAACCTAGGGTCAATTTGGTGCGCGCACGAAACGCCCGATAGTGCGCGCACTCGCGATGACAAACACGCGCGGGTTCCATGACGAATACGTTAGTGCGTGATGTCGAACGCGCCCACTATTTATTCAGGGCTTGGCGGTGAAATTATTTCGTTTAACTCTAAAATATTTAGCGAAGCGGTATTTTTCCACCATTGTGAAAAGATTGGGAATTGACGTAGCCACCGATAAGAAATTCTTATCGGTGGCTACCAACGATATGAAATGAGTAGATCGCTCATGAGCTGCTTTCAGCGCCATTATCGTGTCCCCATTTGAAGGCCTGGCGGCCATTGCTTTGGTAGTAAAAAAATGGCTTTCATCGATCTTTACGTGTGTAATTTTGCGTAGATAAACATACCAAAAATCAATGCCGATTTCTTGTTCAGCTTTAAATTGTAATAAAAGATATATTAAAGGTTCACCACTGACCTTTCACAGGTGTATTTTTTATTTTCTGCGTCTTAGAATGTTTTTCTCATGTAAAAATCCTGGTCTTTCATATCGTGATTGGTTGATTAGATGTATCCAACGTTGTTATCGTCGTTTCAGTGATACCAGAATGATTGTTTAGAGGTATTTATGAAATTATATACCGCATTTATTAAAAACCTTCTAAATTTGGGAGATCGCATAAGAAATTTCAGACTACAAGCACGATGTTGGTGGGGGGGGGGGTGCTTTCTCAGCTGGCGACAAAGCAGATATACAGTAATGGCGCTTTGGCTGGCGATGTTCAGACTACCATAGTAATGGCGCCTGCAGTGTAATAACATGGAAGAATGGAGATTAGTTCCACTTTTCGCCGCCTTCAAATTGCCCCAAAGATGGCGGCCAAATAAGCGATCTACTCATTTCATATCGTTGGTGGCTACGGAATTGAACAGCCATGAACGACAACAACGCACTGGCTAGCCGACTTTTCTCATTTTTATTCTGTTAAATGACAGCCAATCATAAAATATCTCCATTTCTAAGGCCACCAATGATAGCAATGGAAACGACAATAACACTTCCTTATTGGATAGTTTAAATTTTCAAATTTCAAAAAGCCTTAAATTTTAACACCGTAGCAAAAACCTCGAATTTGGTTATATAGCAGATTTCATCAATGGTCGGGTGGCAACATTTTGCACTCAAAAGCGAAGTTATAATTATAAATTAATAAACAATCAATAAATATTTTTAATGATGGTTTTATTCATTCAATCGAACATGGATACATGTGTTTTTAAGTAAATTATTTTCTTGTTGGTTTTATTTTCTTGTTCATTATTACGTTGGTGTATGAGGAAAACTATACGAAATAATCAAATTGTTGGGGCATGCGACTTTGGCCGTAACAACGCCACTTAAAAAATAAAGCCTTCTCACTGCCAGGGCTGACGCAGTGACCAGGCTTTGTTTTTTAGGTGGTGTTGGCCGTAACCACCGAGAGAGAAGGCCTCTGCCAACACCTCCTACAAAGAAAGCCTCACAACTGAAACGTCACATATTGTTACATCATCATAATTCGACCATTGTTGATCGTATTTCTACCAATAGTAAGCCCTAAATTTGGTCGACTTATAATGGTGTAACAATGTATGACTTTTCAGTTGTGAGGCTTTCTTTCTAAGAGGTGTTGTCTGCGGTGAAAAGTAATACATTGTTTCATCATCATAGTTAGAGCAAATTTATGGCTTATTATTGGTAGAAATACTAATAACAATGCCCTATTTATGATGATGTAACAATGTATTACGTTTCATCGCACAGGCCTTCTCTCTCGGTGGTTACGCTTTGGCTCTGTTAAAGAAGCTTATAGTTTTCTTCGGAGTTTCCTTCTGAAATTTTTGTAGAGGAAGGTTGTATAAAGTAAAAGGTGAAAATTAAAGGGAAGGGATGTTTATTAGGAATTTGGTTTAGAAACATTGACAATTTGTTTTGTGTAGGCAGCTAATTAAGCGGAAGGGCGAAGGACGAATGAGACAGTGTCACATTCAAATTAAGCAGTGGATGCTAGTATTTAGATGCAAATGTGACAGAACAAGAAAACTTTATTTAACTACGAAAAGATAAATATAAATTGCAACAAGTTAAGAGGAAAAAGGTTTTATCAAACCAAGCTTTTATAATGTTTTATTTAGTGGCAACAATACAGCTTAATTTTGCAACAATAAACAATAGATACATTTACTCTCGCCATAACGAAATGTCCAATTGTTACAACAATCAATTCGTAGTAATGAGTTAGTACCATTAGAACACGAACCAATGAACCGATTTGAAAATTTTTTTCTTTATCATAAATTGTCATCGATTTTGCATAAGTGTGTCAAATTACAGCTCCCTAGCTTGCCGGAAAGTTGGTTTAATATTGATTACAAGATTTGACCTAAACAACTAACACAGCAAAGTTAATAAAAGCTTATAAAAATGAATCCAATGTAGTTGTCAACTTGTTAACAGACAAACTTCTGCTAACACGCAGAAAATTTGAAAAGAAATTTGAAAAGAAATCTTCTGCTCGAGATATTAAATGAATTACACGAATGATTCTAGAAAAGAATATTAAGTACAGGCCGTAAAAGGAATTCTACATCTCAGATAATACCAAAATTTCTATGATACCTTCTGATAACGGCCGTGATTACTACAAAGCACTTCAATACCCGAATTGCCTTTGATGGCCAATCATTTCGAACAAATCGAGTCAACTAGGGAAGCTCTAGGCGACAATCTTCATCAGGTCACTGAGACACAAAAAGTCACAAACGAAGCAAAGCGAAGCTTGACTTCCTCTCGAATCTTCCCAATAATCAAAAAAAATTAAGTTAAGAATTTTCTTCTTTTTTTTTCCTTTTCTATTGTCTCTTCAAAAGTAGCACCGCTCGAAACCACGCAGGAAGACGACTACGCTAGGCATTAGTTTGAATGGGTACCGCAAGAAGCTAAACCAAAGGAAAAATAAAACGAACTCTCAGACAAATAAACTTATCAGCTACTATGATTAGGAAGCGTCAGATATTAGACAACTGACGACCTCCTTAAGTATCTTAATACTTTATACTGAATTTAAATCGCCCTTGGATATTACTATTATTAGCCGAAGCAATGAAAAAAATAGCAACCTCCCAGTTCTCTTTTAAATCCTCCTTAATGACAAAAATTAATTTAAGAGAGTCCACTTTAAACGCCCACTAGCTGACTACGCTCTAATACGAGTATAAGCTATACT
>JAHWFO010102603.1:129618-142640 GCA_023313115.1 Rhysida immarginata
ATATGCCCAAGGCTATGCGGATGACATTGTCATCTACGTATCTGGTATTGATAAACTTACCTTATTGGACCTGATGCAATCTGCTTTGTATGAGGTTCAAACAAGATGCATTAAGCGGAATTTAAGGGTTAATCCTTTGAAGACCACTCTTGTACCTTTTACTTGTCGTAAAGAAATTATTCCTTTTGATCTAACACAAACTGTTTGGTGAAAAGATCATTGTCAAGAAGGAGGTCAAATACTTAGGGGTCATCCTTGATAGTAAATTGACCTGGAATCAACATCTTGATAAAAGAATAAACCAGGTTAAGTGGCACTCTTTCGATATCGCCGCGTCCTAGGTAAATCTTGGGGTCTCACCCCTAAAATGGTATACTGGCTGTATGTTACAGCCATTAGACCTATTTTAACATACTGTGCTCTGGTTTGGTGGCGTAAGGTTGAGCAGTCTACCGTTAAGGCCAGGCTGGCCTCTCTCCAAAGGTTGGCCTGCCTGGGGATCACGGGCGCTGTATCAACTACACCAACTAGGGCCATGGAAGTAATTCTTTCTTTGACTCCATTGGATATTTATATCAAAGGAGTCGTTAGGGAAAGTTCATATCGTCTGGGTAATTAATGGCTATGGGTAGACTTCCCTGGGATGAAATCTCATACCATCATTAGCCGAGTTATGACCAGTAAAATCTTACAAATGCCTTCCGATATAATGGAAACTCGAACCCTCCCTGAGCTCTCGAGCGAGGTCATCATAGACCCCGTGTTAAAGCGGGGAGAGGGGAGTCTGCATTTTCCAAAGGGCGCCATCATTTGGTATACGGATGGCTCCCGACATCATGGATTCTTTGGCCAGGGTGTTTACTGTGGCAATCCCAAATCCCTACGCTTCTGTAGGCTCGGTCGTTGGGTCACGGTCTTCCAGGCAGAGATGTTAGCTATTATCTACTGTCTACAGATATGTATAGATAAACTCTACATTAGTGGGAAAATCTTCATACTCAGTGACAGTCAGGCGGCTCTTAGGGCCTTAAAATCTTCCAAGACAACGTCTAAAATTACCTTGGAATGTCGTCAACTCCTGCATGTCCTGGCTCTCCAAAATAACGTTACGTTACAATGGGTGCCAGGCCATAAAGGTATAGGTGGAAATGAGGTCGCTGATACCTTAGCAAAACAAGGTGCCAAATCGGCACCTATTGGTCCCGAACCTTTCTGCGGTATTTCTAAACAAACTGCAGTTAGTGAGATTAATGACATCTCTTATCAAGAGATGATTAAAAGGTGGGAACAGACCACCGATCAGAGACATGCTAGATTCATGATTAAGAATCCTACTCAGAATCTAACAACTAGTATTCTACAACTTAGTAGGCATAAACTACGGGTTATCATGGGCTTTCTCACAGGTCATGATTTACTACGAAAACATTTATAAAGAATGGGGATCCTTCGGGAGAAACCACTATGTTCAAAATGTAATTTGGTGGACGAAACGGCCCATCATATTTTTTTTGAATATGTCGCTCTGGCACATATTCGTCGCCTCACGCTAAATTCTACTTTTCTTGAGGACATTCACCAAGATCCAGTGGGTAGTCTAACTCGCTTTCTTAGCGAGTCTGGATTCCTACAGGCTCCTTGGGTTCACTGGGTTTTGGCGCAAAATTCCCTCGTAGGAATAAGTGCCTAGGTGGTCTCTGTTTCTTTTACCATTGATTAACCTACCCACTCTTATAAGATATAAGATATAAGGGTGTGTCTAAAAAATCCGACCGGTCGCGACCGTTCAAAGCCCGTCACAAAGCTCATTTTGGAGCCACAAGTGACGACTCGAAATTTTGACTATGTCCGATCGATGCGGAAACGATGCAGGCATACATAGCTGGCCTTATTCATTTTAAATTTTCTCCCGATTCGAACGACCCTCGATTCATAACGCGTATCAGACAGATAGAGTATAAAGAAGGCCTTGGAAGACAACGCGAGGAGACGAGATCAAGTTAATAAAGTTGGAAAACCGAGGGCGAAAGAGGTTCGCGCTCGCGAGAAGATTTTCCGCCATGACGATCAGTTTAAACCGGCGAATAAGTCTCTTGTGTTAATTGAGAAGAGGAACGATTACAGAGTGAAGAAACTTCCAGCCGAGCCGGGAAATAAGCACGTCAGCGAAGACAGCGAGCAGAGCAGAGCATGCGACGAGAGCCTCGCTATCGACGTCGTTCGTCAAAAGAACGTTCCAGGTGAGCGTGCACCGTAATTTGCGTCATTGCTGTTTCACTTATCAAAGACTCAAAGACTGGAACTCTTGCATAACTGCTATGCATATGGTTTCTTTTAATTTCCAACCTGGCAGTAACATTGAACTGGCCAATCGTGTATTCAACGTTCTACGCAGTTACGAACTTCCTTACAGTTCACGAGTTCGAGGATTGTGGCCCTTTGGCTCTCGCATTACCTATAAGAGCAGCTGGGCTTTATCTTAGTATCATGAATTCAGTACTCCTGTGTTTACCACAGATATTTTATCCCAGCTGTCTTCTTTGGTTGCTACATAATATCAGTTACGCAACGGAGGCCAGAACTTTAACCATAGTGCGTCCGATAAGGCAAGCAACAATTTACCTAGCGGAGTGCTACTTCAACCATCTCTGCAGACCCGTTTTACTCTTACCTAATTGTGTCTAATTAATACTGAAATATTGGAACCCTCGACATAAGGAGGTCTATTCCTTAGCCGTCGATATGTATTGTTGTCGTCGTTTGAATCTTCAAAGTTCGCCCGTCCAAATAAAGTGTTCATGTGTGTAAAGTGCTCGACATTCCTGTGAACTCGACGGAGTATTATTCCTTCACGTATTTATATTGACGGCGTATTGAAGTGTTTGTTCTGGACGCAACTCATACTTTTGTGTTGAATATTATTAAATGCTGAAAAGCATAGATTGGTTTCGCTCTGTTTGTGTGCCTGTCTGTCCGTCTGTCTGTCTGTATGTCCGACGATTACTCGAGAATGCTTTAAGTTTTTCAAATTCTGCGTTCTCTCTTCGATAGAGACCCTTCCTGAGCTCACCTGATTAGTTGGTGATTGAAATCGGTCTAAAAGTCATGTGACTATAGAGGCCCAAACCCCCTCATTAAATTTTTTTATTGCCAATATAAGGCATGTAATGTGTCATTCGATCCGGAATGACCAGCAGAAGACGAATATGACATTCTTTTCTATTTTCGAAATGCTACATCCGAGAAAATGACCCCCAAATAGTACTTCAATGACCCCTTGAGATTTAGCTAAAGCTATACGCATATAAGAATAAAAGCTTAATCGGTACCGTTGTGTCTGGCCAGCCATCGTTTGCACGATAATGTGAAAATGGAAGAACTTAACGGAGATACATCAACTTTTGATGAGCTCTCGTGGACCCCTTCTAGCACGTGCACTAATGTTAAGAATATGAACTTAGGGCATGTAATATATCAATCGATTCGTACTGACGAGTCATAAGTGAATACAGCGTTACTTTTTGTTTATCACTTAAGCATTGTTGATAGCAGCTTGAAGCACATTCCCATTATGAAGTTTTCTCGATGCACGTGTTCATTTCGTATTAAAATTCAGTGCTGTTAGGCCTATTGTTAAATGTGGGTAATTACATTAGGCCTCTATTTAAAAATGACTAAATTATGTTAGGCCTGTTGTTAAAAATGGCTAATTCATGTTAGGCCTATAGTTAAAATGACTAAATAATGTTAGGCCTATAGTTCAAAATGGCTAATTAATGTTAAGCCTATAGTTAAAAATGACTAAATAATGTTAGGCCTATTATTAAAAAATGACTAAATAATGTTAGGCCTAAAGTTAAAAATGGCTAATTAATGGTAGGCCTATTGTTAAAAATGGCTAATTAATGTTAGGTCTATATTTAAAAATGGCTAATTAATGTTAGGCCTATATTTAAAAATAACTAAAAATGTTAGGCCTATTGTTAAAAATGGCTAATTTATGTTAGGCCTATAGTTAAAAATGGCTAATTAAAGTTAGGCTTATATTTTAAAATGATGTGGGTGTGGATAGAATCAAAGGTATTTCCATTGTTTATTTAAACCAACTGCAAGTAACAGTGAAATATTCAAATTTAAATTTACATCTGCATCACAGGTAAAGCTCCTGGAATGCTTACAAGATTTTTCCCGACAATGCTTTGCAACAATAATTTTTATCTCTTGACGTTTATGGTAACTTTGATTAAGAAGGAACAATTGGCTCTAGCAGTGAAAAGAACATAGGCGTACGAGCATTTCATTTCTCATTTCGCGCGTGTTTGGAAAGAATCGTGTGAAAGCTGCAATCGAATACTTAAATTCACATGCAGTTTTCGCCATTGCTGTATATAAAATATTACTGTAATATTAAACAGCAAATTTTTATATTCTTCTTTTCAGCATATTTGAAAGTCGTTTTAAGAGTTATATTCTTGTTATTATTGCAAGTCTGCATACGTTTCTTTATTCCTAAAGCTGGCTAGTTAAGCTAGCTTTAAGCTTTACTTTAATATTTTTACATTTCCTAGCTTTAATCATTTATTTATTTGTTGAAATAAACAAATATTTATTCATTAATATTGCTATCTCCGCCTTCTGTCATTTTCCTTTCCACTGCGCATTACCTGCAAAGTTTACACATGATAATTATATACAGATACAATATACAAGTTGAGTCAATCCTATCTATCTTGGATACAAACGTACTTATGCAAATTTCAATAAAGGGAGTGAATAGGAAGTTGAGGGTGCTCTTTCTCTACTGTGTTGTCAATATGCAAATTAGGACATATGCAAATCGCATCTGCTAAACCGTAGGCGATACACCGAAAAAAGCAATGGCATCAAATAAGCAACACTTGTTCAGCATCAAATAAGCAACAAAACAAAAGAATTTCAAAATCCGATGAACGGATCACCCAAAAACCTCATTGCAATCTCTGCAACAATGGCAATAACACCAGTCACGTTTGTAAATCTAATGGCATCGTTGAAATGCCGTGCAGAATTATGTTATGGTGCAGGTGGACGTCACATTGAACATCTTCTGGATTGACTGTAAAGACTTAATTTGTACACACACACACTTGACTGTTTGTAAGCAACAATACAAGAGCCGATTGTTCAATTGCAGAGATTGTAGTGAGGTTTTTGGATGATCCGTTTATCGGATTTTGAATTTTTTTTCGTTTTATTGCTTATTTGATGCTGAACAAGCTTGTAATTGTATTTTTTCTGAATCTCCTGCTGTTTAGTAGATACGATTTGCATATGTCCTAATTTGCATGTTGACAACACCGTAAGTGCCACCATTAGAAAGAGCACCCTCAACTTCCTATTCACGCCCATTATTGGAATTTGTATACCGGTAATTACATTTGTATCAAATATAAAAGAGGGGGTACAGACTTTTGATTCCCCCTGTATTTTAAAAATATTTGTCCATGCACTGAACAGGGATAAAGTGGAAATACCGAGGGTTCAGTGGGCCTTAATAGACGATGCATTGCCCACAATTTTACGAAATGTCCCAAAGTATTTCACATGTAAAACGTTATATGAGAGTATTGATTAAGGAAAACAGAAGGGAGCCAATGGGAAGGCCTAGAAATGCAAGGGAAGCGATGTTGGGATATCTAGGTTCTTACCATTTTGTGTTCTATTTTAGTTTATTCCAGGGATTTTGTGTAACGTCCTTCTTTCTTCTACATCCGTAATTAAAATGAATAAGTTAACAAATTAAAAGAAAGGTGTATTATTCTTAATAGTCACTTTTTCGTGAATTCATTATTTTCTATCTTTTTCTCATTGATATTAGCAGAAATATTCTGTAGTTCTTTCCTCCTTTTGTTGATATAATTTATGCGTATCTTCTTACAATCTTCGTAGTCCAGTGCTCCATGTAATGGTGATTTTTATGAAATATATTTATCGTAATTTATATCTTATGATTGGATAGAATAGCGTAAAAGCAATCTTTGATCAAACAGTTAATCATTATTTATAACTTATTTATTTCAAAGCAGTTTTTTTCTGCATTTGCTAATGCTTTTTTTGGATTTAATTTCCCAGTCAGGTTAATACATGTCAAGCGAAATGAAAAGAAATTTCTTTGGATTAGTATCCAAATTTCACTGAGGTCATAAAGATTCATTAGCAAATCTTGCTGAGCTTTTTAAATTCTAGCCGTTAGCAAAGAGAATGTAATATTAACTTTTCTTATAAAACATAAAACTGTTTAACTAAGATACAGAATTTCTTAATTATACCAAATTATGGAGAAAGAACCATATTCTGCAGCGCAAAAGATTTCCCCCTAAAGTAGACTAACTAAATAGGCTCTGAAAAGAATATTTTAACAACCACAAGCAGTCACATGCTTATCTTCCTTCGAACATCTATCAAACTTTATATTATTTCAATCCTCAATACTTCGTTATTTGAATTTCTTGATAAATATACGTACAATTAAAATTAATTGATTCTCTGTGAGACAGATTCTCCAGAAATAAAAATTATTTTGACTCTAGTCGAGTGAAGGCGTCGTGTCAAAACTAGAGAAATACAGCCTTAATTTTTATTTTTCCCTAATTAACATGTACAAAGTTCAATAGGGGAATATGGTGGTTTTTGAAATTATAGGTAGCACAAGATTGTTAAAACAAAAAAAAAAGATTTCTTCATCCAGGTTTTTTTTTCATTATGATTCAAAAATATCACTCCATTTGCTATAAGGAAAGAAAATAAATTTTGTTTTGTATCAAATTACAGCTTTCTATTATGATTTCAAAAACCCTCAGATTCCCCTGCCAACCCTATATAACATCTATACTCAGGTTATTACAAGAGGTTATGGGGTAAGAATTAATAAACGAAAACCGAAGTTACTAGTAATGGTCCAAGAACAAGGTAACAATATCAATAGAAGAATGTAAGAAAAAATTACGAGATCTCGATTCGAACAGGTAGCAGAAGTATCATGCTCATCGCCTCTACCAAATGGGTACTGTTTTCTTATCCTCGAACGCGACTTCACATAATTGAAGCAGACATTTTGGATATTGTGATGATAACTGGAGTAAGGCTGTGTTAATACTACGACGAATTTTATAATAACATCTAATGCATCGAAACACTTATTACCTTGTTTATTAGCTAATACGAGGTCTGTTCAAAAAATACGTAAACTGTTTGAATTGCGCGGGCCCTGTTGGTCCCAATCAAAATCGCTTGGTGTCGCCATCTTCTAACAGATCCGCTGATTACAAGGCAGTTTTTTGATTGCAAATATCAGTATTGGTTGATTAGCTACGCGGTTGTTTGTGAAGTGTGTTTTTTTTCGTTTGGCGGATTTTTAGAATGAGTGACTTGAACGAGCAAAGAGTTGCTGTGAAATTTTGTGTTAAACTCGGAAAAACTGCCACTGGACGAGTGGAAAAGGCCAAAAATGTGGACGAGAGGTGATTGGTTGTTTCATCACGACAACGCTCCAGCCCATTCAGCCCTCAGAACTCGAGAGTTTTTGGCCAAACACTCGATCACTGTTCTTCCTCACCCACCCTACTCACCTGACCTCGCTCCTTGTGACTTCTTCTTGTTTCCCAAACTCAAAAGACCTTTGAAAGGAAGGAGATTTGAGACGATTCCCGACATAAAGGCAAATGCGACGAAGGCGCTGAAGGACATCACAAAAGAAGCGTTCCAGGACTGTTTCCAAAAGTGGAAACACCGTTAGGATAAGTGTGTGCGTCGGGGAGGAGAGTACTTTGAAGGGGACCCAGATGTGTAACTTCTGAATAAAGTATATTTTGTTTTATGACGTCAGTCTACGTATTTTTTGAACAGACCTCGTATTTTTTATACTTTTTTATTTTAATTCTACTTTATATTTGTACTGTATCCTGTTTGGATGCATTGTTCCCTATTAATAAATAAATAAATAAATGCTGCCTAATATTCACGCTCCCTTAACCGCAATTCCTTGCCGTCGAAGCATACTGTCGTAGTTTGAATCTAGCATTAATCCATTGAATTTAGGTTCATCGAATAGATTAATGCGAGGTATAAGTCTAAAAAATAGAAATACCGATTTTAGAAGTTCTTGGAATGTAAAAAAACAGAATGGTTATCAATAAATTCCTTAATCACAGTAAATTAAATAGAGAACTGTCACTAGCCTAGAGAATTGTCACTAGCCTTAATCACAGTAAATTAAATCATCACTGCTCTTTCCTAGAGAACTGTCACTAGCAGCATAATAGCACGAGGCGCTTGGTGCCAAAGTTGCGCCTGCGCTAATTACTTCCTTGCTCCGACTGGACAGATAGTTGACCCTGAGCACTTCTGATTGCATGATCACTTGTCTGGAATGAACGGCAGGCATCTGCGCTGGTCAGGGATCTTCTGGTTGATGCCCTGAATTGCAAAATGTTGACAGCTGTCTTTGAGTAGGGATGTTTATTTTACCACGCAACTACGTCGTGAATCATAAGGCCGCCGCTTAATATTATAAATTATCAATTGTAGATTCAATGAAATTGTCTTTATTATAATCATAAACAGTCTTTATAGTGAGTAGAAGAACAACAAAAACTATAGCTACTTACAAATGAGAGAAGAAAACAAAACGGAAATCTATATCCCGCAATAATTTTAATGGTTTTTCATATTTGATATGCTTTAAGATATTTTTCCAGTGATTGAGATCCAAGGGGCCTCTGCCAGCATTTTATAAGTCGGTAGGTTGTCAGCATTTAATGCAATCTTTTGGGTTCATTGATTTGTTGTAGAATCCTGAAGTCTTTTTCGGCGGAGAAAAATATTGTGGGATATGGATTTCTGTTTTGTTTTGTTCTCTCATAAACAGTCATACTGAATGTAGTCTCCTGCAATTAATACTACAAGGTTGACGACAACCTTGTTCTCTAATGCTCTACCACCTCTATTTTCTTGGAGATACGTGTACTTGGCTTCCGTCGACAACGTTTGACTGTTGATTTCCGTCGAAATCATTTTAAAGAAGAATTAAAGTTCGAACTACCTTCATTGGATAGAATTCTTATAAACGTTTTAGGAATTGAAGTTCAGTATTTGCGGATGTCGTTCGTCGGGAATATTACGCTTGCGGGGCTCCTTTCACTCTACGGACCTCTTGTTTACATGTATGTTCGATTCCAGGTGAGGCTTCGGTGAAAAACGCTGGTTCAGACTATCATCACTGATTACGCAGCCACTTCAAACTTCATCAAAGTGTCGAATTGAATTTCATCTCCAATTAGTGCTCGAGTCTGTTTGAATTTTTTGGATCCGTTTTTTTATGAAGGTTGTAATCATATATATAGTCCATGTTGCGCAGATAATTAACGAGATAAAGCTTCTGTGATGCAATAAACGTTTTAAAACATAAGATACGCGGTTTGGTTATAAAACCATCTTCAGTTTGATCAGCGGACGTTGTGTCGTATTTTATATAAAGGAAGGCCCTTCCGCCTCAAGCGATTAGTCATAGAACGTTCCAATCATGTGGGAGGAAGGTTTCAAAAATAGGTATAGACTTGGATCCATCCTCACAATGATTGGTTGATAATCCAAAGATGTGAGGCCGTTGCAGTGAATAATATCAGATAAGGGTACTCTTCTTTCACAATGATTGGTTGAGGACACGGTATAAGAAGGAAAGCTAGTACGACGATACCACGTGACCATGTGACAATCTTGTCCGTGGTTGCTTCCGTTGGCGTGTGGTGGCGCTGCACACAGGGAGGCCAAATTCCCAAGCCATAGATGGTGGAAAGCAATGGACACTTTGTGAAACGGACTCATTTTCAATAACCGTTTAATCAGTTTAATTTCGATAGATTTTATGCTCATTTTCAAGCTTTGTCCTGTTTGGTTATAAATGAGATTAATAACGTCGAACTATTAAAATCGTATTCAGAATGAGCACTGCGGCTCTTCCTCAAACCATTGTTGAGTAGATATTCAGTAATATGGAATTTGTATTCAACAATGGTCTTGAACAAGCGCTCATGCTCTTGCTTTTACTCAAGACCATTGTCGGATACAAATTTCATATTATTGAATTCCTACTCAATAATGGTTTGAGTAAGAGCAAGAGCATGAGCGCTCATTCTGAATACGGGCCTTAGTGTTTCGTTTTACAGTCTGTAATTTTATTAATGGAAATAATATCGCCGAATAATATACATCATGTTAGCATGTATATTAATTGACACTTCTTAAATGCCACCCGAATCAGACAGGTGATCAAGCTAATTTACGATGTGCTTTTTAAGTTTATGATACGGATACAAATCCACGAAATTAGAATATTTTTCCCATGTCATGTTATGTTATTAAGTATATTGTAATGAACCTAGGAGAAAAGAGGGGACTATTGCTGGCGAAAATTGCGCGAATGAAAGGAATGGCTGAGGATACGTGGATTTTGGATAGTTGTTATGCCTTCTAAGCAAAAAAAGGATTATTCAACTTATACTGTGACGTTACCCAGCTAAGTTGACATTCAGCAATTAATCAATGTAAAAGAATGTTTGAACTGGATTCAGAAAGCCTCGTTTTTTTGATATCTCTGGAATCTATGAAGATGTCAGCCAATTGATCTCGTCAATGTGGAAAAGCCAAAGAAAATTGATAGACTGGATTCTTTACCCTTTAAGTAATTTGACCTGAAAGATCCCGTACAGTGTGTCATTTCAATCCTTATCGTTAGAGCTGGCTAACGGAACAATTTGACAATTACGGGGGAAAAAAACACGGAGTTAAACCTTGTTTAAATAATTTTGTTTAATTGTTGTGCGCATTAGTTTAAAACGCAGTTCTTTTAAGATATCGATTTAAGGATCGTCTTAAAACTTTTAAAATTTCATAAAGTTTAATATCTGTTTTAGAAAGAATCTTATTTAACAAAAAAGAAATACAAATAATTATACTTACCTTCTTTTGGTTTTGCATTGCGCCCCCTCCCCCCCATTCGGGGTTTTTAAGGAACAGAACGGAGCTCATGTAGTGTCTTACTTTCCTGTAAAGACTAGCGAATAAACGAGTTCCCGAGATATTACGGGGACCCAATTCAAGTTTTGTAGTAATTTTATTCACAGAGAAGTTTTGTTCCCACGCCTACTGGCAAAGTCCCAGTGAGCATCTGTAACAGTTTAGCAACAAATACGCGAGCCGTTACACTATATACAGGGTGTCTCAAAAAAATGTACTAACTCTTTGAATGACTATAAAAACATTATTCATGAACACAGAGACAAGTTTAGAAGCTTGAATTACAGAAGACAAATGTAATTAAAGAATCATGTTCGCAAATGTTCAAATTGATGACCGTCATTGTCCAGATGCTATCTTTTGAGATTTGTGTCTCCCAAGCCGTTTATCGTAGAGATTTCTGTGGGGGATCGAATGAGGGTTTCCTGCACCTGCTCTTCTTTTCCAGGGCTGGTGGATGTCCGTGGTCATCCAGAACGTTTCTTGTTGACCTTGTGAACGATTCCATCTGCTTCAAATTTATATCTGGTGCGTTGGTGGCGGTTTATCGAAATTCCCTCTGAACCGTCTTTGCACTTTCGGTCTTCCAATAACATTTAAGAGTCTTTCTCTCTTCAAAGCTAAGTTGATCTCCTGCCATTCTGTTACATTAGTTACGCCTGAAGAAAAGTGTTAATACATTTTTTTGAGACACTGTATTTTCCGTTGATCAATTTAAGCCACAATTAGTAATAGTTTAAGTTTTGCAAACTGTTATATGATTTGTTGTATAAATTTTATATTGTGAAATAGTAATATGCTATTTCTCAGTGAAATGTGAATCTTATTTACAGCTTGTTTGTTATTATTATTTATTTTTGCTCACATTGTTGCTCCTAAATTGTAATTTATCTTGGAGGCCAAGCAACAACGGTGCATGAAGGTTTTGTTTTAACAATCTTCTTGTCAGTGACAACATGGTATTGTTGTGTGATGGTGTTCTTTTTTCCCGTGTGGAAAATTGTGGGAGCTTAAGGAAAAGCTCTGAGTAATTGCTGTATAATTTTCTATACTGTGAAAAGTGTGAACTTCTGAGATAGTTATTAGGGCCGATGGGTACTTATGTTTTCACAATGTGCGTCCGTCCGTCTGTCTGTTGGTGCTCTAGCTTTCGAACGCTTCCGAATTTTCGACTTCCGTGTTCGCCATTCGACAACTTAGGGAAATCGGAAAACTTGAGTTCGTTGGTGGAAAAAATCGGTGAACTACTTCCGGTTCAATAGGTCACAAATAATATAGGGGACCACGTTTTTCACTATACAATTCCATGTACAAATTGCCTGTGCACTGCCAAATGTTGTTTTCCCTTTGGCATTCCATTATTATAGCAGAGAAAAGGCATGTTAATTAAGTGAAGACACGTGATAGTCTTCCTTGATGGTCAATATCAGTCAAAACTGGTTCAAGGATATGTGGTTTAGTGGTACCATTATGGTCCACTGGAAACTTTCAATGCTAAGATATGGCATGTATTATATCAAACAGCTTGGAATAACATGTCATGATTGAATATTAGCGTAAAATTAGATAGTCGAAATAGGTTCAATGGTATGTGATTTCATGGAACCAGTATGGTCCAGGGGAAACTTTCAAAGCTCATATTTGGCATGTAATATATCAAACAACTTGGAATTACGTGTCATAAATGAATATAACATAAAATTAATGATAGTCGAAATTAGTTCCAAGGGAGCTGGTTTAGTGGCCCCATTATGGTCCATTGGAACTTTCAATGCTACAATATGGCATATAATATATCAAACAACTTGAAATGATTTGTAATGAATGAATATATCCTAAAATTATTGATAGTCGAAATTGGTTCAATGGTATGTGGTTTAATGGAACCATTATGGTCCATTCGATACTTTCAATGCTAAAATATGGCATGTAATATATCAAACGTCTTGGAATGATGTGTCGTGAATGTA
>JAHWFO010102603.1:143046-172357 GCA_023313115.1 Rhysida immarginata
AGTTATAAGTACCACATAATTGGTATTGCGGGGGAGGGGACGCTACAGGTGGAACCATTAGGGTCCACTTGAACTTCCAGTGCTAGAATATGGCATGTAATATATCAAACAACTTGGAATGACGTGTCATTAATGAATATAACGTAAAATTAATGATAATCGAAATTGATCTTATGATGCGTGGTTTAATGATACCATTATGAAACCATTGGAAACTTTCAATGCTGAGATATGGAAGATAATTACTTACGCCTTATATTATCAACAGTTAATTTGTGTTACGCATATTTTAACAATAGCTAGTAGCTAATCATTCCTTCAATGGTACATGCTTACGTAGAAAGCGTTTGCAATAGTTTATGAGGAAAAATTGACCATTACAGAGAACGCTTCAACAATTAACGTGTATTTCATTAAATAGGAATGCTTACAAATTAAAAGATTCTTATATATTCTAATCTATAGAGAATTGCTACTTTCTCCATTTAACTTTTCAGATAGTTTTATTCTGTTTGAACTATACATTTCCCTTAGAAGTACGCCTTGCTTAGCAACCAGAGGCTTCCTTAGCAACCAGAGGCTTCCTTAGCAACCTCGTCTAATTCCTAACAACGAAAGGCTTCTTTAGAAATCAAATGCTCTCCTTTTCATTCTCGAATGCCTTAAAATCCTATCGGTCCTGGGCATTTCGGTTGCCTGACTTGTTGTTATGGAGGTTGAACTGTTCTTTTTGAATGAATTATAGCAGCATTGTAAATTGTGCTGTAGTCTAGTCAGCAGAGCTGTAAAATATTTTTAAAAAGAATTTTCTGGCAGTGATAGGCCTAACCGGGTCAATTGGTAGGCTTGTGTATTGTATAATGTACCATGGTCTTTGGTGCAGCTGGAAATTATGTAAGTCAGTTACATAAAAATTGAAGCAAGAACTGTGAATTACGTCTTAACCTAGTCCTCTATATATTTTTGTCCTGAATCCATGGTAGGCTTAGGAAGCCTAGTATAACTGTAAAACTGTTGAATGTTCGACTAAGCCACTACAGCCAGTGAAGGGGACAACAGTGATATCGCCAATCAAGAGGTCAGTAAGCCACTGCAATAAGCAAAGGGGACAACAGGGGTAATGCTAGTCCGAAAAGGTCAGCGAAGCCACTGCAGCCAGCAGAAGGGTCAGCACCGATGTTGCCAATCAAAAAGGTCAACGGGGCCACTGGAACCAGGAAAAGTACTCGACATAGATACTGCTAGTAATGGATGGATCTCCAGTGTAATTGATCAAGCCAAGCAGTTCACTAGAAGGGGTAGACAATGGAACCTTTCCATCCTGTGAATGCTGACATCGCAGCCACTTCTAGGAGTTTCTAAAGGAAATTATTAATATGTTTTCATGGTGAGCATATCAGTTTGGACGCTGCTAAACGAAATGATATCTGTGAATAATGGTGAGTGACCTTCCATTATTTGTACCTTATTATGAAGTAACAGTTTTACCATGAGCATTCAACTCAAAGTCTTAGAAGGATTAACCGAATAATATAAAGGGATTAAAGACTATAAGTACTGCTGTTCATTCTTGGGAATCCCTAGTTGGTGTTTTGCTGTAATTGCCCATAACAGTTAATAGTTTGTCTATCAACCCTTTCGTGAATTAAAAACGCCTAGAGGACCTTTTTGCAGTTGTTAAACTAGACCTTGTACATTAAAATTTTGACAAATGGTACCTAAATAAGAATTAGCTCAAACTGCCTAGACTTACCTGTTTTTTGGAACTGTGTTTCATAAACTGTGTTTGAGCTAGTTAAACGAATTAATAAATTTATTTTAATAATTAATTATAAAAAAATAGGAAACCACTATACCAAGGAATAAATTAATGTTTTTAATTACACTCAGAACTTTAGTTATAGTTTAGAAATACCAAAACCAGTGTTGTTATTTTTTGTGATGGCAGCCTATTTTCTATTAAGTGATTATATCTAGTGAAAAGAACTATATATATTTAGTAATAAGAACTTTGATGAACTTTGAGTAATTAATACTAATTTTAGAATATCTTAAATACCATCACTTCCTTTGGAATATTGATCTTTAATTTTGTTTCTCTTATTTATTTTTCATTGCTTGACTTTTTGTCTTTATTGTTTGGACTAAGTGGAATTTATGACTAAATTTTATTATAATTAATGAATATGTTAAAAGCTTGTTAATAAGTTTAATTTATGTCGTATATCTTTATTCCTTCACACTACACCTGTTGCATACTGTTTTACCTGGGGCGACTGCTCGCGTCTGGTCGAAATGTTCACGCGTGGTGAGGGTTGTTGGCAGCACACGCCCCCCCCCCCCCAGTACTAATAGGGGGCGTCACAGCATTTTTCTACTACCTCCATAACTTCGTCGATCCCTCCAAAACTGTGCTTTCTTGTTTGTTATATGGGTGGCCTAGTTTGATTTCTTCGGTTGTAGTCTAATTGCGGCTGTATGCTCTTTGTAGCGTTGTTTGAAGGAATGAAACATGATTGTCATAAGATTGGCATTTTAATTTATAGATTCCGGTGTTGTCAAATTCGTCTTTATTTTGTCTTGTTTCTTTTTTTTTTTTTTTTTTTTTTGGTTGAAGAATGTGAATTTACTCCAAGTGTCTCCTTTTTCTTCTTTTTTATCATGGTTTCGCTTCCTTTTAATTACCTTTTTAGCACATTTTCTATATAGAAATGTGCTTATGTGATCGGTTTGTCCAGCTGTCCGTCCGTCCGTCCGTCTGTAGACAATCCCACAATTCATTGCGCTGCATGTATTGAATTGCATGTATTGCAATCTCACAATTCATTCAATCATGTCTTGAATTGCTGGAAGAAACGAATTATCCTCGCATTTGGTAAAACGCGTGTTGAGAACATGGGTTCGGTTCTGCGCGTGCTTTAAACATTAATGAGATGGTGTGCGTGCAGGATGCACGTGTTTGACGATTATTAAAAGGGCAGTTCGGTCCCTAAATCAAGAGAATTTTTTTATTCCTAGGGAGCTTAGCATTTATTACGATAACTTGAAAACGAATTAACTTTTTCACAGTCTGTTTTCACCAATCCATTAAAATGGGACAGAGTACGCAGAAGTACGAACGTGAGATAGCAGGAATAAGTACGTGCTCTAATAGCACGTGCTTAAATAGTACCATTATGATACCCTCTTAAACATTTCCTATAACAAGATATGGCAAGTAATATATCAAACAAATTGTCACAACATATCATGAACGAATATAAAAGAGTAACTAGTGATAGCAAGTATCGGTCTAATGGCACGTGTACGTGCAAGGATGTCTCATGAATGAATATAACGGTATAAAGTGATGTCTGAATTGTTTAGTAGTACGTGTTTTAATGGTACCAAGTGGTACCATTGGAACTTTCAATGCTAGGATATTGCATGTAATATATCAAACCACTCGTAATAACGTGCCATGAGTGAATATCACGAGAAAATAATGATCATAGTTATTGGTTTAGTAGCACGTGCCCTAATGGTGCCCTATGATACCATATGGTAACCTTGGAACTTTCAATGCTAAGATATGGCATGTAATATATCAAACGACTCGTAACAACATGCAATGAGTGAATATCATGAGAAAATAATAATTGTTATTGGTTTAGTAGCACGTGCCCTAATGGTGCCCTATGAAACCATTGGAACTTTCAATGCTAAGATATGGCATGTAATATATCAAACGACTCGTAACAAGGTGCCATGAGTGAATATCACGAGAAAATAATGATAATAGTTATTAGTTTACTAGCACGTGCCCTAATGGTGCCCTATGAAACCATATGGTACCATTGGTAATTTCAATGCTAAGATATGGCATGTAATATATCAAACGACTCGTAACAACGTGCCATGAGTGACTATCACGAGAAAATAATGATAATGGTTAACAGTTTAGTAGCACGTGCCCTAATGGTGCCCTATGAAACCATTGCAACTTTCAATGCTAAGATATGGCATGAAATATATCAAACAACTCGTAACAACATGTAATGAGTGAATATCATGAGAAAATAATGATAATTGTTATTGGTTTAGTAGCACGTGCCCTAATGGTGCCCTATGAAACCATTGGAACTTTCAATGCTAAGATATGGCATGTAATATATCAAACGACTCGTAACAAGGTGCCATGACTGAATATCACGAGAAAATAATGATAATGGTTAACAGTTTAGTAGCACGTGCCCTAATGGTGCCCCATGGCATGATATGGTACCATTGGAAGTTTCAATTCTAACACATGGCATGTAATATATCAAACGACTCGTAACAACATGTAATGAGTGAATATCATGAGAAAATAATGATAATTGTTTTTGGTTTAGTAGCAAGTGCCCTAATGGTGCCCTATGAAACCATATGGTACCATTGGAACTTTCAATGCTAAGATATGACATGTAATATATCAAACGACTCATAACAAGGTGCCATGAGTGAATATCACGAGAAAATAATGATAATGGTTATTGGATTAGTAGCACGTGCCCTAATGGTGCCCTATGGCATGATATGGTACCATTGGAAGTTTCAATTCTAACACATGGCATGTAATATATCAAACGACTCGTAACAACATGTAATGAGTGAATATGACGAGAAAATAATGATAATGGTTATTGGTTTACTAGCACGTGCCCTAATGGTGCCCTTTGGAACCATATGGTACAATTGGTAATTTCAATGCTTAGATATGGCATGTAATAGATCAAACGACTCGTAATAACGTGCCATGAGTGAATATCACGTGTAAATAATGATAATAGTTATTGGTTTAGTAGCACGTGCCCTAATGGTGCCCTATGGTACTATATGGTAACCTTGGAACTTTCAATGCTAAGATATGGCATGTAATATATCAAACGACTCGTAACAACGTGCCATGAGTGACTATCACGAGTAAATAATGATAGTGGCAATTGGTTTTGTAGCACGTGCCCTAATGGTACAATACAGAATTTATAGAACTTTTAATGCTAAGATATGGCGTGTAATATATCAACCAACTCCTTACGCGTTATTAGATCTTTTGTTATCCATAGCTTATTTGAATCAAGAGTATAGTACTCTTAGGCTTAATGGTATTTAAAACTCATTACTAATTAATTTATCAGTAGTTAATCGCTTGCTTCAATAAGACTTTAGTAATTTAATATGAAAATCTAATAGATGCTTACACATAACGCTTCAGCAATTGAGGCTCACTTCGTTTAACATTATGTGAGAATTCTTACAAATTAAAGAACTTTTATTTTTTTAAGTGTATGAGGAATAACTTCACTCTCCATTTACCTTTCATTCTTCAAGTTTATTCTTTTAAATTCTCTCTATACGTTAGCCTATTTAAATAGTAATTTACAATTTAGTTTTCATATTTATTTATTTACTCTCAAGTGTTTTAAAATGTTGGTTAATTCTATATATCCATGTACGATGCTATAAATAGAAAATGTGCTCCCTTTATCCGCTTTGGCGGTAAAATCATTCTTGTTGATTATATTCTCGATTTCTCTTCTAGGGAATCCGTTGCGTCTGGCTATTTCCTTGATAATATCTAGTTCTCTGTTCTTTGCCTCTCTATTCAGTGGTAGGGTTAGGGTATGGATGTTGGTGGAGTTCTCACACTGTAAGGTGAAATGGAAGAGTTCACTTTATCTCGCTCAATGTGTAGGGACGTCATAGAGATAGTATAAAATACTTTATACTCTTTATAGCCTTTATACTTTACTTTATGCCCTCATGCGCTATCTGTGAGCTGCTTTTTTCACTCAAGCCTGCTCGAAACCGCTTGTTGCAGCCTATTGTCGAAGTGCCAGGATTTAAGAAAATCACAGCATTTTAAAAAAAATTGCTCATACCTATCCCTACCATATTGAGCGCGATAAAGTGAACTCTTCCATTTTAGCTTACAGTGTGAGAACTCTATAGATGTCGGCGAATTTGTGCTGTCTTGGATAGTTTGATGTCTTATGTATGATATCATCGCTTTTGGTTGGTTTCCTGGATATCTGGAAGGTTAATTTGTTCTTGTTGAGTTTCCTGACAATGCACATATCTAGATAATTGAGCCTGTTGTCCGTTGAAGCTAAGTTTGTCGCTGGCCTGGTTGAAGTTGTCTGTGATCGTATGAGCAATGGTCGCGTTGGTGTCGTAGGTGATGGTATCTTCTACGTATTTTTTTTCTAAATTCCATACTTTTGGTTTCTTCAAAATGTTGTAGATATTCTTCTGAAATTATGCCACTGGTATATGAACCCATTGCTAGACCTTCATACGGTTGGTATACATGGTGGTTAAATACAAAGTAGTTTTGCTGGCGTTGATGATACATGTATCTTCATTCTCGTTGGGGTCATCATTGGTTGTTGCTAGTCGTTCTTCTATTTCTTCTGTTATTTTTAGAGTTTCTTCAATGGGTATGTTTGTACATGGCTTGCTTACCTTGAGTGACATATTTACCTTCGTTGATATCTAGAAGTAGCAATTTCTGTGCGGCATCGATCGAGTTCTTAACGGTGAATGTATTCCTTAAGACGAGTTTTTGTTTTAGGATGAATGCAAGTTTCTAGCTATAGGGTAGGCTGGCGCTGATCTATTGTTAATTACTGATAAAGGCCTGATGGGTGCGCTTTCTTTGTAGATTTTGAACCTGCCTTTCCTCTTCAAAGTTTCTGGTCTGTCGTTTTTGGAATGTTTGATATCCATGAACGTTCTAGATTTGGACTGTTGAAGATCCTGTCGATTTCTTTTGTGTAAGATTTAGCTGGGTGCTTTTTTGATAGTCTTCAAGGCGTTGTTTTCGATGAAGTCTAGAACCTTCTTCTGGTATTCTTCTTCTTATATAATCACCGTAGAGTTACCTTTGTCGCTTTGTCGGCGATTGCATTTTGATCTTCCAGCTTCTTATTGATGTTTCTGGATGTTCTGGATTCTTCCGGGGATTTCAAGTGGCTGGCGTTACTGATGATTTTTTTTTGATAGCTTTAGATGCGAGGATCCTGGTTTCATCCTTTTCTTCTCTGTTGAGTCTCAAGATGGCCATTTCAATTTCGGTTATTAGATTCTTTGACATGCTATAAAAGTCAAATCTTATTTATCTAATGTGGGACATTTTTTGTCGTTATCATTTTTTTATCTTTAATTATTATGTTATATAAATTGGTAATAAAATTATTTACCACATAAAAAATTATAACAATTAACAAATATAACAATATTTTTCAACAATTTTTAATCATTATATAAGAGTAGGAGTTGTGATAAAATATATTAGTTAATTAATTTTTAATCATGTACGAAAATCTGTTGTGATGCTTAAGATATTCAAGCAACTAATTCACTTAAAATAATTAGAAATTTTATCAAAAACGTTTAATAAAAGTCTTTTTTTATAATTATCAAAAATATTGCAGTCATTTATTTTTACAAGAACTATTACCATGGCATTTAGAGTTACATTTTATGTTCTTTGAGCGACATTTGCATTTTTTATAAATACAGTACTTTCTACAATGACACATTACAAATCCTTGTTGACTTCCAGATGATAACATAGATGCTGAACGAAGTGTTAATGTTGATGCTGAGGGTACGTCTTGAATGCTAATGGAGTTGTTCTCTGAATAGTGAATTCATTTCGAGCATAAAGTTGATCGAGAAGACCTTCCTTGTTTCCTAATTGACAGAGACCTGATGAATTGATGTTTATAACAATAGCTAAAACGTTTCTGGGAGCTGCACGTACTCTATCAACTTCAGCTACTCTAATTAAAACATTGAAACCAATTCCAACTGCAGGAAGTTTGGAGTTGGATAATGAAATCATTTTATGGGCCTGTTACTCGTGGCCTGATTTAGCACATTTTCTTTCAGCATTGATGCTGTTCTTTTTTAAACAGAGCTTGCAAGTAACGTTTGCACCAAATCCCTCATTCTCATTGCTTTCTGCACAGATAAGGTGAACCTATTCATTACAATCTGAACGCTTGTGGGATCCTGAAGTCTCATTTTCACAAATAACGCGGTTTTTCTTAAAATATTTTTGTTTGTCGATTCTTGTATGATTTCAGTCATCTTTTTTCTGTAATACTTCATTTTCATCATTATTGTCATTTTCTGTAATAATCTGGTTTTGTTAATCATCATTTGTGGAGGTAGATTGCACTAGTTCTTGTAATTCCTCTTCAGTTTCTATAGAAGCATATATCGTGTGTTTCAAAAGTTCCCGAACTGCCCCTTCTGTATGTAGGGAAAGCCTAACCTATGAAAACAGAAGTAATATTCGGCCAACCACTAAAATAAACCATGTGCTGAAATAAATTACATAAAATCAGTTTTACATAGTGGCAAAGTTCTCAAATGTGTGTATTTTATTTTTACATTCCCAAAGGAAACGGTACACGTAGGTGACACCATTTGCTCAAAGTGTTCACTGTTCACCTCTTGACAATACGCTAGTCGGTGCTCAAACACACTGCAGGCATTGATTAGGATTGCCTGAGGAATGTTTGCCGTCATCTGCCTAATTCCTTCCTTCAGTTCGTTAATGCTTGCAGGGCGTGTCTCGAAGACCCGTGCTTAACATAGCCCCATAAGAAAAAGTCAAACGGGGAAAGATCAGGGGATCGAGGCGGCCAACCAGCGGTCAGGGAATACTTCGTCCAGATACTGGCGTACAGAGATGGCGTAATGGGGAGGAGCTCCATCCTATTGGAACCAGATGTCATTTTCGTCTGCTGAGGCAACAGCTGGACCAACCTCATCTTCTAACAGTTGAAAGTATTTGGAGCCATTCAGTGTTCCGTCAGTGAAAAAGGGGTCTATGAGATTAGTGCCCATAATGCCTGCCCAGACGATTACTTTCTGAGGACTCTGGGTGTGGCCTTCACCATCCAGTGTGGATTGCAGTTGGACCAGTAATGAAAGTTGTGGTGATTTACCTCCCCATGCAAAGTGAACGTGCATTCTTCGGTGAAGCAAATACGACGGGATAGCGCAGCATCTGCATGGCATCTGTTCATCATTATCTCCACACAAATGCAAGATGCACCACACAGAGGAGTGGCTGATTCGAAGGGTGTGTGCAACGGCACGCGTCGATTGTATGCCACAAGCCGCAATTGTTGCTACAACGGCCGCCGTTTGTTGCGGACCTCTCCCTGTACGTGGTCAACCTTACCGTTATCTATCCACAACACTTCCTGTCTCTCGAAATCGTTTCATCAGGGTCGAAAGAGTACTTGTTGAAGGCTTCGGGCGGTCAGGATGTCGGCCTGGAATTCGTCGGCGGCATTTCGCAGCGTCAAATCCCCTATCGCGCAAAGGAGAACCATCTCTGTTCGTTCTTACATACTGTATTTCATTTGTTTGTTTTTACGCAAAAAACGCTTTTTTAAACTGTTACTGTACCGGTATAAGCTTAATACCGTATACCGTAGGTTTTATAAATAAAAACTTCTAGTATTTTTTACTTAAACCTTTTATTTCACTCTCATGTAAAATAAATAGCGGGATTCGTAACAACTGGGAGCATCCATTAATTGAAAAAAAGAGGTTGAATATCAGTGGCTCCTGTCTACCAGCCCTTCAGCATACGTGCACAACAGTATGTTATGCATGGAAAGTCGTCATCTGCGTTCGGGAACTTTTGAAACACACGGTATATCATTAGTAATAGACGAATCTGCAAGTCCAATTTTTTTGTGGTGTGATTTGTAAGGTGTCATTGTAAAAAGTACTGTATTGATAAAAAATGCAAATGTCGCTCAAAGAACATAATGTTACTCTAAATACCATGGTAATATAAATGACTGCAATATTTTCGATAATTATAAAAAAAGACTTTTAATAAACGTTTTTGATAAAATTTTCAATTATTTTAAGTGAATTAGTTGTTTGAATATATTGAGCATCACAACAGATTTTCGTACAGGATTAAAAATTGTTGCAAAATATTGTTATATTTGTTAATTGTTATAATATTTTATGTGGTAAATGATTTTATTTCCAATTTATATAACATAATAATTAAAGATAAAAAAATAATGACAAAAAATGTGTTATTTTTTACCCATATTACAAGCCACTCTGTTGTATCACCTGTATAGTCGCGTCACTGCAACAACTAACGTTTAGAACGCGTTATGGCTTTTCTTAATCATCACAACGCGTAGTGGCCAAATATTTTGAGAGCCACGACGCGAATTTTGTGTCGTGGTCTTTTTGAGTTGTGGCGTTGTGGCTATTTATCTGAGTGCCATGACACAAATAACGCGTTGTGGACGTTTTAAAAGACCCACAACGCGTCGTGGACGTTTTATTCGCTCAATGAGCGTTTTCGTTCTTTGAGCCTAACATATATATAAATGTATTTCTGCTTCACTGCTAAAGCTCCTCCTTGGAATGTTTATAAGATTTTATTTTTATGCAGGATATGTCATACCACCAGTGCCAAGCTTTTTTCTTAGAATTTCGACGTCCTAGAGCTTTGGGAGGAAATTTACATGACTAAAGACTATGTGAAAAATTTAATATCGACTTAATGACGATGTCGACTTCATAAATTTGTATACATTTCGGTCACTAAGTGACCTTCTTCAGTATGATTCAGGTTGACTTGTTCAGAGTCGGTATTTATAAGAAGGAGGTACCAATCAGGGAGCGGAGCACCTTGATTTGGTTTACAAAAGCGGGTTAATTAACAGGATTGGAGGAGAATCAAACCACTCTACAAAATTATACAAAAATTATACAAAAAATTATACAAAAGGTTTTGCAGAAAACAGAAATCTCTAAAATAAATACGTACAATAAATACATAAAAAACAAAAACGAGTTCTTATAAACGCAGCTCTTATATCCGGCCTACTTATATCAGAGGTTCTTATATCAGGAAAGAATTTTGCCCAAAATTAAAGTTTTGAAGTCAGTGAGTACCACTGTGATAGGTCCATTGGGCCTCTTTCATGATTCAATAATTTGTCTGGAGGTACTTTAGAAATCTCCAACGATTCTAAAAAATTCAGTTTTCTGGGATCGTCATTGTAATGTAAGATTCGGAAATTATCGATTTTTCCGACGTGTCCTGTGGTTATAACATGTTCCGCGAACGCAGACTTCTCGGGTTTGTGATTCTTGATATAGCTGAAGTGTTCTTTGATTCGAGTCGAAATCTTCCTCCTGCTCTGGCCAATATATTTGCTGTCACACGAATTACAAGAAATTTCGTATATACCCGATTTATCTGTTTTACTAATAGCATCTTTCGTGTTGCCTAGTAAGCTTTTGAGGTTGTGGCTGCTTTTATATGCTACCCTAAGGTCGTAAGCTTTACAAATTCTTTCTAGACCTCTAGTCAGCTTACGGTTATAGGGTAGACATATGAATTTCTTATTCTTCTCACCGGTGGATTGTAGAGTGGTAATGTCTTGCAATTTCTTCTTAAGAGTCTGCTTTTTGATCAGTTTGTCTATTAACTCCTTCTTGTAACCGTTGAAAACAGCTGCTTCCTTGATCGTGTGTATTTCTTCTTGTTTCATCGCATGGGACATGGGTATAGTTAACATTCTGTGGATCATATGGTTGAACGTAGCAAGCTTGTGGTTAAAACTGTGGTTAGAGTTGTGCTTGATGTATGCTGGTATATAGTTGGTTTTCCTGAATATTCCGAAGTTGAGTTTCCCATCATCTCTCCGTATCACTAGGTCCAAGAATGGTAAGGAACAGTCTTTCTCTCTCTCAACCGTGAAGTTGATGGAGGGGGATAAATTGTTGAGTCCCTCAACTAATAGGTCAAGTTTTTGGATCTCGCATATGGCGAATATATCGTTTGAATATAACATTTAAAGTTATTAGGTTTGGTCACTTCACAAAATATTGGGCAAACCTATCCAAAAAGGGATAAACGGTATGGTAGTTATCTCTAATTTATCTAATCGCTATTTGCCTTTATTCTTTAAGCCACTGTTGAAAACTGTGTTGAATAATAAAAATTCTAATAATGGTTTAAGATTGCAGTAACTGAATGAAAATATTTTTTAAAATTTGAAAATTGACTTTTCAAAAATCAGAGAAGTCTTCATATAATTTTATATTCAGATACATGATTTTTCTTTTCAAATGTAAAAACCATGTTTTCAATGAAAGGATATTATATTTTAAAGAAGAAAAAATCTCTTTGCTATCCAAAGTTTATTATACAAATAAAAATATTGCAACAATTAAAATTCTTCTGCTCATCCTGAGTTTAACAATAATACTGTCGTAACCAATGACGTATATTAAAGATAGACTCCGAATCCTATTGTTGTAACTTGAAGCAAATTGGGAAGCTCCATGCCCAGAACTGTCATGGTTGAAAGTGAGTGAAGATGATGCAAAACACATGGCTAAACACGAGAGTAGCTGATTAATAATTCTTTCACACGCCGATCACGGAGTGATAAGTTTATCTTTTCGTTTACTTTGTATTTGAAGTATTTTATTATATTTTATAAACAATTTTTCGATCATAATTTCAATTTCGTTTCGATTGTCTTTCAGTAACGTATTTTCATTTTAGTTACGTATTTTTGATTTATTTTTGTGGAAAATGATTCCTGATCCTTTTTCTTGTCTGTTTGTACAGTTGTACGCACAACAACTTTGAATAATGGTTTTGAATTAATAATTCCTCGGGTCCAAAATCTTCAAAAACAAAGCAGCCAGACAGCTAATTACTCCACGGCTCACTCCTGCCCAGAACTATCATGGCTCAATTTGCTTCACTTTTTGCCGCTGTTAACAATAGGATTCGGAGTCTATCTTTAATATACGTCATTGGTCATAACAATCGAAACAATTTCTTTTCGATTAGCCAATAGGATCTACTGAAGCTACACAGACACAAACATACAGACTTTTGGTTTTATATATATAGATTTTATACATGTAATTAAAAAGACAAAAACATGAAAGATAATTTAAAATACTGTATAGATTCGACGAAGTATATAAGGTTTCCTGATAATATCCAGAATATTTGCTTATGGTAGAGGATCTAGAGACGTTATCTTTCTGAGATGGTTTTCTGGCATTCTTACCGAATATTTTTACTGCTTCTTAGGTATCCAAAAGCAAGTGTTTATTTTAGCAGAAGAAAAAGTCAGAAAAAAAATTTAACATTTTATTGGAGAAAAATATCTAGTTCCTGAAAAGCAAAGAAAAAGAAACGTTGATTGCGTTTTGAAGTATTTGATAAAACTTGAAAGATTTATCGTGTTGATAGTTTGGAAATGAATGAAGTTAATATATCATTATTTTAACTTAATAAATAAATCACGTAAACGGAACATTATTTTTCCTGATGCTTTATTATCTACAAATCGTGAGACGGGTTCTCGCAATCCATCATTTAGCAAATGTACCATTCAACGTTTAGCGTTGTCACTTTTGTTGATGTATGGCTACAACAATGGGTTCCACGTATATGACGGTGTATCATAATTCATAAAATACCGTATACAGACAGTTGCGGTCGATAGTAGTGTAAATACGGAAAATTTTTGTTTTCTTGATAGCATTAAAACAATTATACATTATTGTTTGTTACGCCTATGATTGATAAACTAAATAAATATGATTTTTAACATTCTACAGGATAATGAAATAATAATGAAAATAAATAAATAATTTGTTTTCTTCCTTTTAACCTTCCAGCCTCTAATCTCAACATACACAGCAAGTGTTTAAATTTATACATGTATAGTGTTAAAGACTATAAAAGAAATTAAAATAAATAGCTCTTCACAGAAATGATAAGAATCCCGGAACATATGTTGGGTTTTCGCTAACAGGCTTTTAAAACCACGGGGCTGCTGGAACAGATATTTAAAGAAGATAAAATTTTTATCGCATTTATTGCGATAAAGAACCCAACTAATGAGATTCGGAATGAGATTCAAACAAATATAGAGAAATTAATAGACTTAAAACTCGTCACGATAAGACTAATAAAACTCTTAAGATATCGGGATTTCTATGTACAGGATTATTCAAAATGAATGATGCAAAAAGAAAACATCACTGGGACCTGTACAATCGGTCTAATAACAAAATACGGATATCACATGAAAGATAAACTCTCCAAGTCTCTCGATATAGGAGCCCTTTGTAACACGACAGACATCTAAACGATATTCAAATTCTTCCATGGCCATGCCAGCACCTCTTCACCAATTGCGTCGATCGCTTGGGAAATTCGCCGCTTTAAACCACCTGTAAGTCATGCGATAATGGGGTACGAAGACGCTGTCCTTCACGTAGCCTCAAAGAAATAAATTACAGGCCGTTAGGTAGGGTGATCTGAGGGGGCCACAGCATCAGTTGCACGACATTGGCCCCAAGAACCATTGTGATAGCATGTCGAAGTAGGTGAATGAAACGCGCCTCTATTTTTCATTTAATATCCGTCTTTTTTAAATATCTTGATTATACCTAGCACCGCTATGTTTTCTTTTTACATTGAGTATATTCCTTTCTTTTACCATTAAATACATTTTGAATAACCCTGTATTTGTTAAACAGGAAAAAGGAAACAAATGTTATACTTCATTCATAAATGTTACGCGTTATCCTAAACGTCGCTGGAAAACGAGTGTATTCTACGCAAGTAAATTCCTCAATGACATAGAATCACGTAACAGACAATCAAGAGAAGGAATTAGAAGAGCGGAAGAGACGTCAAGGATAATTTCCTTTCAGTTACTACTTTATTCCACCTTATTTATTTAATTATTGGAATGTCTTCAGTTTCCCTTTATTACTTAATTTCCAGTGGCCGCTGCATTTTACGAAGTGTGAATGCATTGTTCAAGTGCAACGTGAATTCCGCCTAGTCGGTTCAACAAACATCCCCCTAGTTCATAAACAAATTTATGAGTGGCAAAAAATTCTTAGAAAATGGTTGTAATGCAACGCAAAGCGACTTCTCCTGTAAGCATCGCCATTTTCCTATAAACAAACAACAGCGTCGCTATATGCCATTGAATGGACCACTTGACTGAGCCTTTGAACCTTCGTCAATGGAGCGATGTGGTAAATGTGTTTGTGTGTCTGTCTTTTAGAATGCGCTTGAAATAAAATCTGAAATCTGTTTCATCTTCTTGAATAGCCTTGTATGTATAGACCTCTCAGTAATATTCTGGCATTTCTCAAAGAACAGCTACACATGGAAAACCGTAAAGCACGAAATCTGATATGAAAACGCTCACTAGGCTTCTAACAGGCAAAAAATGCAAAATATATTCCAACCAGCAAATCATGAGAACTGTCAATCGCTGTGTTACCGTGGAAACAGGCTGGATTAAAATTTAACCTCATACTGTTAAATGAATCACTGTTAATAATTATATAAGACGAGGATTTGTGATAATAATTTAATAATTAAGCATAAATAAACTCCTCTTAATAGAAAAACAGATTAAAAATAAAATAAAATAAAATAAAATTCAAATAACTAAAGTCACCACATGATCTAGTGAAGAGAAGCATGTAAGTAGAACAATGAGAATCTTGTAGCATGAGTAAATGGAAGATTAAACAAATTATCAGATATCAAATTATCTTTACAACCTGATGATGAGAATAAACATCTCGAAAGCGTTTTTTGTTACAACTTATAATTTTTCCAATTCTTCGTATCTTCGGACTTCTACTGCAACAAACCTTCTTCATTCCACTTATTCCGTTTCTATTGGGTTTCCAAGCCATTTCTAATTTTCTACCTATTTCTTTCATCTGTGCTTTACCTTTCTGTTATCACCTGATCCCTACAAGATTTCTACAAGACCATCATCCTCCTGCTACAAGATGATGATTTCTCATCGTTCTACTTACTTGCTTCTCTTCACTTGATCATGTGGTGACTTTAATTATTTGTTTTGTATTTTATTTTATTTTTAATCTTGTTTTTCTATTAAAAGGAGTTTATTTATGTTTAATTATTGAATTACTTTTAAATCGGTGGCCCTTAAAAGGGCATTTTTTGCAATTACTGCAAAATTAATTTTCTATGGAAGAATCGTAATATGCGTATACTTGTTTGAGATATTGCGTTGAGCAAAGCGCACCTTAAGCAGGAGATATAGTATGAATGATAAATAAAAGAACTGTGCAACGAGCCTAAATAAAATAAACTTAGCCAACGTCATGACCACGTGATCTATTGCAGGAGTAGGGATTCTCGTGACTTGTCTGTTGAATTATAGGAAAGCAAAAGCCATGTTTAGCAAACTTACATGTAACTGATTCTAACGTGGAATAATAACAAGAGTAAGATTTTAATAAGAGACACAGAGGTCACTGAGGATTCCTAAGCCAAATATTAATGGTATGATATGCAAAATTCATTGTCCATTATTTCCTGGACGGTGGAATGGACGAGGAGGGCCAATTCCTTGACCACCCCGTTCTCTTGACTTATCTCCAAATGACTTTTTTTGGTGTGGTCGAAATAAGAACATCGTCTACCATGAGCGTCCAATAAGAAGGGAAAATAAGAAAGAAAGAATTAGAGTGGCCTGTGAGTCTCTCAGCAGTGCTGAAGTCCTCAGAGCAACCGAGGATGTAAAAAAGAGAATACAGCGTTGTTTTGGCATAAAATGATGCACATTTTGAGCAGTTACAATCTACCATATTTTGATGTACATTGTGTGTATGGTAGATTGTAACATTAGGAAACCAAATCACAAAAATTTAATTTATTTATTTATTTAATTCCTTAATTTCAATTTTCTGATTTATGTTTCATTTTTCTTTATTTGTATAGTAGGGGAGAGTTGCATCATTTGGGACGTATGCAAGAAAATATTTTTGTAACCATAATGCAAATTCATTGTAATTTATGAATCATCCACAGAAGCTATTAATACAAGAAAAATTATACACACTAAATACCGAATGGGTCATAAGTTATTTTTAGTTTTTATAATGGTAACAATGTCCCTTCTTATCAGGAGTATAAAATGAGACAAAACACTTAACTTTCCTTATGTTGACTTTTGATATCAACTTTTGGCCTTCATTTGTAAAGGGTGTCCCAAAATGAGCTGACTTTTTAAGTTTTCAATAGAACACATTTTTTCAGTGGAAATTTTATAATAATTTTTGTTTTATTAGAAAGTAAAAACATGGAGATTAGGTATGATACAAAACATCTGACAAATGACCGCCCCGTCCTTGGTAGCACAAATTCACACTTTTGAGGAAATTTTCCATAACATGTTGACAATTGCTGGGAAATTTCGGCAATGTTGTGTCGAATTTCATCTTTGAAGTCCTCAATAGTTTGTGGTTTATTGACGTACACTTTATATTTAAGATAACCCCAGAGAAAGAAGTCTAACGGTGTCAAGTCACATGATAAGGCGTCAGGAACGCGGTTCAAGCGGCCGATTCCCTTGGCGGCCAATTCACATCTCTTCGCTGCGAGACCGTTAAATTTTTTCTTGTAAAACCTGCATGGTTTCTTTGGCAGTGTGACACGTTGCACCGTCTTTTTGAAACCGGTAAACACAAATTTATTGATCAAATTCACCACGCTGTTACGAGAAGGTGCATTACGGTGACCAAAAAAATTGCAGCATCTGCGAATAGTTTTCGTAAAATGTGCACCATTTTTGAAGTGAATTTTACAATTTCTACGCGTTGATCGATTGTGTAGTTTTGCATAATATAACCTCAATGTTTAGTAATGACAGCATATAAAAATCTCTACTCTGGTTGTACCACAAGAAAATTGCGGCAAATTCAAAATATCAGTTCATTTTGGGATACCCTTTACATGCAAAACAAGTAAAACGGACTTTATCAGTAGTTATACAGATTTCGTGTGCTCATTTTTTTGCACGGATACACGGGATCCAACCGCATGTGGATGGTGCATATGCAACTTCCAGATTGTTAAAACCATTCTGTTGTGGCAACTTTGGTAGCTTTTTATGGGGTAACTTTGTTAGTTTCTTCTTTTTGTTATTCATTGGTATTTTCTGAGAAAACACTGTCCCATCTGAGGAAATTGAAACTATCCCGACTTAGAAAAATGGTAACTTTGACCATCATCTAGCTCCATAGAAAATCTAATGGCGGCAATGAAGCACATGTTGCTATATAAACAACCTATAGATATACCAATCAAAAAAGGATAGTCAAGTTGATCTACGATCTTTCTATCTTTTGACTGTTCGCATGAGACACTGGTGACATAAGTGACACTGGTTACTTAAAAGTGAATAAAACTTAGCGGAATTTTTTTTTTTTGTGGGAAATCGGCTGCAGCTTTGGCCTCGTCGATAACATAACGCCTTCTCCTTCGACGAGGTACTGAAAACTAACACAAGTGGAACTATGAATTGTTTAAATTTTTTAAAATTGGTTTGTCCCAACTTATAACACATCCCAACTCATGCAACTCTCCCCTACTATCCAAAGATACCTTACATGACCCATGTTCTCCTTTGAATTTTCAAAGCTGACTCCAGCTCCCCCTACTAACTGTTTGTTCTGGAAAATGAAACTACCAAAACTGAATTCTTTATCATAGGTTTTGTCCAAAAAATTATTTTTTCAAACTTCTAGAATCAATAACTTTAAAAAATGACTGATACGGGTGTTCTGAAACATTTTATACGAGGGGTGTTCAAATTTGACCTGGACTTTATTTTTTTGTAAATTTCATTGTTGTAAAAATATAGACTTTCATTGTTGGGATGGCAACTACCGCCTGTCATGCAAATGCTGCACCACTCATCCGGTTGCCATGACAACCATTTGTTTCTTTAAACAAAATGGCGCACAGCGATGTGTCGACCAAAGTGAAACAACGAATAATCATCAAGAAGGTGTGAAAGCAGAGATATGGACCGGCTGCAGCGATATGGCAGAGAAGGTTGTGACCACTAACGAGACATGGATTCATCACCACACTCCTGAAAGCAAGCGTGCGAGACACACTGACTCACCATGACCCAAGAAATTCAATATGACACCATCGGCAACGAAAGTGATGGCGACCGTATTCTGGGACATTAAGGGTATCATTCATGTCAATTTTCTGGAAGAACGTCGAACCATAAATGCACCCTACTATTGTGACATTTTGAGGACGTCCCTGAAGCCGGCACTAATGAAAAAGCTACAAGGACTATTTACCAGTGGTGTTTGTTTTCTGCAAGACAATGCCAGCCCATACACAGCCAAACTGACTATGGACACACTGACGGAACTCAAATGCGACATCTTACCACATCGTCCATACAGCCCGGATCTCTGTCCCTTGCGACTGTCACCTTTTTGGGCCATTGAAAGAGTTCTTGGGAGGGCAGAGGTTCGGCTCCAATGAGGAAGTGAAAAAGGCTGTTCTAACGTGGATTCGACATCAGCGTGAAGATTTCTACAGAACCGGTATCCAGATTTAGTTAGAATTTTTGACTCATATAATTTTTTAGGACATATCATATCATTATAATCGTGTGCTTCATTTTTAGGACAACATCTGTAGACTGCAATGGTGATGATGCACGTACGAACCCGATAAATTTTCCTTGTTATAACGAGTAAAGGCTTAAATTTTGTTTAATAAAACAAACATGTGCTCATGATTAAAAACTGCAAGCTATAAATGACCATATTTGTTTTAAAGATTTAATACAGTCAAACCTCGATATCTCGAAAAATGTTTACTTCCCTTTATTTTCACTATGAATTCAATGTAATTTTCCATTGTTATCTCAATACATTTTCTCGGAAAACTTTGCTATGTCGAATTTTGAATTTGTGTGCCAGAGAAAAGCAAAGTATTTAAATACATTAGAGAGTTAGGATTTTTTCATATTGAGAAATTTTTCGTACGAAACAAAGACGATTTAACATCACTTCCGTTAAAGCTAGACGATTCTCGTGCATTACGAAAAAAGTTCACGAAAAAATTTTCCGATCTTGTGGGTAAATCTCTGTTGCATATAAGATGTTTAAGAACGTGCAGTTTCTGCGTTTCTGACGCTAGTGACACAACTTGTACATAACGTAACTTTCTATACACTTACCATTTTATCTCCTATTGTTCTCTGTACTCTCACAATACCTTTATTAAACTAAAAATCTTAATTTAAAAGTAATCTTCCATATCGCCAAACCTCTTTATCTCCAATTTTTTTCTGTTCCCGTCAAATTCGAGATATCGAGGTTCGACTGTATTTGTCTTTGTAAATTTCCTATTAGAGTGCTTGTCTCTTATTGCGCCAATTTTCATAACTAATTTTTGAGCTTCAGACATTTCAGGACAGGGTTAAAACTTTCAGTTACTTGTAGCATCGTAGATAAAATTCTAGATTAAAATTCGGGGGGGCCAGCTCGGTATTCGAATGCGCTGGATCGCAAGTTTCATAGCTCTCGAAGTTGTCGAATCGCGAGTTCGAATCTCGCGTCGGCATTTTGCGTCTGCCTTTACTAATCATGCAGTAGGCAACGGAAAGTCTTCACATTAATTCTTCCTTGTTTAATAGTAATGAAATTTACTGGCAGCAATCTTCCGAAACGGAGAAGACACACGAGCAAAATTCAAAATATGTAGCAGAAAATTTGCTGTTAATAGCCGAGAACCCTGCTAGTTATAATAAGAGAAGATTTAGTTGGTAATGATATAGGGTCCAAACAACGCAATTCTGAAGCAATTAATTTTCTGAGAAAAAGTAATCGTGGAAAATTCATAAATCGTAGCAAATAATGTTGCGGGTCACCGTCCATGATTTCACTCCACAAAGATAAAAACCAATAGTAAAAGGGAAAATGGAGAAGACAAGCCCGTAGCCAGGGGTGGGGGGGGGTCGAGGGGGGTCGACGACCAACCCATTATGGAAAAAGGTCCGACTCAATGGAATTTTTGAAAAAAGGTCCGGAATTTTTGAAAATCGACCCCCCCAAGATAACGTCCTGGCTACGGCCCTGGAATATAATAAATAAAGGAAATCAATGTAAGATAAACATTAATCATTATGTAAGCCATTATTCATGAATTATATTTCCCGAGGAAAAACATATCTATTATTTCTTACCCTTGAGAGGATTATTTAAAAGCAGCATTAGTCTTTATCTGTGTAGGTTGTGATAATTACGTATTTGTAAAGTAAGCGTGCTTTAAATAAATTGAGATAATTTATATTCCTTGAAGAATGTAAATTCTAAAATTTTATTGACAAAATTGAAATAAAAGCTATTGATTAAAATCATGAGATGTTTCCTAAGTAAATATTTTTATAGAAAATGGATTTGTTTCTCGTCATTTCTTTGAAACGATTGCAAAGAACGAAGAAACAACCAGATTGATGAGAAAATCATAAACATGAAAAAGTTTTTTTTTTCCTTCATATTTTTTCTTTGAAATTGTTTTTTCATCTTGATTGTCTGTTTCATGCAAACTTAACGCCTTCGATCACCAATAGATGAAGACGAGGAAAAGAAAAACTCACAGAGAACAATGGCGTCTCTGAGTCGGATTTATTGGATAAGATTCTCCGAATGACGAAGGATGGCGCAGAAAGGATTTCCCTGTTTATACACAGTGAGAGCCAAGCAGACAAACAGCTAGAGAGAAGACAAAAGGAATGAGAAAAAGAGAGGGGGAGAGACAAGAGGTGTCATTGAACTAAACGAGGTTTTTTCCCCGAGCTCATGGAAATGGAAATCGACAGATGTTTTTTTTCCGTTTTTCTGGTAATTCTCGAAGGTTGGCAAAGCTGGCTTTTTGGCGCGGAGACCTTGTAAAAACATTTTCGTTTATAAATGTAAATGCATTTTAGAAAACAAGGGTAAACGGAATCTTTATCAAATAAATTGAATGATTCTGTTTTAGTATGCATAAAAAAGATCACATTAGAAAATGTGTTTTTTATACTAGATAGGTGGGAACATCATAATTAAAATAAAAAATAGAAAATAAATAAATAACCTTGTTGTATGTAGTTGGCGTCGTTCACATTCTGCCCAATTTAACTGACGACAGGAATGGGGTGCTCAAGAAAACAGTCGGTGTAGAATTCAGAGTAAAATCGTAAAGAATACTTATATATTTCTTTAAAACTGCAAGTCCATATGGAAAATTAATCTGAAGTTCCACTTCGTCAGCAAACGAAATCAATAACTGGGCGCTTTACTTGTTCTAATGGAGACATGAAAAATCTGAACTTCTAGATTCAAAGATTTTTCAATAAATAGCGTAACACGAGTACCACGTAAATATCTGCATCTGTTAATGATATATGCTTTCTAAAAAGAATATAGATTTCTACAGTCTCCAAATTTATCTAAACATTTGAACTTGTCTGCAAGTCCGAAGCAATCTAGGACGTTACGTTAACTGGCAATTGCCATTAAGTTACAGATGGTTGAATTTCGCCAATGCACAGTGTGTAATTTTTAACTTCTAGGTGGGAAAAAATTAATAACTATACCTTGAATTCATTTGTTACTTCTGAAAGTTCTGTTACATCTTTAATGTACTAATAAGTATATGTTTTACATATATGTCATTCATTACAATAAATTTTGCAAAATATAAAACTTTATATGAAAATAGCTCATAATAATGACAATATACAACAATTATGTGTGTTGCATATATGTGAAGTTTCACGAGATCATTTAAAAACAAAAACTATACAAAATACTTTTATACACTGTGCGGCGGCGAAATTTAACTATCCGTAACTTCATGGCAATCGCCAGTTGACGTAAAGTCCTAGATTGCTACATTAAATATATTAGGAAATTTAAAACAAAAATGGAAAAAATAATCATGGAAACAAAATAGAACAAAGTCTATATCACTGCTTGAATACTCTTCCAAAGACTGCACTTTCAGCATTCATTTTCCTATGTATTTTTTAAGTTTTGCGCCGAAGCTTGATATAAAAGGGTCTAAACTGATGAGCAGTCTGAAACGCAAATCTTCATCAGAAGATTTTCTTGCGAACAGTTCTCTGTATGGTCTGCGATGTGTATTTTTCGCCTCCTTTAACAAATAATTCTCAGCTGGAGAGAGTTAGTTTTCTTGAAGCCAGGACGAATATTTGGTAAGAAACCTCCTGTTGTGTCTTGACACTTTGTTCCATCTATCTTAACTTTATTGGCAAAAAATTAGAATATATGCCTTAATGTTAATCAAACAAAAAGGGGGAACCTCTAATTCACAAGGAGAAATGAAATACCGGATACAAATTCCAGCTACCAAGTAGCCATCTTCAGCGGTGAGAAAATTTTACTTTTAATTCTTATCCAATCAATGTACACCTATGCTGTTTAATTTACTTCTACCTTCATTGTACCCAGATTATATTACTCTTTGCTTTAAAATCTTGCCATTAGTTATATTTTATCCAATCATATTTTTCCACTGCGCCAAATTTTCTGTAATGAACGGCGAGTAGCCTCTAGTGTAGTTTATATCCTTGATAAAGCCGGGAATAAATGGCGTAACTAGTCGGAAACTCTGTTCTCCCTTTATTGTATTGTAAAGTCTCTACCAATTCATTGAAAAAACAATACTAAGGACACCCATTTTGTTGATCACTTCTATAAAAGTGGCATCCAGCAAGTCGCCACTGTGAAAAGTGGCATCGTTGAGAAAAGTGTGTGGCCCTGGAAGATAAATATGTGGAGAAGGATCGACGCTACCACCGTGCAGTGTCACCCCACCTCTCAGTCTTCCGGCTGATTGTAATGACTTTATGACCACTCCTCGTATGTTGATTTCAAACTTGAGTTCGCAGAAATTTTGTAACATGTCGCAGAATTTTCTAAGATTTTTTATTGATGTAATACGATTTAGCAAACCATTTAAGGATTACATTTAGTACATTTGTGAGCCACGTGTTTGATGGGAAGATGAAACAAGTTTTCACAATACAATTCTGATGCCGTTGTTGACTTTGGTGAATGTCTGGGTAACAGTTCTTTCCGAATTGTGTCCTCTCGACAATGAAATTTGGGGGAACAAGTTTCAGGGTTTTGGATGCTTTTCATGGTTTGGTTTGGATTCATTGGTCATTAACGACATAACCATGAATGCTGCGCAATACCAGAACCATGAATGTTGTGCAATAACCAGAACCATGAATGCTGTCCAATTATGAGCTTCTAAATTGATGGCAGCACTTCGGAGGTTTCGTATCTGTATTAGCAGAACAAGGCTCTGCGTCATCCTGCTCGGATATTCATATATGATATAGATATGGAAAAGTTGGATTGGCTTGCCAACATTTCTGAAATGAATTCTATCGAACATCTTTGTAACAAACTGGATCGCTGCGTATTAGTATATCATGACCGCCCATAGGACAGTTGTCTCGCGGCGTCATATAAAAGTCGTCTGCTCGTCTGCACAAAGACGCCATATTGCATGGCAAATTATGACCGAGTGCGGGGATCATTTCTTGAAATTCAACTTTTCGTTCATTAACAAATGAAATTGTGTTGTCTAATACTGAAGATACGGTTTAACATAAAATTGTAGCCAAACAGAAGCAAACCTAGCACATTTCTAATGCCTATTTCTGAAAACCGTAAACAGGGAGTGCAGTATATGCATCGCAAAAGCCATCTTCATGGCATTTATTTTTGTTTACTGGCAACTCTCCATACCATTTCCTAGTGTAAATAAGCGGAGTTGAATGTGGTGTAAGAAACCTAGCCTAGAGTGTATTCATGCGTTCAGTAGCTCCTGAAAGGCAACCAAAATAAAAAATCTAAGGAAAATGTTACTCGATGGACCATCTGAGAAAATTTAAAGTTATTCTTTATTTCAATGATTCGTAAAATATGTCTAAAAGGTTTTTTAAAAATTGTTCATATAATTTTTAAGTACTTTACATTTTTTATATTGTGTATGGTTTATTGTCTTTTATCTTTTATTCTAAAAATATTAGCATTGGGTGGCTAAAGTTCGGGAAAACTGCCGTCTAAAAATTGGACATCAGCCTTTAATGTCGCGATTTTATTTTGGAAAAAGAAAACGTGCACTTTCCGACGACGAACGCATAAGTTAAAATTTACCTTACACTGTTGTAAGTAACTGTTAACTGAAACAAAATCTTCGTTCATTGGCGACTTGGTGTCATGTGATGTTTAGGGCAATCAGGAAGAGGTATAAATGTTGAATGAAAAGCGAAATCTCGAGCGTGGATGACCAGAGAAATCATTGGTTACTTACACTATGTGATCACAAATATCCGTACACATGCACGTTTGCGCTCTAGCCACGATTTCATGGAAATCAATAGGGCGTTGCACATCCCTTTGCCCGAATCACAGCTTCCACCCTTCGGGGAAGACTTTCCACCAAATGTTGGTAGGTACTTTCCGGAATGTTCCTCCATTCCTCCCGAAGAGCGAGAATCAGTTCAGGTACAGAAGTTGGTCGATGTGATCTGGCCCGCAAGCGTCTTTCCAATTCATCCCACAGACTCTCTATAGGACTTTGTGCCGGCCAACCCATTTCTTCGACCCCTGAGTCCGCAAACCACTGCTGTACACGCCTCGCTTTGTGGCACGGAGCATTGTCGTGTTGGTAGAGAAATGGCCCGTTTCCGAAAAATTGCCACAACTTTGGAAGTGCACAGTTGTCCAAAACATTCAGATAACGGTCGGAGTTCATGATTCCTTGCACAGGAACGAGCTGGCCCAGTCCGTACCATGAAAATGAGCCTCACACCATGACTCCTCCTCCTCCGAACTTGACAGTGGGCTCTGTGCACTCAGGTAAGAAGCGTTCTCCAGGTATGCGCCAAACCCAAACTCGTCCATCGGATTGCCAGAGTGTGTAGCGAGATTCGTCTGTCCACATTACACGTTTCCATTGGTCCATTGTCCAGTTTCTGTGGGCTTTGCACCACTCCAGACGTCGCTTGGCGTTGACCCTGCTGATGTGGGGCTTGTGGGCAGCAGCACGGCCATGGAATCCCATCGTGTGCAGTTCCCGACGAATTGTCATGGTACTGGCATCATTTGCAGAGGCGTTTCGAAACTCTGTGGCAATTTTTTCCGCCGAGGACTTCCGGTTGCTGCGGGTGACACGACGAAGCACTCGACGGTCTCTGTCCGTTAATTTCTTGGGTCTACCGGTTCGTTGTTGAACTCTTGTTGATCCCCGGGTCTTCCATTTCATAATGACATCGCCTACTGTTGACTTGGGTATCTGAAGAAGGCTGGAATGTCACGCACGGACTTGCCGCATAGGTGACATCCAACGATGGTTCCACGTTGGAACTCACTGAGCTCTGCCGAACGACCCATTCTTGCCAATGTCCAAGCAGAGTTGTGTCTGAAGGTGTGGGAAGCTATTTAAATGATGTGCAAGTCATTATCATGTGACATTGGGCCAATCGATGATCTGTGAGAGGTGTCCGGATATTTTTGATCATATAGTGTATGTTGGACCGCAAAATGAGAAGAAAATAAATTGGTATGGCGGAATGGTACATTCGCACAAGCCTATCACGAGATAATGACACGGAATCAAAAAAAAATTACGGGGCTGTGTTGGGAGTATGTTAGAAATGGCAAAAGACAAGAACCAATGTTTCGCGCAAACATCAAATTTATAGTACTGCCACCCAATGTAATAGGTGATTCGATGGGTATGAAATCTAAATTAAAATGTTTCTTCATAAAGCTAAGAGCGTATAAATTTAATGTAGCATCTACATTGATAATGCTAACTGTCATAATTGCAATATTAGTATCCATCTCCATGTTGTCACTGACTGGTCTAGTTGTTGGTGAATATTTCATTATTCCACTGAACAACATTTCCATATCAGATATCGACACTTTAGATGAATATACACTGAGTGACCAGATTATTATGACCACCCCATCAATATTTCGTTGGGCCACCTTCTGCCTTCAATAGTGCGGCGATTCGCATTTACTCCACGAGATGTTGAATGGTGATGCGATGAATCTGACACCATGAATACTGTTGTCTTGTGCTTTCTGGCCACAATCCGCTTCAAACCCCTTCAGTCTCTATCAGTGAGCTTCGACTTTCGGGCAATGTTGTGCTTTGCAGATGATGTCTTTCCCTGCTTGTTATACAGGGTGGTCCATAAGTCTGTCCCCCCCTTTTTATTTGAACCGAAGCAGATATGTCAATTTTGATGAATCCAATGAATAGGAAGTTGTGGGTGGCCTATCCCATGGTGCACTTTTCATTATCCCAAATATGCAAATTAGGACACATTCAAAATTTATCTCAAAAACCGTAAGGGATAGAGAAAAAAACCCAATTGCAAACTTGTTCAGCATAAAAAAACAAACAAAACAAAAAAAATCATCCAAATCGGACCAACGGTTCCCAAAAAAAGTTAAAAAAGTAAATAACCATCTCAAACTAAAAAAAGCCAACTGGGCCAAACCAAAGCGAATCATGTTGGTAACACTCTAAAGGGTATGTTCCACATGATGCCCTTCAGCACCAATGCACAACTGAGCACGTAGTTTCAAAGATGCCATCACTCTTGTTACCATATCAGATGTAATGGATTGGCAGGCAGTCTGAATTCTCTGTTGCTAATCCAGCATAGAAGTTGGCTGAGTGGCATAAACATTGTCGTTAAGGTAACCCCACAAAAAGAAGTCATTAGAGGAAAAATCTGGTGAGCGTGCAGGCCAATGAATTGGGCCACCCCAGCCGATCCACTGACCTGGAAACATTGCATCGAGATGATCACAAGTAGCTGCCGCTGAATGGGCTGAGCCCCATCATGTTGATACCATACCCTTCGAAGTGATGCTAAAGGAAGCTCATCTGCAAATTCTGCCACTACAACATTTATTATCATGTCTCTATATCGTGCAGCTGTCAACGTCCCTTCGTAGAACAATGGACCAACCAATCCACCATTGATGATTCCACACCGGACATTCACTCTCCAATTCACCTGGTGCACAGCTTCTCGTAACCATCTAGGGTTTTCTGTTGCCCAATAATGGAGATTGTGTTTATTAACCAGACCATCTCGAGAGAAGCTGGCTTCGTCTGACCACAGGACCCAATTGAGAAAGCCTGGGTCATCGTCGATGCGATTTAGCAGCCAATTGCAGAACTCAAGACGAAAATCGTAGTCTGTTGGCTTCAATCCTTGGTGGCAGTGGACATGATAAGGGTGGAATCCATGCATATAGAGTAATCTTAATACTGATTGATGACTGCAGCCAGCTTCTTCAGCAACTGATCGAGTACTACAATGAGGATTAGCATAAACAGCAGCTAAAATGGCTGTGCTGGAGTCCACTGATGTGACACTTGGTCTACCTTGCCGGGTCTGATGACTGACACTTGCTGAAATCGTTGAACAACCTGGCGAATTGTCTTAGAAGTGGGAACTCGAGCATTGGGATATCTAACTTGGTATTCCCTGGCTGCACCTTTGTAATTATGTGCAAATCCAAAACATAAAACCATACCAACCATTTCTTCTCTACTGTATTCTGCCATTTTTCAGACCTGATTGGCAGTTTCTTCCCCATTCATCAAAAAGCTTCAGCATTTAAAGGGCTAGTGGATAAAGCCCAACAGGGGGGGACAGGAAGATGCAAATGCAATGTGAGTGCCAATTAGCATTTGCAATTAACTTTTTTTGGGAACCGTTGGTCCGATTTGGATGATTTGTTTTTGTTTTGTTTGTTTTTTTATGCTGAACAAGTTTGCAATTGGGTTTTTTTCTCTATCCCTTACGGTTTTTGAGATAAATTTTGAATGTGTCCTAATTTGCATATTTGGGATGATGAAAAGTGCACCATGGGATAGGCCACCCACAACTTCGTATTCATTGGATTCATCAAAATTGACATATCTGCTTCGGTTCAAAAAAAAAAGGGGGGGGACAGACTTATGGACCACCCTGTATGTCATAACAGTATTTGCCTGATGAATAAGACTGTCCTGTTGTGTGAAATTTGTTGTTTTCGGACTACCTGTTTGATGGCTCTTTCAACTTTCTCCCACAAATACTCAATTGGATTGAGATTTGGTCATTAGGGGGATCACCTAAGCCAGGTTCGTCGTCATTCGTGGCGATCGCAACAATCTCGCTTATCATTTTCAATTGTCGAATCAATTGTTAAAGCATACATTCAGTAGCAAAAGAAATTTTTTGCAGCAAACAACGCACAGGAATTGTTTGTTCTTGAAATTATTCCTGCAAAATACGAGTAGCGTGGCTTACCGCATTGTCAC
>JAHWFO010102603.1:182357-203019 GCA_023313115.1 Rhysida immarginata
TGCTACAGTATCCAGGGTGATGTGTGCATATGAACAGGAAGGACGAACCACGTGCAGGAGGAGCAACTGCAGGGGAAAACGGAAGTTGTCGGAAAGAGACGTCAGGACATTGACCAGGATTGTTGCACGAAAGCGGAAAACCACCGCAGCAGAAATCACCGCAGAAATGAATACACACCTCCAGGAACCTGTGTGCACGAAGACAATCCGTCGTTACCTGCATAAATCCAACATCCATGGCAGGGTTGCTATACCGAAGCCTTTCATCAGTAGTACAAATGCCTCCAAGCGGGTTCAGTGGTGCCGGACGCATAAAACCTGGACGTTGGATGACCTCAAACGCGTCATATTCTCGGATGAGTCCAGCTACACTGTCTTCCAAACAACAGGGAGGGTATTCGTCTGGAGGAGCCCCTCTGATGCCTACAACCCAGACTGCTTGGCACCCACAGTCAAACACGGAGGTGGATCAGTAATGGGTGGATCAGTAATGGTTTGGGGTGCAAACTGTGCAGGACCTCTACCGATCCTTCCCAAGACGTGTTACTGCTGTGCTGGCTGCCCACAGTGCCCCAACACCTTATTAAATAAAGATTTTGGATTTCTACCAGGTGTTTCAGTTTCAATGTCCAATACCTGTATGTACGCAGTCCGGGATAAACACAAACATCCACGCCCTTCTATCATTGCATCATCTTGAAAATATTGTTATATCGTCACCACATCGGTTTTCATGGCAACAATATTTCGCCGGCCTTGATGTGGAAATACAGATATACAGTATATGGCAACAATAACTTCGACGAAACAGCTTATGTCTTGGGTGGCAGTGGATTGTCATGATCGCTTGTGACTGGCTGCTCTCCAATCCCAACAATCTGAGTGGGATTATTCACTACTTGATAATCTGTTTTTGCAATTGCAAATCTGCTTTCTATATATTCAGGCAAAACCTGGCCATTCATCACTTTGAGTGATCTAGTAGTCGCCGTTTCTTCTGTTGCAGAGACACCCGGCATTCCCCGGAATAATTAAAGTTGTAGATAACCTCAGAACAACCTCAAGAAGTGAAAGACTAACTTAAATTGGTTTTCAGTAATTCTACAACTTCCTGCTGTATACGAAGCTCCCGTTGTTCATATGTTTTCGACGCCTGGATAACTTTTTTCGGTTGCATTTCGAGATATATGAATTAACATGTATCTTACTAATGATTATCATAAAGCATAGTAAAGTATGCTTGTTGATTTGAAGAGTCGAGTTGATGTATGCTTTGTTATCCGTTATGTTGTCAACTGTCGCTCGAGCGAAGGGACTGCTTCCTCTATCGCCTTTCCACTCTTTCTCAATAGTCTGCTAACTCTATTACTCCAGTTACTGATCATTTTTAAAGATTTTCAAGAAATGGTTAATTTCTAATTACTATCAGTTCTAAGAAAAGCCCGAACAACAGGAATTCTATGTATTATAATTGTGGGTTTATTCATCTGCTGAACATAGTATAATAATGAAAAATCAATAAACATAAATAAAAAGGAATTAAAAAGAGAAGAACGACGAGATCTTTCGTCCTGACCTCAGGACATCTTCAGGTCATCTGGCTTGGTTTAAAGTTTAAGGGTCCTCTCCTTCTTCTTGGACATTTCGTGGTGTTGGGTGTCAGGCAGAGTTGTGGCTTTTGTGGGGGAGGACTGACCTGGAGGATGAAATGGGCAGTGTGGGATGGAGTCAGGAGGTAAAAATGTAAACAAAACGAAAATAATCGAACTTAAAATCGGCATAAATATTGAAATGAAAATAGATCTAATAATAGAATTACTACCAAAATCTGGGTTGATTTGATAAGAGAATAAATATCGATATGAAAGTAGATTGCATTATAAAATTAATTGCCAATTTTGGTGGATTTGATAAGAGCAACTTGCCAAATTGTTATTATCTTTTTTTATGTAAATTGATTCCTTGATCACTCTTTGTATATAATTTTGCTCTCTCTTTAATACAGCTACCTGGTTCCATGCTACTGGGTGATCATTTGTGTAAGCATGAAGAGCAATGGGATTATTGATATCTTTTGTTTTGCATGCTTTTTTATGTTCTTGTAATGTTATGTTATTCTAATTGTGTTTCTAATTGTCTTTTTGTCTGACCTGTGTACGACTTGTTGCATTGTGAGCATGGTATATTGCAAATGAGTTCTGATAAAAAAAAGATATAACAATGTGGCAAGTTGCTCTTATCAAATCCACCCAAATTGGCAATTAATTTTATAATTCAATCTACTTTCATATCAATATTTATTCTCTTATCAAATCCACCCAAATTTTGGTAGTAATTCTATAATTAGATCTATTTTCATTTCAATATTTATGCCGATTTTAAGTTCGATTATTTTTGTTTTGTTTACATTTTTACCTTCTGACTCCATCCCACACAGCCCATTTCACCCCCCAGGTCAATCCTCCCCCGCAAAAGCCACAACTCTTGCCTGACACCCAACACCGCGAAATGTCCAAGAAGAAGGGGAGGACCCTTAAACTTTAAACCAAGCCAGATGACCTGAAGATGTCCTGAGGCCAGGACGAAAGATCTCGTCGTTCTTCTCTTTTTAGTTCCTTTTTATTTATGTTCATTGATTTTTCATTTCTATACTATGTTCAGCAGATGAATAAACCCACAATTATTATACAATTGAGTCAAAGATATCTGCATGATATCTCATCAGGAATTCTATGTATTGTTTCAAATTCAATTTTTTTTCATAATTCTCAGAAGTGGGATGGAATCTTCATTCTTAATGAACCTACTTACGTATATTGCACACGTTGCCTTGCATGGTTGGTCATGAGCTATATATTGTTGGTCCGTGCATAGTCTTGGTGAATTGCGTGTTGATACCATTGTTGATACCTATTGTTGCACTAACTTTTTCTTGCATTGTTGGTCTTGAGATATATATTGTTGGTCCGTGCAGAGTATTTGTGAATTGCGTGTTGATACCATTGTTGATAACTATTGTTGCACAAAATTTTCCTTGCATTTGTTAGTCATGAGATGTTTTTTATTAATATGCCCTGCGATTATCATGAATATCGATTTATTATCGATAATTACTATTTTTTTCGAAATCTGAAATAGACAGTCACCGTCCTCATGCTTTGAAGATCAAGTGTGCAAAGTTTCATCAAGATCGGAATAAAACTGTAGATTTGTATTAAATACACATAAACAAACCCACAAACACTCACACAAACAAATCCACAAACACGTATATAGATAAGTTTGATTTTAAAATGAGAGTTGGTGTATAGGGCAAAATATCTTCGCATTGAATGATGGGTACAGCTGCCAATTTTTGAGGGCAAGAGGAAGGCAATCCTATACTGCTACTCATCGAAGTGCGCCGTTTTTGCCCGACTTGTTATTGTATAACGATGGTAACGAGTTGTTGCGTGTTTGGATGTATTGTATAATAATGGGATAAGTTCAGAGCCATGGTAGCCATGGGTCTCGATGCCCTCAAAAGATGGCGGATATTCAACGTTTATGTTTTGATATTTCTCCCTATTAGCATTGATCTTTTATCTACCTTAGTTTAAATCCAATTCTAGATGATATATCTCTGCAATGATCTTTTCAAACTAGGATCCTTCCATTGTTGCTTTAGGCAATTTAGGATACCATATCGTACTTAAAAAGAAATAAATGAACAGAAAAAAAGAACTAATCGTTAGCAGAAGAACTAATCTATCGGTGTCTTCTGCATTCGCAGAAACTGAATTAGAGCGAAAAGAAAGAGAGGGTGAACTTTGCTCATTACTCGTGGGAGCTTCAGTTTCTATCCTTCAGTGCTTTATTAATTTAAGATTAACTTGAGCTTTAATTTAAAAAGGAAAAGATTCAAAAGAATTTCGAAATATGCACCTCAAGTGGAGACTTTAAAGGAAAGACTGAAAGAATTTTATCCCTTCTTGGAGAAGGGATTTAAAGCATCAGCAAATAAGTAAAGGTAAGAGCACGAACTTTGTTCAGAACTTGTTTATGGTCTTGCATTACTACCTTTAATAAGAAGTTATTATAGAAACAGCTTTCTTCATAAAATAGATTTATGTCAGAACAGGGCTATCTTAACAGCATACTGGGGCCCCTACAGCATTATTCACGGTAAGTCACTTGACATACACAGATTAGCTGGGGCCCTATCCCTGTGTCAAATAGAAAGTAGGGCGTAGAACGTTAAAAATGCGACGCAAACTTTTACTATATTCTCTCTATATTTTGATGTCTCTCACTGTTCACTGATGCCTCAAGCTATTTAGGTGAGCTTCGGACGCAAGTTTTCAGTCCTCGACTCTGTCAAGTCGCTGTTTTAACTCCGTGTTAGTACGATATCGTTTTAACTCCCTGTTAGCACAATATTGTTTTTGCTCAAAATCTTCCGATGTCATAAATTATTTTAAAAAATTGGTTAAAACAAAACCAGTAACTGATTAATTCCGTGTTCATAAAAAATTAATTTTTTAAAAGCGACCCATTAATTAAAATTATAAAATTTTAATCTCATTACAGTATTGTTACACAGTGGTACTAAAATAGTAATATGCCATGTAAAAGAAGTATGGTCAAGGGTCCTTATGATCAAGAAGGTACAACCTAACAAAACAATTAAAAAAAAGCAGTGCTCGAAGATTGATTTCATTTTAGTATTAATATTTACAAATAAGCCTTAAGTTAAACAGAGTGATTCACAATGAATGTAACAAATTTAGGCATTTCGTTAGGGAGATAATTTTAATTGGTTTATGAACCTAGGTCCTATTACACTTCGTTAAAGAACAATAAGACGTCAAAGTTTTGAAAATCCATATATTTAGTTATCATTAATAACGTAAAATACACTCCATTGACAACTGACAATCACCGGTTTCTTGACAAAGTCAAAGTTAATACAGAAGGTTAAGTACGATCTATGTAACGATTTGAAGGAGAAAGTTTACGATGAAAACTCCTTTCTCCACCAACGATCGTGTTCTATTTGGTGACCCTGGTTGTGGACTATAGCCCCTATGCGCATCGTATTGTCCTGCACTGTAGAAGATATGTCTGCAGAACGATGAGGCTGATGTTGTTCCATTCCTGTTTGCAGGCTTTCCAGAGACCCTCAGTGATTGTTGGACGGCGTCGAGCAAGGGCTCGTTTCAATAATCCATTTCCAGAGAAATCCATCGGGGATGCATCTGATGACTTGACAGGGATATCATGAAAGGGTATAACGTCAAGTCCAGTTTCATCTTTCAAATCCAACATAAATTGAACGGTCGAGTTAGACGTATGGCTTTGTCTTGATACAGCCAAACTTTGCTTTTGTCCTCTCCATACAAAGTGGGGATTTCCTCGTACAAAATTTGACTGAGAACATTCTCTTGATGTAAATGAAGTTAATCTTAGCTTTCCTGTCCACTTTTCCGATTGTGAGCTTACCGTTGTACGAGTATCCCGTATAACTTGTGAAAAACTTTCCTTTCATTCCTTGGATCACTTTTGATATGACTTCTCTCCACGCGCGGGGTTTGTTGTAATCGTTGAGTAGACGTAAGCTTCATCCAAACTGACAACGTACTTCGGTCGTTCTGCTGCGAGGTAACCCTCATAGAGCCTCTAACAGTTCCTCTTCCTTTCTGCGACGTGTCGTGGCAGTGGCTTATGAACACGACTCTTGTGACGCATTTCCAGTTGCAAATCTGTTTATTATTTTATTTACGGTAGTCTGTGAAGTTCCTGCAATATTTGCGATCCCTCTTTGGACTGCTGGCAATTCAAACAGGAAAAGTTATTGAATGACCTGTGGCGTTCGGCCTGTGGGAACTCGAGATTTTGCTGTTTCTGGCCAGTTGGAATTAACCCTTCCTAGGATTTTCCTTTTCTATTCGGTATTCCTTTCTTCGGAACAGTTTTAGATGCATTAATTATAACAGAATAGCTGTAATTAGCGTCGGAAAGGACAGTAATGTACCCTTCCCATTATAATCCGATTTTCGGAGGCATTTTTTCATGACATTTACTGCCTTCGAATGAAACAACAATGCCGAATGTAATAACATCATTGTACGTGCACGTGCCCAGGAGCATTTATGCAGTAACTCTTTATTAAAGAACGTAATAATCTTCTGTACAATTATCTCAACATGATGTTCACTAACTGGCCAGTTTATTAGGAATACCCCTGTAATACTGTGTTGCACCACCCCTAGCAGCTATAACAGCACGAATTCGCCATGGAATGGATTCAATTAGCCGCTGGAAGCATCGTTCCGTGATGTTTGTCCATGCGTATCCAACAGCTGCTCCCAGTTGATGCTTAGTGGATGGTGGTGCATCCATTTCTCGAATAACTCGTTTCAGCTCATCCTAAAGATGTTCGATTGGGTTCAAATCCGGTAACTGTGGTGGCCAGAGGAGTAAGTTGAATTCATTATCTTGCTCCTGGAGCCATTCCATGATCATACGAGCCTTGTGACACGGAGTATTCTTCCGATGGGGGAAACACAATAGTTATCAAGGGAAGAACGTAATCGGCAACAATGTTCAGATAGCCCAGACCATTAAGGCGTTTTCTATATGTATCAGCGGACCAAAAGTATGCCAAGAAAACATTCCCCAGACCATAACAGAACTTCCAACAGCCTTGAACAGTGGAAACCAGAAAGGAGGGATCCATCGCTTCATACTGTAGTCTCCAAATTCTGCGTCGGCCATCTGCATGGTGCAATAGGAAACGGGATTCATCTGACCAGCAGACCTTCTTCCAGTCGTCGACGTTCCAGTGTTGGTGATCACGCGCAAATTAGAGACGTTTTTGCAGTTTTGGGTGGCGATCAAAGGTACCCGGACTGGCCGTCGGATGTTGTAGCCGATCCTTGCCAGTATACGGCGTGTAGTGCGTTCAGAGATGTTATTCTGCGTTCCAGTGTTATACTCCACGATTATTTGACGTCGTGACATTTCTATTCGCATGAACAAGCATTCCCGTCTTACGCTCACCTCTTGGATCGACGAGCCGTTTGCGACCACAGGCTTTTCTGTGGCTGGTTGTTTTTTGGTTGGTTAACCAGTTCTGGTAAACCCTCGAAATGGTGTTTCGGGAAAAGCCTAGTAGACGTGCAGTTTCGAAAATACTCAGTCCACCTCGCTGGTCACCAATCTCATCCCATGCTCGAAGTCGCTCAGATCTTTTGTTTTCCCCATGGTGATGGTCAAACCACTTGCAGTTAACAGGTGTGTTCTCGTTTTATATTGGTACCGACTGTCACGTGACCAACTGATATGTAGTAATTGCTATGCCAACGGATTTGCATAGTCACGGGTGTTCCTAATAAACTGGCCAATTAGTGTATGCATTATCCCAACGCTTCCGAATTCCCCATATCAATGTAAAGCCTTTAAGCCGCATTCACATATACGCGAGAAAGACCTGTTTACACGTGAAAAAGTCTCGCTGCCGCCGCGAGAAAAGTTCTGGCGCTTTCTTTCACTTCTGGCGCGCTGCTGCGAGAGACGCTCAATTCAGCGAGAACCGCATGCCCTGTGCACATAACTCATTTCTTTTCTAGCTCAATGGCGCGAGAGATTACTCGACGAAGAAAAAGGAGGCTGCTGCTGCACTTGAAAATGCTTCTGATGCAGAAAAAGCTTCAAAGGAAGCCCGTTAAACGAAGCCAGTTTTTTAAGTTTAAATTTTACGCCAAAATGTCAAAAGAAATCTTAAATGAATAAAAAAAATTTGTTCTTCCATAACGTATTTTTATATTAAATGCATAATAAATGATAACTGTGTATACAGGTTGAATAATTAAATAATAGTTGATTATTTGTAGTAATTAATTCGGACAATAATATTAACAATTTGTACTTAACTTTGTTCAATGTTTGTGATTTTCGTTGTTATTATTATTATTATTATTATTATTATTATTATTATTATTATTATTATGATAGAATACAAAAAACAATCTGAATGTAATAACAAGCTCAAATTTGGATATAAGAACCTTCATGAAAAGAATTTCCTTTATATATCAAATGTTATAACTTTGTTTTAAAAATTGTATATAGGCCTATATACAGGGTGATTACAAAAGAACTTCACACTTTTAAAAATTTATTACATCAAAGCTATCAGAATATAGACACACCACATACGGATTCTTAAAGAAAAACTCTTGAAGTTTATTGTGACACAGTTAAAGATGTTCAATATGCCCCCCTGTAGTCGAATTCGTCCCAAACCCGCATTAACATGTCTCCATCAATCCCACGTATCGCTACCGTAATGCGTTCTTTCAGCTCGTCTAGGTCACGGGGAAGGGGTAGGGTGAAGACCTTGTCCTTTACACACCCCCAGGTTATTGTTTGCTCGACCAATCCTTTGCGGTGGATTGGTCGAGCAAACAATAACCTGGAATTTGCAAAGTGGCCACCACGGAGCCCCGACCTCACACCTTGTGATTTCTTTTGATGGGGGTGCGTAAAGGACTAGGTCTTCAACCTACCCCTTCTCCGTGACCTAGACGAGCTGAAAGAACGTATTGCGGCATCGATACGTGGGATTGATGGAGACATGTTAATGCGGGTTTGGGACGAATTCGACTACCGCATTGATGTATGCCGTGTCACGACAGGGGGGCATATTGAACATCTTTAACTGTGTCATAAAAAACTTCAAGAGTTTTTCTTTACGAATCCGTATGTGGTGTGTCTATATTCTGAATAGCTTTGATGTAATAAATTTTTAAAAGTGTGAAGTTCTTTTGTAATCACCCTGTATATATGTAAACCCGGACTTGTATCCATACAAGACCAGAAAAGGCTTCGGATTTTGGGGTTCGAATTTGGCCTTTTGAAAATTATTATATGAAAGAACTGAAAATTTTATCTTTGTGAAGTTAATAATCGTATGGTAGAGGAAATTGTATTGTAGAGGAAATTAAATTTTGTAAATTTTCTGATATAAATATGATTCTTGTAAATTTTGTAAAAATTATCTTGATTCGAATTAAAATAAATTGAAATTTAAAAAAAATTGGAAAAAAAAAAACCAAAAAAAAATCCAACGCTTGAATAACTTTACCGTTTGGATCATATTTGGTGGATGAAATCTTGTGATCAATATTTCAATCTTCGATCTAGTTCGATCTTGCTGAAGTTTTGTACACACACGTAAAGTCGGCGACAACGCATAAATCTAAAAACTTTTCAAAAAACCCAAAGGGGAGGGGGAGGAATTAATATGAAATATAATTTGTTTGTGTTTGTATGTTTGCTCAAAATATGGCGCCAGCGCTATTTTTTTAAAAAGTTTTTTCATGCAGTGATTTCAACTTCGAGCCATCGTATCTCAACGAGGTCGCGATCTCTGTGGTCTTTATGAGCCTTATTCCAAATAATTTCCCGTTCACGGACGGCAGAAATCAAATTTTCTCTTAACGTGGTCTCTTTTTACTTTTTTAAAGCATTTGCTTGTTTTTTTAATTGCCTTTTCTATTTCTTTGAAAGACAGTTGCGTCCACGGGAGAATCGTTCATGGCGCCCATGTTGTTTTTAGCTGTTGCCTTTGCCTTGATGCAACAGGCAGCCAATCACAAGAGCGGAGTGCTCTGATCGGATTGGCTGGGATCTGGGCACTTTCTCGCTTTATCGCGCCAGAGCTAGACTTTTCTGTTTCAAACAGAAAACTCTGGCAACACCTTTTCTGGCGCCAGTTGCGTCCACTCGCGCGAGAAATGACCCTGGCGTATATGTGAATGGCCTTGCGAGAACGTATCTGGCGTGAATTTTCTGGCGTGAATAGGTCTTTCTCGCGTATATGTGAATGCGTCTTTAGACTTTTACCTTTGTGGTCACATAAAACAACTAGTCTACAACGTTAACATCAATACTCTTGCCGGCCAGGTGACCGAAAGGGCTAGGGCTAGTTCTCGAGTCCGCCTGGTCGTGGGTTGGAATCCCGCCGTGGGCATGGATGTTTGTGTTTGTCTCGGGCTGCGTACAGATATAACTTGTGTAAAAAGGCCCAAAATGACCTTAGTAGTCGACACCAAAAATTCTAATAAACCAACCAACCAACATCAATACTCGTGTAAAGATATTGCAGTTGATAACTGATGCGGTAAATCAATAACGATGCCATAGTACGTGTTTATGATTCAATAGTAGTTCGTACATGTATGTGTCATGTGCTTGTATTCAGGCTCAAGGGACACATTTTGAGTATTGTTTACTAAATCGTATATTCTCTTATGCTTTTCAATTAAAAGTTAATTATACGTTTATAATGTGATTTGTTACCTATTTCCTACTGCAATATTAAAACTTTGATCTATTGTTGTTCGGACCTAATAGGAATATGGCCTATAGTCTATGGCATTTTTCTCAACCGGACTTTCACAACGAGCTGTCAAACAATGAGTTACCCTCATTGTGAATTACCTGTTATGTCAAATTTTTAATTTCTCCTAATCTCCCACTATACACGCTATGCTTTTATTGTGTTTTATAAAAACATTGTAGATTGGATTCTTTAACCACTTTTCTTGAAGGAAGAAGCCACTTATTTTCATCGATTTAAATTTAAAAACATTGGGTATAAAATTAAAAGCAACTAATAAAAAGTTCCTCCAAATATAAACACAATAAGTTTATTAACCCAACCGAAGAAAAAATTAACCTAACAACCAAAAAAAAAAAATATATAAAAAAGTATGAAGATAAAGAAGTCACCATGAAGGACAAACAGCCCGCCTACCCCTTGACTTAAATGTAACAATTCCAAAAAAGTGAATATCTAATTAAATCGAAATTTAGAATTTTTAATTGAATTTTCCAAAAAAATAAAAAATTATTGTCAAATTAAACAATACTATGCCAAAAAAAACTACGCCAATCAAACACACAATTTAAAAAACAAGTTGCATTTAAAAGTCTAAAGTTTGTGGTCTGAAGATAGCAATAAGATAAAATACATACAATTAAAAAACAAGCCGGGTGATATTATTTACAAAAGCGTCTTCCGAGATGAAAATCTTCGTGGTGCGATGGATGGCACTTGGACACGTTCGTAGAAGACATCACACAGAAATAATGCAACCTCCATGTACACAAGATAGAAAGATGTAAGGCGGGACTGCTGACATGGACAAGACTTCTTTAAGCAATGAAGAAATTTAAAAAATGATGATAATAAAATCCTCCAGAAAAGAATAAATTAGGCAAAATATTTGTGTTTATATTTGGAGGAACTTTTTATTAATTTATTTTCATCGAATTCTTGTCTCACTTTTGGTGTGAAAGAATGGAATTCAACTGTTATTCTGAATAACATCAGAATATCCATTGCATTTTCAGTGATTCCTATTACAGAACTGTAAGTAATTCCTTGCAAGTAATATTTTTTGTGTTGTAAGTAATTTCTCTTATGGAAATGCCATTCAAAAGAATGTGCAACTGCACATTTGAACGGCTGAGTAGAAAAAGGGTAATATTCCCATATGCACAACTTTGGGAAAACGAAAAAATTTGTTCCATTGTAGAAACTATAAGCTTTACGTAAAAATGTTACATTATGGAGTTAAAGTACATGATTAAAGAAAACTTTACCAAATTAAACATAACTTAATTTATTACTACGAAACAGGGTATAAATTTTTTAAATCACAGTAATATCCTTTCTCCACTCATGAGTAAACTGTAATCAATTTTAATAGGAAAAAATGTGAACAAAATGAAAACTGCTTTAAAAAACCTCTGATTGAATAATTCTTAATAGATGTGAATATTTTCGGAAGATGTATATGCATGTCCCGGGTAAATGAACAAATCACTCACATTGTCACCTACTGTATATTAGTCACAGTCGCTGTCACCATCGTCAGCGGAATTAGACCTTGGCCACTGCAGAAGCTCATCATAAAATGGCTTGAATTCCTCGGGTACATAATGAGTCACCTTAACGATGTCTGCCAACTTCTTGCTGTTGATGGGCACTTATCCTTCATAAGCTTTGTCGCTTGGGAGTACGACATGTTGCCCTTTGCTTAATCGGAAAATCCCGTAGGCCAGGCCATCAATGTACTCACGCGCTTTTACACAACCTGTCATCTGTTGTGAATAGATCAGATGCCTGTACTTGGTAATGCTGAAAGACTAATTTTTTTTTTCTGAATATCCTTCGAAGTTTTTTTGAAGAATGGAGGCCACCAGTTCTTGAAGTCGAACATTTCATCGGTTTTCAGAGATTTCACTTCAAACGTCGGGTTATGCGTTCGGGCAGTTCCGATGATCCGTTCGTACCCCTTTGGAAGGGTTACTACCTCCAAAGGGGGATATATTCGGTCCAGTCTTCGAACAGCGCGCTTGACGACGGAAAAGGTTCTGTCGCAAGGCAAGAAAATGCGTCCTCCGATCGGATAGTACTGGTGGATGACTGAAAATCGGCCAGTCATTGTAAGTGCCAGGAACAACGTTGTAAGTGTGTGGTTCCGATTTTATCCTCCACGTCCATCACTGAAAACATGGAGTTCCTTTCCGTTTTCGGGGATTTGCTAAATAAAGTCCAGGACACTGCTGCACACTTCATTAGGACCTCTTTTCGCTGTTCCTTCAGTGTATGTATAGAATACAGATTTATCGTTTGTTATGTTGTGAACTACGAAGGTTAATAGCGCGCATTAAGGAGAAAAAAGATAACATTCCGGAATGTTATCCTTCTTCCACTCAATGCAAACTTCGCAGGCTTTATTATAAATCGAGTTTGAAGGGAATGTAATTCTTCTTATGCTCACTCGATATCCTATATTAGTAAATGCAAAATGGCTATCTCAGTTTGATTTACGATATTTTGGGAATGTTACCCTTTTTCCGCTCAGCCGTTCATTTAAAATTGCAATTATCAGCGAAATCGCGCCGAGTTTGTGCGATTTATTTATAAATCTGACTGCAAATACATAGTGCCTCTATAGTATTGTTAAATCAAGTGTTTTGAGAAATGAAAAAATTTTCAAAAGCAAATTAAAGCAAATTTTCAATAAAGCACATATTTGCAGATTTAAACCTACCTAATTATTAAAAGCCAAAGGAAATTACAACCCGAATCTGATAAAATTTATAGATGGTCCCTATATTATCGTGATATTTCATCTTCTCCCGTTTTCAGTGCCTATTTAATGAATTTTCCTGAACATTACCATTTTTGCTTTTAAATAGTTTTCAAATGTAAACCTTTTACCTCAAACTCCCTGATCATCTGATTTTATACTTTTGTATTTCACAGAAAAATTATACACAATATCTAATTCCAAGTTTTCCTTCCCCTGTCTGCTGTTAAAGGCTGTGTATTGAAATTGCACGTAACATACCAAAGAAAAATGCAACTTATTCTTATATCACTTTAATTAATTAGACAATTTCCTTTACTGTAGATTCATTTTTAACGAGAAGCGGAAGGAAGGGATCATTTTAACGAGGACACAACTTACCCTGTCTTTCATCATTATTTTCTTTTTACCCGAACGGTAACGGAAATGCCTATTTCTCTTCTGCGCATCTTCTCCTTTCTTTTCTCAGGAACGGGATACTTCTCCAAAACTTCTTCCTGGAACTCATTCTTCTTTCCCTTAAATGAACGAAATGAGGCCTTCCTTTTTCCTTTTCATTTACCACCTGAAAGAAATAAGTAGCTTTTAAAGTTCTTTGCAATATTGGGTTTTTACTATTGTTGTTCTATCGATTGTTATACTTCTTTTATGAAATAACTAGTTTTTTTTTTCAATTATTATTGTAACTTTCTGCTCAATAGTCTCATTACAACCCGCCACAACCTGCCTCACACGTTGGGTTCCATTGTAACCTCTGACCACTTGATTGCCACCCTCCTTCCCCCTTCTTCTTTATTAATAACACTCAAGAAATTGATTCAGGAATGACCCATTCATAGCTAGCTCCAGACAAAAAAATTCTTACTCATCAATCAAGGGCAGAAAGTTAGGTTCTTGAAAACAGTGGCAGCGGGTGTCTTATTAAAATAAATAAGGTAAACGAAGTTTGAGAATCAAAACAATAAAAAAAAACCTTTATTAAAGACTCAAAATTTGACCAATGAAATACAAGAAATTAAAGCTTAACCTAAAGAAAAGAAAGGATAGTGCTTACTCATGACAGAAGTTATATTTAGGTAAATATTGGTACTTAGTTCTAATCTTTGCAAATTCAAAGAAAGATTCAATATCAAATGTCAAATGAAATTATTTAATCTTCAATTAAAGCCTTTTCTCTCAATATAGAGAATTTCAATTTCTTCCACCATACTGAGATTCCTTTAAATAATCAAATACACCTTTCTATGATGTCTCAACTTTATTTCTCTATTACAGCATGACTTAATTCCCCTCTTTCAGCGATATCACATAACTGTTTCAAACAAATGTTGACTTACTTATTTTCAGCAAACTGCTAATTCCACTATCTTCTTTTTGCAAATCATAACACAAACACCTCCAAATCATAACACAAACCCATTAAAACAGGTCATAGATTTCTTTCAACTTTTTCTTTCACAACACTATGTGCAATCTCCAGCACACACACACACACACACACACACACACGCTTGAAAAACAATGTCGCAACACTGGGAGAACCCGGATCTATTGATGAGTGAGTCTGTTATCTTGCTCAAATTATCCTCACCAAGTTCAACATATTACTCACCACTCTCAGTTGTCTTCACAGTAAATCTTCACCAAAGGCACGCATCATATATGTTGAGGAGTTTAAGTGCTCGCCGTCTTCAAAATCTCCCTGCCAAGGTAGATGGGTTTATCACAACTAGTTGAGGATCTATACTTCCTTCTCGCTCTCACTCGATGCTTACAGGCTAACGTAACTGTCAATGATGGGGTCTCTCTTTTCTCCGATCCAATACAAAAAACTTAATGGAGTGTTTGAGAAGAATGCACAGTGTGACAAAACGAGTCTGACTTAGGTTGGATAGACCAACGCTGCCACCTGGCATTCCACTCATCACTCTCCCATTTTAAAACCTTTGATTACACCACTCATTCCACAATAAAAGGAGAAGCTTGGGAATCATAGCTAATTAGCAATAGAAGTTTCACTGCAACCATTCTAGAATTCCAACCTAACCCTACAAAGTTTCCAACTACCAAATAAAATTTTCCACACCGGAGTGAAGCCGTGCTGCTTCACCTTCCGACCAACACCGTAGCGATCTCATAACTTCCCCCCCTCTCTCTCCTTTAAATAGAGAAGCCGCTTCCGGCCTCGCCTTCACCTCGCCTTCACCTCGCCTCCAACTTGAGAAAAATATGAATTTCTCTCAATATTCTTAATTTCTCTTAAAAAAAACTAATTTCATAACAGAGACTTCATTAATTTCTTCCAATACTCTAATACAGCAAGCTAATCCACAGAAGAAATTGAAGGGAATCCAAACAAAATTTCGGAAACTGTCACATCATGCCAAGAACGGCTTCCTACATTTCACTGTGTATCCGTATTTCTGGTGTACTGCACTAGTGTACTGAAGTGATTAAACGATAACCTATGATTTCCAAGATTTTGTAATAAAATGAATGCAATTAAACGAATAAAAATAATTTATTAAATATTTTCATTGTTAAATGAACGAAATTCCACTACAAACTTGGAGGGGAGGTAGTATGGGTGATTCTAAGCAAAAAAGTTCATATGAACATGGTATCCGAATTTGAACGATAACTCAGATATGAACAGAAATAAAAATGCCGCCACCGAGATCAATAAGTTAATAACTCAAGTTCTGTAAAGCATAGATTAACGAAATTTCGAGAAATAACAGGGTACATAAGACTGTGTATACCGTTAAAATTTGATCGAATTCCAACGAGAAGTTTCCGAGTTACGCAGTCAAAATTGTAACAAGTGCTGGTTAGTACTCACAAGTGCACACGTATTATGATGTTGAATGAGTAACTCAGAAACTTCTTGTTGATATTCGATCAAATTTTAACGGTATACACAGTTTTATGTACCCTGTTACCCCGTTATTGCTCCAAATTTCATTAATATAAGCTTTACAGAACCTGAATCATTAACTTGTTGATATTGGTGACGGCATTTTTATTTCTGTTCATATCTCAGTTATCCTTCAAATTCAGACCCATGTTCATATGAACTTTTTTGCTTAGAATCACCCATACTACCTCCCCTCCAAGTTTGTACAAACCGTTCAGATACAACCTGTATATAAAATATGAAAAAGAAGAATCTCAAGACGACCCGCGGGCACGTTTTCTTCCGATTCCGACGACCCTCGATTTTCGCGCGTGGCGTTGGCTAGGAGCTGAGCAGAGCTCTTGCCTTTATTAAGTACCGAAAGGTGCTTTATGCTATCAGTGTGGGGAAACGTGTCTGTCTGTCTGTCCGACTTGGAATGATGTGTCAGGAATGAATATAACGTAAAATTTATGATAGTCGAAATTGGTTTCAATGAACCTGGCTTAGTGGAACCATTATTGTTCATTGGAACTTTCAATGCTAAAATATAGCATGTAATATATCAAACGACTTGGAATGAGGTGTCATGAATGAATATAAAGTAAAATTAATAATAGTCCAAATTGGTTTCAAGGACCTGGTTTAGTGGAACAATTATGGTTCATTGGAACTTTCAATGCTAAAATATGGCATGTAATATATCAAACAACTTGGAATGATGTGTCATGAATGAATATAACGTAATATTAATGATTGTTGAAATTATTTCAAAGGTACGTGGTTTAATGGCATCATTATAGTCCATTAGACACTTCCAATGTTAACATAGGGCGGTTTAAAAATATAGTTCCGCGAATGGTTTAGTTTAACCTTTCGGTACTTGGTTATGTCATTCCTTAATGGTTTATTTAAAACTATTATACACTTATATGCTGGTGGCAAATGAAAAATGAACATCCAAAAGAGATGATTGCACACTTGTTGGGATTTTATGTTCAGAATGCTGCGAATGAAACAATACTATGACGACAAGTACAACCTCTTTTAATATTTTTTATTGAAGATACATGGTATCAGTATGCTTACGTTCAAACATGAATAACTTGTTTAACCCCTACCACCATTTGCTGAGATGCATGTCTGAACTTTGACTTGCATTCGATCATACAGATTACGAATATCATCTTGAGGAATGTCATTCCATCCCCGTTCCAGACTTAGACGTTACCGGCGGTGATGGGAAGAAGAGCTGGTGAGCGTGCTGACCAGGAAAGTTGAAAGACGTAATGCAAGTTGAGTTAAACGAGCTGCATATTGTAACGGCCCATGTCGCGGACAGGAAAGTTACGGCGGTAATCTCGCAGATAATGGCGTTATCTGAAATAAATCAATCTTATTGTCTTTAGAATTAGATCAAACAGGGCTAATGAATAATGCGTAACATCACTAAAATTACCACTATTCACCGCTTAAATTGAGTCCCCTTAAGGAGTGAGGGCTCGTTTAGTCACAGTCAATCCAAATCAGGGGTCAACGCAAAAATAAAAAAAATAATAACAAGATTGTCGTACGCAAAGTAAAAATAAATGATCAGTTCTAAATTAATAACTTAAACAAATCAACACAGATTAACTAAATAATGAAATCAAAGTCTTAAATAAAAGTTCAAGTCTGTCTGGGAAATATAGTCTTTGTGAACGAGGGATAAATTTGGCGCCTGTAAAATTTATCCTTCTACCTTCTTCAATAAATCACAATTCATTATCGCAAGAATGTCTTTTTCATTCAAAAATAGGATTATCAATCTCTAAATACACTTTGAAGTCTAAACAGGTAAGTTCACTTTTTTTCGGTTTTTACTTTTATATTCGTCTTATATTATTGTTTCTCGTTTTAAACTATTTTTCTCTTCTTCTCTTATATTTTTAAAATTACTAAGATATTTCTATCATGTCTAAGTTCTCAGTATTATGCAATTAAGTTTTCCTTTAATTTCCAATTTGGTAAGATAACAATCTGGCAAATTCTCAGGATACGACTGGAGGGATAACAGTACAGGTGTTTCTAGTAGGGTGGTGGTTGAAACTACGTTGAAAGGAGGGGAGGGGTTACTACGTACTACGGTTCACACGCAAATCTATCTATCCGCAAAACACGGATCAGGGCGGGCTGGGCTGTGTTCTGGAGGTAGAATACAGCATTCAATGTTCCCTCCATACACACCAGACGTGAGGGACTGTTGAAATAGCACCCATTGCCATTGCTCCAGTTGGGGGCCCAGTGTCGAAGGCATATACACGATGGAAATTTGCCTCTCAGCTATCTTCGACGGGCACGTACGAGGTTGTACAAAAAGTATCGGACCTTTGGCTGGGAAGCTAAAGTTATTCACCTGTAGGATTTAAACATAATCCCCTTCAAAGTACTCTCATTGGGACTGCACACACTTGTCCCACCGCTCCCGTCATTGTTGGAAGGATCTTTGGAAGGCCTGTTTGGGAATGGCGAACAGCTCCGCAGTCGATTTTCTGCATAATGTCTTCTCGTGACTGAAATCGGGTTCCTTTCAGCGGCGTTTTGAGCTTGGAGAACAGCCAAAAGTCGCATGGAGCCATGTCAGGAGAGTAAGGAGGCTGACAGACCAAAGGTGTGGTGTGTTTCGCCAGGAACTTCTGAATCAGATGTGATGAATGGGTGGGTACGTTGTCGTGATGGAGCGAACAAGTTCCTGTTGCCCAAATGTCGGGTCGTTTCCGTCGCACAGCATCACGAAGGCGACGAAGGACCGTCAGATAATACTCTTTGTTGATGGTTTGGCCTTTCGATAGTACAGTCGTCTTTTGAACTCTCTTACGATGCCAGGCAGCAACTTCCAAGCTCTGCGTACGTGACCAACTGCACGCATGCGGATGAAGGTTTCCTACACCTCGTCGCCAGAGGAGAAAAACCGCGGTTCGTTCATTCATTTAGACAGGAAAAATAAAGGTCCGATACTTTTTGTACACACCTCGTATACGACTGTCACTTATGCCCAGATATAAACCACTTCTATCATCGAAAACCAACGACCTCTATTCATTTCTCCATGCAGCCCGTTCTTCGTACGTTGGAGACGCATCTGACTGTGCCGTGTGTAGGTGGCTGCCTGGTCAAAGGAACTCGCCATAGCAGTCCTGTTTCCAGGAGATCAGAAAGTCTTCTTTGTATTGAACTATGTCTGCGGGTGAATAATCCTGTCTTTTTCCCACAGTCTCCTTTTCCACAAACATGCTCCGCAAACACCTCCCATCCAATTCTCTGCGCAATTTGGCGGAAGGATCATCCTGCCTTCCGTAGGCCCAACTATGCGACCACAATTCTGTGATCTGGGGAAACTGTGAACGCTGACGATTTCCAGGCATGTTCCACGATCTTTAGCACTACTGAACAGTTAACAAACACAAGGACTCATGGTTGGTTTCATTCAATAAGTAATACCCTGACAGATTCATTCAAAGCGTTCGTTTTGAGATTGTTTGACTGGATCCATCATTATACTTAGCAGCAGTTCTTAACGACTTTGGAAACAATTGTTGATAATCGGCTGCAACGCCTACAGTTCCTATTTGTCATAATCGACTTTTGGCAACTGTTCCTATTTGTCATAATCTGCTTCGAGTGATTTGTTTTTAACTTCTTCCACAATAAATGAATACTATTTATTGTGTACATAGACAATTCTTGTCACCTTAACCAGTGTATAACCATACACTCAATCAAAATCAATGACTCTTTTTGCCCTTCAGTTAAGTCTTCCTTACGATTCGTAATTCAACCTAAAAACAAAGATAATTTAAATATCTATGAATAGAAAAGTACACCACGAATAATTATCGTGATCAGCAAGTAGTTTCTTTATCATGATCTTTGCAAATATTTACGTTTCAGGCTTACTATTTTATTTCTTTACTTTATTTCTAAAAACTTTGTTATTTTTAAAATTATTGAAACTTACCATCAGTAATCACGAATTTGGTTTAAAATTAAAAGTTTAGTAATGTTTAATACATTAATGTTTTAAGAAATTAAATTACCTCATTTACTGCGGTTGTTTTTGACTGATTTGCCACAACAACTTAGAAGACTGTCCACTCAATTCAACCATATAAATAAAATAACTAAATTTCGGAATTAATAAAATTAATTTGATAATATATTATAGATTAAGTATACTTAGAACATTTGGTCAATTTCTGATAGAGTGTTCTCTTGATTGATTTAATGACTCTAATAAGATATATTTTCTTATATATGTCATCAAAAATCGGACTATCGGTTGGACCAACTTGTCTTATATTGTTGTTTACTGGGAAAATATTTAAACTTTTCGTTTTTAGTTCAGTTAATAAATTGAAGACAGTCGTAAATACAGGGTGATTCAAAAGTTCCTCCGAGGTTTAAGAAGTCTATAGAACAGTAACCATGAAAAACAGAGTGAAAACTCTCATATCAACGAATAAAGATTCTTTCTAAGTTTTGTACATACCTTACAGGTGTTCTATCTGTCCACCCATGATGACGCGGTAATTGCGGATTGGACGCTGTCAAGTGGATTTCGCAGAGTAGAAATAAACAA
>JAHWFO010102603.1:218035-237547 GCA_023313115.1 Rhysida immarginata
ACAAAAAATACTTCTAAGGACCTCTTCTATCATCTCCCAAAAAATCTATACTCAATTCAAAAACACCCTGTTTAGTCCTCTGGGGCCCTGAAGCTCAAACCACAAATCAAGCACTAATATTTGATGAATAAAAAGGCCTAAGAACTTGAAGTTTTGTATTTTTCAGTGCGTTACTTAAAAATAATAGATAATATACAAGGAGACTGGTGGCCCCTGGGGGCCTCAAATACAATTGAAGCTATAACACTTGAACGGAAAGGCCTAGGACCTGAAATTTTGTTTAATCATAGTGTGGTATTTAAAAATTTAACTAATATATATTAAAAACTAGCAATATTACCCGGCTTCGCCCGGGTGGAAAAGATGCGTTGAATAATTTTTTTAACGATTGTTTGTTCTGTTAAAAATTGAACTATGATTAACAAAGTATGAACGAAATGAAAGAAAATGAGAAACAGTCTAGAAAGCCTTCTCCAAACCTTTCATAATCATTTTAAACCAAAAATGATGATTTATGAACAATGAACTGGGAACAAAAGAAAATTAAATTATATGTACAAAAGTAAATAATGAAAAAAAAATGATAAGATAAATGAATCAGCTACACAGGCAAGCTGGGGCATAGATTGTAAATTGGTTGTGCATTCAAGTCCATTTCAGTAAACAACGTTTATGTCTTCCCCTCTGGCGCAAAATCATGTAGATTTCGACAGCTGGACACGTGGGAGCAAGCAACGTATAACTGACCGTGAGAGAAGCAAGCTTCCTGAAAATATATACCTGAGACCTCGAAAGACTGGAAAAATGAATAAAATGAAAATTCTTCGTCTGGCATCGCCATCTAGTGACATCCTTTGAAAACAAAAGTCTAGGAGATATGCCCGTCGGGCGTTGCTCGGGCTGTTTGTTCCAATGACGTATATTAAAGGTAGATCCCGAATCCTATTGTTAACATCGCCACCAAAGTGAAGCCAATTGAAGCTATGGCAGTTCTGGGCAGAAGTGAGCCGTGTTGTTAGCTGTGTGGTTTCTTTGTTTTTGACAATTTTGGGCCCGAGGAATAATTAATTCAAAACCATTTCTCAAAGTTTCCGCGTACAACCGTACAAATAGACACGAAAAAGGACCAGGAATCACTTTCCACAACCATAAATCGAAAATACGTACTGAAAGATGATCGAAACGAAATTGAAATTGAAACCATGATCGAAAAATTGTTTATAAAATATTATAAAATACTTCAAATACAAAGTTAACGAAAAGTTTAACTTATCATTCCGTGACCGGAGTGTGATAGAATTATTAATCAGGTACCCTCATGTTTAGCCATGTGTTTTGCTCACTTTCGGCCATGACGGTTCTTGAAGGCGGACATTCCCACTTTAAGTATGCTGGCAGGTTTCCGGGTCTATCTTTAGTATACGTCATTGGTTTGTATGATGAAATTTTGCATTATTGATGCTGAAATTAAGCTATGGTCTCTTTAATCATTATACAAAAGAAGAAACTGACTGAGTGAGTGATCAACGCACAGCCCAAACCATAAGGCCTAGAAACTTCAAATTTTGTACAAAGGTTCTTTACAAATTGTAAGTGAGCACTAAGAAATGGTTTTTCGAAATTCAACCCCTAAGGGGGGGGGGGGGGAAGGGGGTTGAAAGTCTGTTAACACATTAACTGGTGTTGCACTATATACTTAACACATTAACTGGTGTGGCACTACATAATTAACCATATTAACCATATTAGCCTCGATAAGGCAATGTTTATCGAGGAGGCTAAGGAATCACACGGGTCTCCCTTGAGCTCCCTAAAAACGTCCAGACGACTGGTGAAAATTTGTGTGTTTGGCAAAAAAAGAGAAAGAACGAGTATTGATCAGTGAAATTTGCAACAGAAAGATAAAAAAACTCTCCGGTCATTGGAAACATCTGAACACAGAGCAAGAGGGTATAAGAGCTTCTACGTCAAGGGCAAGGGAAATTTTAAAAGATAGGTCTAAAGTATCCACTGATGCTCCCTGGGGGTGAAGATGGATAACATTTTAATCTGAGACAGAACAACAAGAGGGTAAGTAAAATCCCCGGCAAAGTGTGCAATACGGAGTATAAGTAGGTTCATTAAGAATGATGGTTCCATCCCACCTTTGAGAATTATAAAACAAAATTGAATTTGTAACAATACGTAGAATTCCTGTTGTTCGGGCTTTTCTTAGAAGTTAACATTTTCTTGGAAATATTTAATAATGATCAGTAACTGGAGAAATGGAGAGCTAGCAGACTATTCAGAAAGAGTGAAAAATGACAGAGGGCGCAGTCCCTTCGTTCGAGCTACAGTTGACGACATAACCGATAACAAAACATACATGAACTCAACTCTTCAAACCAACAACCATATGGAGTTATGTCCTATAAAAATCTTTCGAAGGATTATAACAATAAATCATATTTATCGAAATGCCAGCGAAGAAATGAATAAGTATTGGGCAGAGATGACAAAAAGTTACTCGGGCATCGGAAACATCTGAACAACTGCTTCGTCTATAGACGGAAATTGTAGAATTACTGAAAACAAATTTATTATTTAACTTCATGAGGTTGTTCTGTTTAACCTACAACTGTAATTATCTCGGGCAACGCCGGGTGTCTCTGCTAGTCTGAAATATAATTATGAACAGGTTTTAAAGTAAGCAATTAAAGACATTTTTACAAATACTGTCTAATTTTTTATTTTTATTTTTTTTTTTTTTACCATCATGCTGCCTATACAATCGCGTTGAAAATAGACTAAAGAATGGAATCGCAGCTCGACATAAACATGTAACTCATGTTCATCACTTGCCGTAAATATTAAAATTAGAGCAGGAATGTTGTACACAATATCCGATTTTTAGGTATCTTTAATTAACGATGCGACATTATAGGCAGTAATGCTAAAATTTAAGAGTGGATGAGAGAAATCGAAAGACCCGAGAGCTCAGAACGTAGCCACCGTGTGTGTAGAAATATACGGTGGCTATGCTCAGGGGCATATTGTAATGGCGGACGCATTCGAAACTTAAAGATGGCCGCGCCCGTGAAATCGAAAGTAAAAAGGTGGATATCACAAAACAAATACAGAGACAGGAGATGCTTGAACTAAATAACGAAACACCTCTTGTTTGACCACCAACCGGAGGAAATTCACTATAGAAAAACTCCTATTCCTTCTGTTAAGTGTGCCTGCAGCCCGAATGGAAATATTCCACTCACTTTGCAATTACGTGCAAAATACAGAGGATCAGAGAATCAAGAGTTACCATCGGGTGCTATTAGTGATTGATGTAACTCGTTCTAATTTTTATGGGAACTCTATAATAGTGAAATAGTTTATTAGGGGCTTATTGCGTATTGTGTCCTCTTGGATTTTTTTTTAATATTATTATATACTTATGCTTGAATTTAAGTCAATAATATTTTACTTCGACTTCTTCCTTCTTATGTTTGATGATGCAAGTTTTTCCCGGCACCTAGCAGTGCTGTTAATTCTTGCCGTCTAATTGTGTCTTCGTGTGTTTCCTACATTTAGTTATCTCATCGCTTCGATTCTACTGCTACGTGTTTTAGCAGTGCATCCCAAATTCTGTTCTATAGCAGCATATCTGGCTTTTGACATGCGTCTGCTACTTCGTCTCTATTATAATCCTCTAGTTTTTACATGATTGGCCTTCTGTATATGATTTTTGAAACCTAAAATGTGCTACGTCCACCTGTCGACGTTACCAGCTGCAGAAATTTCAAATTCATCGGCGTATATGAAGGATTTTTTATTAGTCTTTTGTTTAGGTGTGGTTCAGAGCATAAAATATTTGTGTTTCCCCAATCGGGATTGTGGTTGATGTTTTGTTGGCAAAGTCAATCAACCAAGTGCTACGTTGATTTTGATTCAACACGCTTTCACGATTTAAATTATCTGCTTTAATGTCAAGTTATTTTCCATTATTTGTAACGGTTTATTGTTTCTTGTGCTGACAAAGTGATCAGCCATATACTCTTGGTTTTATTGAATTACTCTGATTTTAATTCAAAATAAAATTATGATTCATTTGCATGTTTTTTACGGCATCCATTTATATACACGTGACAATAAATATACCGGTATATTCAATCACTAGGTAGCCACAATTGATGATGACTACCCGGTGGCCAAACTTTATACCTTTTATATGTAGTAAATGGTTATTTTGTGAAATAGTGGCGTCGCTTTCTTCCTATCTCTATGGCCGAACATATAAAAATTGGACACTGGGCAAACATTCTTGTAAAGGCACTTCAGTTGTTTGGGCAAAATGATCTCCGATATTAGTCCTGATCCTTACTGAACAGAACGTGGAAATGCACTTTTGAGAGTCTGATTTTCTATAACGAAATGAGATAAGATATTAATGCGTTCGCCCCACATCAGTGTGGATGATACATTAGCATAGAAATTGCAGTCCTCGTACAAAAATTTAAAAAAATACTACAGTGGCAACCCATATATTCATATCTGGCGAATTGCGCCATTTAACGCATGTTTCGTGCATCCCTTATCGCGTCCTCTATCCCAAAATCTGTTCTATAGCAGCATATCTGGCTTTTGACATGTGTCTGCTACTTCGTCTCCATTATAATCCTCTACATGATTGGCCTTCTGTATATGATTTTTGAAACCTAAAACATTGCTACTGTCCAATTCTGTTCGTAGCAGTTCTCAAAGATATCCTTCACTCGAAAAAGATGCACATGATTAAATATTCATTAGGCAATGAATGCCTTGAGACATCCTCTCTCGTCCATCGCCTTCTTTTAATTATTTCATTGAACAACCCCACCCCTTCACACCAAACCAAAATGATTACCTTATTACTTCTACTTTTAAATTGCTATTTTACGTGCATTAAAATATTCTCTCATTCATTATTTCTTTTTCCTTTCACTTATGTCCTCTTTGAGATGTGTTGAAATTCCAATTCCACTCTGATCAGAATCTGACTTGTGATCTGTTTGAAACCCGTGGCGTCATCTTTTGAGAAAATGATAATTTTTTTGAATTTTGTATTGCTAAATTTTCGCTCATGAAATATCTTGGATAAAGAAATAAACATTAAATGAAATAAACATGATTTTAATGTAAAATATTTGAACTGATATTTAAATGTCGATCCTGCGATAATAGATCAGCTCGCATATTACCTCTAGGATACGTGTCAACGAGCCATTAGATGGATGAAGTTTAAAAACACAAACCTGAAATATTTACAAATATCGGTACTTCTGAAATGCAGAAAACACGAAAAATATAACTAGAGAAATAAGATGAAAATGTTCTGCTCTTATTTCATCGAATGTGAAAGTAATGGACATTCATGATATGCTTAAGATAACTTTTTAAATGTTTCTTGCAAATTATTTATTTTCCAGAAAAATGCTCATCACATTATATTCATTTCTATTTTTTGGTTATAACGTTGTGCAATCAACAATTTGGTTGAATTCGTATTCCATGTTTTATAGACCTTTTTCAGCGGAAGTTGTGCTCGCGCGGTCGCGTGACTTGGCCGCCATTACGAGATGTTGATTTGAGCGATTTGAGCACTCAGCTTGCCTCAGCTTGAGCACGAAGCGTTTGGATTAAGCTTTTGTTCTGGATCAAAAATGACTGATTTAATCGCAGATAAGATAAAAACTCATTTAAAATACAAAAATGTTAAATGTTTGCTCATTTAAACAGTTAGATTATTATTTACATAAATTTCAAGATGCAGACATATATATTTCAGTAAACTTACAGTTTTCGTATAACTTTATTGCACATGTTTTACACAAAATATATATAGACTATAGATTATATATTTCCTTTAATACGAGGATTGAGACATAAGTTATGGCAACTATTTTTATGAGAATTCGAGAGTGGGTGGAAAATGTGAAATATACAGATGAAATATACAGATTCGTTTATGTCTTCACTCTCCGCACATCGCGCGATGACTGATCATGCGACCAAGGTAAATGAAATTTTTATCAATTTAACTATCAATTCTTAGCCATTTACTGTGACTAGATAGAAAAGGGGGTATACATCAGTTCGTTAGAGGGGTCTGAGCCCCCCAGTTATTATTAAAAAATAAAGTCACTTACCTTCGTCGCTTGATCAGTCATCGTGTGATGTGCGGATAGTGAAGATTAACCATTAAAGATAGTGAAGATTAAAACTTAACGAAATGTTAACGCATTAGCAGCATATACTTACTGTATAAATTCTTATGTAAATTCCTAGTTATCCGTCGCTAAAAGGTTGGTTATCCGGACCAGTACACTGAAAGCTGACATCTTAAGCCCAAGTCTTGTTCAACTCTGGTTACATACATCCTGCACTGCGGTTGAGTAAGAATTGATTTGTGGAAACATAATATAAAAAAGTTTGTTAATTGCATTCATCCATTTCAGCTTTTCTGCATCATTTTTGGGAAACAAATATAAAGAAAAAGGCACCAAGCAAGAGCAGTCTTCATATTGTAAAGGCGCATGAGCAACACAAACTTGTTTCTTCCGTTGTCGCAATCGAAAATAGCTATTTGAGCAACCTACCACGGCAAAGCATGAGCCCTGCTTGTTTAGCTTTTTAAAAACACTAGAAATAGAAAAGGGGTTGCCTGCGAGTGCCGAAATCGTTTTTGTCCCATACACTCTCTAGCCTGAAACTCTAAAAGTCAACATCTCATAATGGCGGACGGAAGTAGCACTGCTCTGCCATCTAGCGGCGAAATGCGCGTCTGAAAAAGGTGTATATATTTAAGCTCCTAGGGCGATTCTTTCAACAGTTCGTTGGAGAAAACCATTGCATCTCTAAACTTAAATGAAAGATCTTAGTCTGTAGATTTGTCAAAGTTAGTTTTTGTGTCCATAATTAATATTAATTAGCGGTAATATACAATTAAAAATTGCTTTAAGCGCAAAGTAATGATATGATAAAAACTGTTTGCAAAAATTGGCTTGCGCGGGCGTGGTAGAAGGGTGTTCCTTTAACTAGCTTGGAAGCATGCAACGTTCTCCGCTTTTAAACTGCTCTATTATTCTATATGTTGCTCTGACGATTTTTTTATTTATTTATTTTTAATTAAAAGGATGGAGATTAATGATAAGATGGACAGTTGTTTACCGTCAAATTTTGGATGATGCGGCTTCTATCTAGTATATATAAAATCGGTTGCCTGTTCAAGTGTATGTGTGGCTGCTAGCGTTATAACTGGATAAAATTCAATAATGATTAATAATTATAATTCAACAATTAGTATTATCGAGAGAATGATTATTTTTGATGAATGAATGCGCCCTTTCACGGATACACATGCGGTTGAACCATATGTTCTGTATGGTGGAGGATAGCTTCCTCTTCATGTGGAACATCTTAGAGATGAGCGGAGTCATATCGGTAGAAGGGTGGATCATACTATTGCCCACTATGCAAACCACCTCGAAGATTCCGGACACGCTTTAAAGAGACAAGAAGAGGTTATGTCTGTCTTGCATATCTGTAATAAACCAGAAAAAACTGCTACCCTCAAAGCTATCGAAATATTCAAGGCCAAGAAGTACTCCCCCTACTTACTTCTCAATTATCAAACAGATTTTAACGTGTACGCAATACTTCTTATCTGATCTATTAAGATTTCTGTCGTTTCCTTTTATTGTTTAAGTTTTCTTTTGCATTTTGTTATTTCTTGCCTGTTTAATTTATTTTATTTTCTGTAAATCCTCTTGTCCTCAGACAACCAGATAAGTTCTCCTTTCGGTCTGCGTAAACACGCACCGTCCATTGTATATTTTCCTTTTGTATAATTCAAAAATTAACGTTCACTCTCATATTATTCTATTGGCTATTATATTTCAAAAATCTGTGTTTATTCCTTTTTTTCTATTGGCCATTATATCCTCTTTAATTCTTTTTTATCCTATTGGTTCATGTATTTGCATAATTTGTACCACTGTTCTGTATATAAAAGCTTGCATGCCTCTTGCTGTATATCCCCGTGTTGTAAAGGCCGGTGTCCCTCAAGGTTCTGTCCTCAGGCCCCGGCTATTTAATTATTTTGTGCATGATTTCCTGAACCCTAAAATTGTAATCTATATTACTATGCTAACGATACTGCCATTATGACATGGGCACACAAGCCGGCTCACGTTATCACTCGTCTACAGCACGCCTTGAAGATGTTCGAAGACTGGTTTAACTGCTGGAAGCTGAACCTTAATGTCGGAAAGTGCAAGGCTATGTACTTCAATAGAAAGTTCAAGCGTCCCCCAGAATCTCTTGTTCTATTCAATATGAAACTGGACTGGGTAGACAACTACAAATATCTTGGCGTTGTCATCGACTCAAGACTCTCGTGGAATCGTCACATGACCTACGCTCTGAACAAAGCGAAGAGGGCTAAGTACAGTCTCATAGCTCTCCTGGGCCGCAACACCGCCCTCAGCATCGACAACAAGCTACTTCTTTACAAGTCGATTATTTGGACCTTACTTCTCTATGGCATGCCTGCGTGGGCGACTATCTGTAGAAGCAGATGGAGTGAGCTACAGTCATTCCAGAATGTTAGCCTAAGGACCATTGCCCAGCCGGACAGAAGGACTGTGAAAAACCAATCCATTTACTCAGATCTAGATATGGTCCACATCGGAGAGTTTTTACAGGACCTCCTTTTGATTATGGTGCAGAAGATGAAGATTCATGACATTGACCTAGTGACCGGAATACTGAAGAACTCAATAGATATGAAGTGGCATATGAAGTATCGAAAACCAAGGCACATTCTTGACATCAACTTTGAAGACATCAGCAACGTCTCTTTCCCGGACTACTGGAAGATATGAAAACCTTTTTTCACCGTGCATTTTATTTTCGTTTGTATTTTGTTTCTGATAATCGTCAATCTTATTTTCTTTTTTGTATAATATGGAAGACCGCTTGGGTTGGTTAGGCTTCTTGACTACCTCAGTGTATTTCATTTGGAATTTATTCTGGTTCGATGAGCTTGTGAAAGCGCTGCTTTCGTCCCATCTGAAGAAATGTACACTTCACTGTTCGATTGTTTTGCTGTATATATCCTTGCCAAAGCCGGGAATAAATGGCAAAACTAGTTGGAACTCCTGATATCCCTCTGTTATACTGTAAGGCCACCACCTGTTTAATCCTTCTTTATATATATAGATAGATAGATATAACAACAAACGGAACAACCTCTCCAGGAAAAACCGGAGGGAAAAGCCCTGTGTTGCCCCCAACACAGCTGAAGCCCAAAACTGGGTTACTAGATAACATATAAAATACAAAAAAACTAAGCTAAGATAAAAGCAAAAAGGAGCAAAATAATAATAATAATAATAATAATAATAATAATAATAATAATAATATTAATATTAATCTAGGTAGCTTTGAACCTTGTAAGCTATGTTCCGATTCTCATTGCGCAAGTGTTCAAGGGTTGAAAGCAGGAGGGCTGAAACTGAATAAACAGAATAAACACAAAAGAAACAATAGTAATTTAACACAATTTGTTTATTAATAGCTGGTCTTAGTAATTATTATTCTCTAAAGCAATAAAAAACAAGCAATACACAATATTTCAACAGTTAACGAACGTTACCCCTCTTAGAAAAAAAAGTGTTAGATCGCCCTTTTTTAGAGAAAAAAGTCTTAGATCAAATATGCATACAAAATAAACAATGCAGTTTGTGACAAATTCAGTCAGTACTTAGTTGGGCCACTTTTTGCCTTAATTACGGCCATAATTCTTTTCGGCAATGAAGAAATCAATTCTTGGCACTAATCAAAACTAATGTCATGCCAACTAGATTTAAGTATAGCATTAAGTTCATCTTTGTTAGTGGGTTTTTGTTGTTTACCAAGACTTTCAACTTCCACCAAACAGTCTCAATGGGGTTTAGGTCCGGACTGTTGGCTGGCCATGACATTGTAGGGATGTTTTTCTGTTGCAAATGGGACTTAACCTTCTTGGCTCGATGTGACGATGCATTGTCGTCCTGGAATGTAAAGTCGTTGCTATCTCCAAATTGATCTTCAATGGGGAAGTTGCATGAAAATTTTAAATTATTGTTTTCTATAGTATTCGTTATTAATATCAAGGAATAGTAATTCGTTTGTGAAAAAAATGTATAGTTATAGTTGACACCACAAGAAAACGGTACGTCATAGCCTGTGAGTAATATGATGTCACTTGCCTGCTCCCCACTATCAACGACAACGGTTAAAGCCTTGAGATGGAGCTCACGTACACATAAAATCATTGCGTTTGATGGAAAGTGACGTCAGATATAGTTTTCGTTGAGAGGCGTGGTTTCACGTTTTTACGCTAATTTTAATAGATTTCTTTAATATTTCTAATAAATTTAACAACGATTTCGTATTCAGTATAACACAATCTGTATGAAACGGTGCTTTAATTTGTTAAAAAAATTCCATACAACTTCCCCATTGTGGATATTAAGAAGGAGTCGATGATGTACATGTAAACATCTGCATTTACTGTTGTCTTGCAATGCACATTTCACCAAGCCCGCCCCAAACCATACAACCCCACACCATCCGTGATTGAGGGAATTTGCTTTTCGATAACAAACACTGCTCTTTAAATTTTTCATCCACTCTTCGCCACACATATTATCCAAAATCATCTCCGCCTCCCACGACAATACGCAAATACGAGATTCATCCGAAAATATTATTTTCTTCCACTCATCCAATGTCCACTTCTGTGATCTCTTCTTTGCAACGTGGTGAGCAGTGGCTTCACTTGGCCTTCCTGTAGTTGTATCCCATTTCGTGTAGACGATTGCGCACTGTTCTGTTGCAGACATCAACATGGTGTTTTTTCCAGGCATTGTTTATTTGGTTGGAAGTTTGGTGTTGATTTTGTTTAAAAATCATTCGCAAAGGTGGGTCCTGTTTCTTGGTGGTTTTCCTTGGACGTCCACTTCGCGGGCAGGTTTCCACATTTCCAGACAACTGATATTTTTTAACGTATAGGAAACTACACATTGCGAACATCCTAGCTGGTTAGCAATTGTTCTTTGCGACAAACCTTATTATATCACTTGATAATTTGCAGCTTAAATTTCTCAGAATAGTATCGTGTAGGAGCCATATTCGCTGATAATTTTGGAACAATTGATTGACACTTATTTTTATCTTGTGTTATACAAATCTACAGTTTTATTCCGATCTTGATGAAATTTTCCATACTTGACCTTCAAAGCATGAGGAAGGTCACTGTCTACCTTAAATTTCGAAAAAATAATAACTATCGATAATAAATCGATATTCATGATGATGACAGTGCATATTAATAAGAGGATCGCAAGACCAACAATGCAACGCAAAGTTTGTGCAACAATAAGTATCAACAATGGTATCAACACGCAATGCACCAACACTTTGTAGGGATTAACAATATATAGCTCATGACCAACAATTCAAGGCAATGTTTATGCATAATAGATAAGGTTCAATTTGTAAAAATGCATAGAATTCAGGCTTTTCTTAGAATTGAGAGTTCTTAGTACTTAACAATTTCTAGAAAATCTTTAAAAATGATCAGTAACTGAAGATAATGAAAAGTTAGCAGACTATTAAGAAAGAGTGGAAAGATGACAGAGGAAGCAGCTCCGTGCAATATTGAGCAAATGGTAAGCATGTCAATAGAAGAATCGGCGACCGCTAGAGTACACAAAGTGATGAATGGCCAAGTTTGCTTCATGATATCGAGAGCAGAGTCGGATTGCAACAACATCAAGTGTACATCTAAAGTAAGATTACATGACTAAGAGATTATTTATGTCACGTATTCTTAGAGTAATGCGCAGTGGAAGATTGGTGAAAGATGTAAGAAGACACAGAGCATAGACTTATGGCAGTAATAATGTAAATTTATTAAATAAACTTAAAATATACATTAATGAGGGCGGCGATCTTGCTTACGCGCAAGAAACACAGAAGGCTTGCGCCTTGCCCTCACGGGTATTCGTCCGAGCGAATCCCGTTCACAAAGAATTAGCATAAGCCAAGAGAGGTGAAATTCACTAAGGTACAAGTTGATATGGGGGGTAACACTTGAGCTTCTGCCTCTACATTCGGCAAGACTTAAATGAAGCCAAGAACCCCCTCTGTGGGAACAGACCCCAGATTCACATGGGAAACCAATGAGAACAACACATGTAAGCAATCGGACTCACTCCCCCTATCCAGGGAAACGGTATGAGTGAGGTCCCTTGATTACCAAGACGCACCACGCGCCTAAGGAGGATCTCTCTCTCTTATGCTAGAAGAGAACAGAGAGGTTTCTCGCGGCGTTAAAAACCAAGTGTCCATACACTAAGTCCGCGATGAGACTTCTCTGCGATGGCCTCCGGCACCTAGCCGGTGGTAACTGTAACCAGAAAAAAAATAAGCATCTTAGATTAACAGGCCAGTAATCGGAGCATAACGCTAACTAAGCTCGCCGCCATTCGAGTGCAGACAGTTAAGCTTGGACTGCACGAGACGAAGGGAAAAAAAACAAAGCATAAACGATGCTCCTTGAAAGCAGAGCTAAATAATTTAAATAGAAGGGGAATCCCTGAATTGCTTTCTTTTCCCGCCAAAAAAAAAATAACTAAACTTTCCCACGACCAACGTGCGCCGCGCCTTACGCCAAATTATCTACACTCGAGCGGGCATACCATATGGCGACGGGAGAGCAGTTTTAACCATTGGTCAAGCTGTAAGAAACTGTACAGAAAAATGACACCCACCTGGTGCCAAAAGGCCTCCCAAGCCTTCCTCCCAAAAGGCCTCCTCGGTCCAGGGCGTGATCCAAACGCTTGAGCCAGCGGGAATCAGTTCACGATCCAGATGTGGGATTTCTTTCCAATCCTCGTCTCCCAAACCAGCAGCGACGACGAGGACTCGAGTTACTCTAATGAGGGACGGAGCTTCGGCGAACGACGAGACGAAAACAGGCACCTCCTCGGCACACACCGAAATGGCAAAACAAATCTCCTGGGCTGAATCCGCGACGTTCAGTTCCAACGGCTCCGACGAGCCGACGTTCGAAAAGTTACTTGAGGCTAGGACGGGATGAGAACGTAAAAGCAAAAAGTTTATTCTCACGCACTGGCTCCTCGCACTCCCAGCATAACTCTCCGCACTATTGTCGCTGTCCGAATTCGGGCTGGAGACATTTTGAAAAGCTAGTAGAGACGGCTGTCGCTTTTCATTCTCCCACGTTGCTTTGGTAGCCTGCTCGCTCCACAAATTCCGAACGGAGCCGCCTTTTTCTGACCGTACAGCTTGGTGCCAAAAACTCTCTCCTCGATTTGGAAAATCCCGCTAGAGACCCTCCTTCTCACGCACTTTTCTGCGCCGTTTCCTCTTCCTCTTTTTACGACGCTCCTGCTTCGCGCTCGCGTGTGAAATCGAGCTCGATCTCCGCTTTTTGGCCATAGATGGCGGCACTTCAAAGCCAAACATACTCCCCGATTGATTCGAGCGATCGGGAGTTTTGGCCTCAAAATTTGTCACCAAACTTGGTGACAATTTAGGCTAGCAGTGGCATATTTGGTAAGGTCCATCCATTGTGAGCATTTAAAAATAATTTTTTTCGAATCTTCATTATGAATTTTTACTGTATTAATTCTAAGCGTTTTTATGTGTTCATTTTTACTGTAGATTAATATTCAAATATTGCAAAATTTAATCAAAAAAACAAAGAGTCCGAGCCACGCTGGAGTTATCATGTAGCTTATTTGGTAGCATAGCAGATCCAAACATTTCATAAAAATACATTTTGAATATATTCTGTGTGAATTTGAATATTTTGGAAACCGAGATGCTGATAGTGCGATGATTGAAGGTTCGTTTCCAAGAATTATTAATAACGAGCATAAAATGATGATGCAGTGCCAGGACATAAATAAGGCAGCGTATATTGAGGAGGCAAAAGAGTCACACGTGTCTCGCTTGAGCTCCCTATCAAACGTCCAGACGACTGGCAAGTATTTATGTGTCTGGAAAGGAAAGAGAGAGAACGAGTATTGGTCAGAGAAACTCTGCAGCTAAAACAGAAAAGGCTCTCCCGGCATTGGAAACATCTGAACAACGGGAGTTTCGAATAGAGCAAGAGGGTATACGAGCTTCTACGTCAAGGGCAAGAAAAAGTTGGGTGCAAAGTATCCGTGATGTTCCCCGGTGGTGAAGATAGACATTGTTTTAATCTGAGGGAAGTCGAGAAGCGTTTAAATATGGTCCCGGTATATCACCTAGAATTCCTGTTTTTCGGATTTTTCGTAGAATGGATAGTCCCTTCGCTCTGTGTTCTATTGATTGAGTCATTATTTTACCATTTGGAGTTATAATTTAACTTTCTGAGATTGTTCTGTTTACCTACATGTGTAATTATCCCGGGAAAAGCCGGGTCCTCTGCTAGTATTGTCATATAATTTCTACATTTTATGAGGTAGAAGGTTGAAATTCGGAATATAGCTTACTATGAGGATGTACCTTCATTATTTAGTTTGGTTTTGATTGGTAGATAGGGGTCGGAATTACGGGGGTGGGAGTCAGAACAGACAAAAGATCTATGTGCTATTTAGGTACGTAAAGGAATGAAATAGAGATTCCTCCAGGCAAGATCTATATTACTATAAACTTTAGGCCCAATTGTTCCAGTGGGGTCGGAGTTACGGGGGTGGCAGTCACTTGGTCATTGGAACTATGGCAACATATGGCATGTGATATTCCATTCCATCGGAAATGATGATAAAGGAAAGAAGATACGAGCTTTTTTACATTTTCTACACATATGTTCGAGAAAATCAATTTTTTGATTAAAAACTTGAGGGGAGGAAAGGTAAAAAGTGCATATAAAGTGGTAAAAATAAATAATCGCAGGGTCTGCTATTTGCCTTACCCTACTGGGGGGGGGGGGGGTAATTTCATGTTAATAAATGTATAAATTACAAAGCAGTATTTCTGCTTCACTGCTAAAGCTCCTCCTTGGAATGTTTACAAGATTTTATTATTAAGTTAAGCTCTATTCTTCTCTACTTAATAATATTGGCAACCGCTACATGGCTGCCGATTGGGGATGTAAAATGCATGACATAAGCAATCGAACATCGATGTCAGGTTTCTATGTTTAAAAACCTCGATACATTGACACAATCCATCGATGATTCTTGATTAATGATAAACAGTATGAACTAAAAGTAAAATTAATTCAAACTTCTTACATGTATCTAGTGTTTTTTAACATCGAAACTTGACATAAGCCATGCACCTCATATCTCCCATCGGCAGCCATATTCCGTGATGTGGCGGTTGCCAATAAAATATGAGCAATTGAGCAATCGTGCGTTGAGAAAGCGATCGTCACGTGCGCGTGCTCACTTCAACAACACTTAAAAGATAAACAGAAAGTAACAGTATATTCATTCTTGACGAATCGATTGTTATATGACAGTGTCATGCTATCATCTTTGTATTCTTTAGGTCACTCTTTTAGCACGTGAATTCGACTTGAAGGGGCCCACGAAAAATTCTGAAAAGTTGATACAGCCGAGCAAAGACTTTGATGATCATATTTCTGAAAACATAATTTAAAAAAGTTAATCCGCTTTCAAGTTAATCCGTTTTCAAACGACAGACAGTCGGATAAACGTACAGACCAAGCGTGGATTCTAATAAAATCTTATAAACATTCCAAGGAGGAGCTTTAGCAGTTAAGCTGAAATACATTTATACATTTATTAAAAAAATTAATCCCCCTCCCCCCGAGTAGGCTAAGGCAAGTAGCAGATCCTGAAGTCATCTATTTTTACCCCTTTACCTAAACGTTTTACCTGTCCCCAAGTTTTTTAATCAAAAATTAATTTTTTTTGAACTTAATATGTAGAAAATGTAAAAAAGCTCGTATTGTCTTTCCTTGTTCATCATTTCCAAACGTATGATATATCACAAGCAATATGTTGGCAAAGTTCTAAAGACCACGTAACTACCACCCCCGCAAATCCGACCCCAATGGAACACCTGGGCCTAAGCTTCATAGTATTGTAGATCTTGCCTAGAGGAATCTGGATACTGATTTTCACGCCTTTAAGTACCGAAATAGCACATATATATGTTGTCCTCTCTGAACCCACCCCCGTAATTCCGACCCCAGTGTACCAATCAAAACCAAACTACATAGTGCAGATGGACATGCCCATAGAAAGTTACATTCCGAATTTCAACCTTCTACCTAAAAAAATGCGGAAATTATGAAGGGGTACACAGTTAAGACATTATAAAACCAATAAGTAGCTTCATTCTTTCGCTACTGCATAATATAGATTATGAGCACTTGAGCAATCGTCCGGTGACAAAGCGATTTTACGGGCGCGCGCCGATGTAAGTAATGCTTAAAAGATGAACAGAAAGTAACAATGTATTCCTTCTTGATAAATCGATTGTTAATGACAGGCTATTATCTTGTTATTCTTTACACTCACTGTTTTAGCACGTGAATTTGACCCCCTAAAGGTCCACGAAAAATTCTGAAAAGTTGATACGGCCGAGCTAAGGCTTTGATAGTCATATTTCTGAAAACAGAATTCGAAAAAGTTAATCCGTTTTCAAGTTATCGTGCAAACGGCGGACGGCCGGACGGATAAACGTACAGACCAAGGGCTAAACATTCTTATAAATAGCTTTTATGCTAAAGCTCCTAATAATGATCATAAGCAAAACTTAATTTTTACTAACAACATTGTTAGAAAAATGGAAAACAAAGCCTCTGTGTGGCCAACATATTTAAAGCTAAAGATAATAGACTAGAACTTGAACTAGTCATAATAAGATTAATGAGACTGTAAAAGAAAAACAAATCTCATAAGCATAGTCTAAAGTAAAATAGGCAATGTTCATAGAGCATTCACAAAAAAAATTGGCTTGAACCAATGAATAAAGTTGCTTGAGATAAAATAATTTGAATCAAGAGCAAAAAAAAAATTAATATAGAATGTTGGACTACTATCCCTACCACTGCATAATAAAAGCAAATAAAGGGGCAAAAATTAATAAATAAAGACCCCCCTTGAAAAAGAAAAATTGATACGGCCGAGCTAAGACTTTGATAGTCATATTTCTGAAAACAGAATTTGAAAAAGGTAATCCGTTTTCAAGTTATCGTGCAAACGGCGGACGGCCGGATAAACGTACAGACCAAGGGGGCATTCTTATAAGTAGCTTTTATGCTAAAGCTCCTAATAAATAGCTTTTTGCAAAAGCTCCTAATAAAAGGCTAGCTATAAATTCTGTTGACAAAACAATTTAATTACAACCTTCATCAAATCAGGCATGTCCGCGTAAATTGGAAAATACGAGAACGTCTCCAAATGCAGAATAAGTTCTTAAAAGAGCGAAAAAATTTCTCGAGCGACTTAATGAATAAAAATTTTAAAATTACGTATAAAAAAAGTGTCAACAAAATCAAATGAGAGATTCGCCAGAAACTGTGGGCCAATAACGACACCAAGAAAACAGGGAAACCAAGATTCCACACAAAGGTTTTACTCTCACGAATGCGAATTTCTGACGGCCAAGATGCCCTCGTCGGAGTGATATAATGACCAGAAGCCCGTTCTGATGTAGAAGCAATCGACAATCGAACAGTGAAGTGTACATTTTTTCAGATGGGACGAAAGCAGCGCTTTCACAAAGCTCATCGAACCAGAATAAATTCCAAACGAAATATACTGACGTAGTCAAAAAGCCTGATCAACCCAAACGGTCTTCCATATTATACAAAAACGAAAATAAGATTGACGATTGTCAGAAACAAAACAAAAACGAAATAAAAAAACAGGAGAAAGAAGATTATCACATCTTCCCGTAGTCCGGGAAAGAGATGTCGCTGATGTCTTCAAAGTTGATGTCAAAAATGTGCCTTGGTTTTCGATACTTCATATGCCACGTCATATCCATTGAGTTCTTCAGTACTCCAATCACTAGGTCATTATCTCGAATCTTCATCTTCTGCACCATATTCAAAAGGAGATCCTGTATAAATTTTCCGATGTGGACCATGTCTAAATCCGAGTGGATGGATTGGTATTTCACAGTCCTTCTGTCAAGCTGGGCAATGGTTCTCAGGGTAACATTCTGTAATGACTGTAGCTCACTCCATCTGCTTCTACAGATAGTCGCCCACCCACGCATGCCATAGAGGAGTATGGTTCGAATAATCGACTTGTACAGAAGTAACTTATTGTTGCGGCCCAGGAGAGCTATGAGACTGTACTTAGCCCTCTTCGCTTTGTTCAGAGCGTAGGTCACGTGACGACGATTCCAAGAGTCTTGAGTCGATGATAACGCCAAGGTACTTGTAGTTGTCTACTCAGTCCAGTTTTTTATTGAATAGAACAAGAGAATCTGGGGGACGCTTGAACTTTCTGTTGAAGTACATGGCCTTGCACTTTCCGACATTAAGGTTCAGGTTCCAGCAGTTAAACCAGTCTTCGAACATCTTCAAGGCGTGCTGCAGACGAGTGATAACGTGAGACGGCTTATGTGCTCATGTCATAATGACAGTATCGTCAGCATAGAAATATAGATTACAATTTTTAGGGTTCGGGAAATCATGCATAAAATAATTAAATAGCACGGGCCCAAGGACAGAACCTTGAGGGGCACCGGCCTTTACAACACGGGGCGTGGATAGATTTTCACCAACTTTAGCTTGGCAGGACCTGTCGGTGAGAAAGTCAGGACCATCAAAATCAAATCGGAAGGAAACCCATCTCTAATCATCTTATAGACAAGGCCCCCGTGCCACACTTAGTCAAAAGCTGTACTGACATCGAGGAATACCAGTCCGCAGTACCTGGACAGGTTTAAGGGGGTGCTCAGGTCTTCTACGAGCCTCCATATCTGCATCTGACAAGAGTGGGGGCACGAAAACCAAACTGATCTTTCCGAAGATCATCATTGGCGAGACAGTGGTCTTGGAATCTGACGAGGATCGTTTTCTCCAAAACTTTAGACATTGAGGGGAGCAGACTAATAGGTCGGTAGCTCGAGGGAATTGCTGGATTTTGTCCCTGCTTAGGGATACTCAAAACAATAGATTGTTTCCAAGATGCAGGGACGTAGGGAGATATCCAGCAGTCGCTAATGATATTGGTGAGAAAGTCAATAAAGTCCTTTGGGAGATGAATAAGTCCTTATTGCTCACCTTGTCTCTTCCTGAAGCCTTCTTCTTTTTCAGTTTACTTATGATGGTGGCGATCTCTCCGGCCTCGATGTTGTTCTTCGTTAAATGCTGCGGGACTTCATCAAAGTTGACAAGACCATCTGACACACGCTGAGACATGATTTGATTCTCGGGATTGTTGTTGATAGGAGTAATAAATTGCACTTCAAGTGAATCTGCAATTACTTGGGCCTTGTCCTGAT
>JAHWFO010102603.1:237947-249916 GCA_023313115.1 Rhysida immarginata
TTTTACCATCCGCCACTAGCAAAGGCTCTTTAGCCGACTTCAACGTGGTTAATTTGGACGAAGCCATCATGTATAAATGTATAGAACCAGGGGGGGGGAGGAGAGTAACCTAGCAGCTAGGTGTGTGCTAAAGAAGCCGTCCTAAGAAGGACGCACCTAGCTTTAAGAAAAAAAAAATGAACAAGTCAGGTTTGCGAGGAAATTAATCCCAACGCCAGGGACCCAGTAGGATAATGGGCGTCTTGATGTACTGGTTTACGGGAATATTAATTCCAACGCCAGGGACCAGCACATAAGACGTAACAGAAGTTGAATAATGCCCTGAAAAGGGCGCACCGTAAAATGATAGTAATGAGATGATACCTGAAAAGAGAGTAGAGGTCATTCCTTGAAGAGCTAGTCCGTTTCGGTCCTGTGTCCTGTGAAAATCGGGTCAATATGTTGATGCATTCCCATCTACTCTCCAGAGTTGGCACCTTACGACATCTTTTTATTCCTCACAATCAAGAGGAAACTCAGGAGGTTCCATTTCGACAGTGACGATGATATACTTGCAGCGTATAACGACTACATTTTGGAGCTCACTGCTCGGGACTGGAAAAAATTAATGTCCGACTGATGCAGGAGGATGAAACTTCGTATAGAAGCCGGTGGAGAGTATTTCAAAAAGTGCTAAACGAATGGTCTTGGTAAAATGGTTCCTGGCTAAAAACCATTTAGAATACCCGTCGTATAATAACAGATAAAGGAAACATTTCCGATTTTATATTCCTCCCAACTTTTACATCGTTTTTAAAGTTTTCTCACTATCTCAGAAATACGTTATAGTTTATTTGCTAAAATAAAAACTTGAAGCCGATGAACATGTTCAACAGCCGATAAAAAACTGTGATCTTTCTCACCTGCATTTGGTGCTACTTTCAGGGCTGCTAGCTTAAGAACATTATATTGTTTTTCTTTTGTTTGGTTTTTAATAAGAACTCTTCGGAAGTTAAAGTTAACTGTCTATAGCATGCGTCATGGGTCAACTATTTTCATTTCTTAATATTTATTTTTCATTCTTTACATTAATTCTTAACATGAATAACATGAAAAATATGTAAATTTGGTCCTACAGCTAATCTCACTTATCCTTGTAGGCTGCGTATGATTAATTTTCAGCTGTGTTAACAGATAATGCCATCAATAAAATTTTATGCTATTATTGTTATGAGGCTACTCAAGATCATGTGGATTTTTTTGCTATGCATAGATTATAGTTTGTCATCCAATTAAGTTCCCATTCTAAAATATTCGTTTTACCTCTCAAAATTTATAGAAAAAAATTCATTAAGGCTGGATTCACACTACGACAGATTCCACGACGGCAAGGGATTACGGTCAAGGAAGCGCGAATATCGGGCAGAAAACAGGATACAATCCAACTCAAGATGGGGTCTATCCTGTTTTCCGCTCGATATTCGCGCTCCCTTGACCGCAAGTCCTTTCCGTCGATTCTTCCGTCGCGGTGTATCCAGCCTAAGTTTAACACCAATTAAGCGCAATTTTATAAATATCAAACCTTCTGGTCAAGTTCCTGCAATTCGTAGTGATCGATTTGAAATAAGTTTCACGATAGCGGATTTTATTGCCACGTCCAAGAGTCGCAGAAGAAGCTGCTTCCGAAGATTAAGGACCATCCTACTCCATTGGTTGCAAATATTCTGGATCACCGGCTCACCTTTAGAAGTCATCGGAGGCCTCGTCACATCCTGGACGTCAACTTCGACGACATCCAAACGGCCATCTTTCCAACCTACTGGATCACCTAGCTCTTTTGTGTCCTATCGTCAATCAACAGTCAACTCCATCGTCCTCGTGGGAAAGGACTCCTATTTATCCTCTGGATGACTTAACCAGGTTCATCTAGCTTCTTTCCTAATTCAGCGTACTTCCCTTGGCTATTACTTGGATGAGTATGGCAGTGGAAGCATGGCTTCCGGACCGCTGGTTTTTTGTTTTTTTCCCTGCGCTGTTCGATTGTCGATAAACCTTGAGACATACTGAAGATGGCTACTTGGTAGCCGAAATGTATACATATATGATACATATTAAACTTCTTTTGTGGACAAGTAGAGTTTCCTTCCTCTCTTTCTATGAATGATTGGTTGGTTTATTAGAATTCTTGGTGGGGTCATCGTCCAGACGTGTGAATCCATTTTCTTCTATGAAATTTAAAAGTTTCCTGTTGTAGTCTTCGTCGTAAATCACCACTGTGGCCTTTCCCTTATCTGCGCTGACGATAATCGCCCGATTCTCCTCTAATTTACTTCTAATTCTTTTGGCCGTCTTATATGTCGCTAAATGGTTGAGGACAAACTACCCAATTGAAAACAGGTATGTCGTACGAGATTCCTATCTGACACCAAGGAGTTGCAAGGTCTATCTTTGAAAGAATATGAGAGAATGGTTTCTCTAGATGCTGTAAATCTGTACACTAATGTACCGTTTGGAGAAACCATAAACCTCATCGACGATACCTTGAAGAAGATTGATACCGCGCATTACATTCGCAATGACCTAAACAGCATACTCAGGACACTATACGACCAGAACTACTTTACATTTGAGGGTGATTACTTTTCCATACCAGATGGAGTGCCATGGGCTCGGCAGCTAGCTCCGTAATTTCGGAGATTTTCGTGCAAAGCGTTGAGGAGGCCTATTGTCGGCAAGATGATAGATGATGGGATAATCCGAATGTATCGGCGTTATGTGGATGATGCGCTAATTATCTACGACACAAGCAAATGCTCGTCTGAAGGGCTTTTAAACCGATTCAATCTACTACACCCTAAGCTGCGTTTTATGATACTATGGAAGAAGAGGAAAACGGAGGAATGAATTTTTTGGATTTCCGTATTTCCCGAAAGCAGACGACGAAGGGTTTGACGTTTAGTATCCACAGAAAGGAAACAACTACCGCCAATATAACACCATACGATTCGACGCACCTGTTAAAACACAAGACCGCCGCCTGAAGTCATGGAGGGCTTTGACTTACCCGATTAATGACAACGCTTGCCGCTCCGAGATGGCCACGATTTTCGAACTGGCTAGAGTGAACCGATTCCCCAGAAGGGAGACCAAACGAAGGGTAATTTGTGTGGAGCAGGATCAACGCACCAAGTCCGTGGACTACGCCACGTTCACTTATTAGTTTGGTTTGGTTTGTTTGGTATTAACGTCCTTTTCAACTGCCATGGTCATTTCAGGACGGCGTTATAGGGGCCGCAAATTTTGCCTCGCAAGGGTTCTTTAACGTGCAGCCGGCAAACGACTACACGGGACCAACGGCTTTACTTCCCTTCCGAAGGAAGTGCGTGATCTGAGGATTTTCCCCCTGAAAAAATCCTCGTCGTCCTCGGCCGGGGTCGAACCCGCGTTCTCGGGCATCAGAGGCGATCACGCAACCCCTGAGCCATCGAGGCCGATCGTTCACTTATTATGGGGATGGCATACATAGAATATCTAACAAAAAAAAAAACTTGGTAAGAGCTCCCGACATGTTTAAGTTCTTCTGAAAACGAACTATTCATATTCACAACTGCGTTTCAAACATAACTGTGCATGATCAACTGCTGATTGTCGATCATTAGAATCATTAGTCGATAATCACTTTAAAGTCTGGCCAGGTTCGTCTTGAATCCGGCCAAGCAGAGACATGATAATGACGTGTACCAAGGGGTCGGCGTATACACTCTACGATGCCCAGACTGTGAAACTATCTACATCAGATCCACGGTCCCGGTCCTTCTACGAGAGGTACCGGGAACAGGAGACGTGGGTCAACCGAGATGGTAAATCGGCCTTCACCGACCACCTTATCGCAGCTAAACACCGATAACAACGTTCGGACCATATCCCCCTCCTCAACAATCAAACATCCTTCGAGAAGGACGACCTAATAGATTTTATCATTGGATTGGAAGACCGGAAAAGCTCTACATTAGGTCGGCGTTTTAGATGAGCTTTCTATCAGGTACATCAGAACTGGGGATATACACTACTGTTTATAAAAATCGCAACACCCTGATGGAATAGCCCAATCTGCATTAAATTTGGAGCATTTGCATATCATGGGTCAGAAAAGAAACCATTAGATTTTCAGGTCAATACAATGCGTTTTATTGTCACATTAGTATCGGGTGAAACCACCGTGGGATGCAATTACAGCCTCTAAACGTCGTGGCATTGAGTCAAACAAGCTCTGAATAAGGGCCTGGGGAATGTCCTGCCATGCTCTGTCTACACGGGTATACAGTTCATCCACAGTTGCTGCTGCAGGAGTCTGACGAGCCAATCGATGAGCAACCCTGTCCCACACATGTTCGATTGGGGATATGTCTGGTGAACGAGCAGGCCAGGGGAACAAGGGCGTCTGATGTGCTTGGAAAAAGGCGAGGGCATTTCTGGCCACATGCGGTCGGGCATTGTCCTGTTGGAATACAGCGCCTGGAAGGTTCTGCAGGAAGGGGATGACCTCGGGTTGCACAACTTCCCTGATGTACCGGTCACTGTTCAGATTGTCATGGATTCTGATCAGACGGGAACGGCCATGGTAACTGATTGCACCCCACACCATCACCCCTGGCGTTTGTCCTGAATGACGCTGCAGGATGCATTCTGGAAGGTCGCGCTCGCCACGATGTCTTCTGACTCGTATCCTGCCGTCATGGTGCTGCAAGTTAAACCTTGACTCATCCGAAAACACAACTTGTTGCCATTCAGCTTGCCACTGTTGGTGTTGATGGGCCCATTGCAACCTGAGGCGCCGGTGGTTTTGAGTCAAAGGAATCCGCAACAATGGTACTCGTGCCATCAATCCTCTGGAAATCAAACGGCGTCGTACAGTGCTAGCAGACATTGTCCTGCCTACTGTAGCACCCCACTGTTGTGCTAACACTGTGGAAGTGGCTGTACGATCTGCTACACACATGCGATAGAGGTGTCTGTCATCTCGCGGTGTCGTCGTGCTGGGTCTTCCTGAGCCTGGTCTTCGGTGTGCCCTGTTCTCTTCGCTCCACTGCCTCCATGCACGCATAATTGTCGTTGCATTACGTCCTACACGAGCAGCAATGTCACGATACGACCATCCCGCTTCACGCAGACCAATTATGCGTCCTCTTTCAAAGTCTGTCAGCTGTTGATATGGTACCCTTCGTCGTCGTCGAGGCATGGTGTTCTTTCAAGCAATTACTCTGAAAATCTAATCATTTATACTCTGACCCATTGTATGCAAATATTGCAAATTGCATATGGATTAGACCATTCCATCAGGGTGTTGCGATATTTATAAACAGTAGTGTAAAAAAATAAAAAAAACATGAAAAAGCAATTTTTTTAGATTCAGAATCCACGCAAGAAAAAAACCCCCACCGTGAAACCCATAATTCTTGTTAATGCGACTCTTAATCCTGAGCTGGTAATAAAATGCATGATTAATTACTAAACACCAATGTACGAGGGGAGTTCAATAAGTAATGCAACACATTTTTTTCTGAAAAAGGGGGTTATTTTATTTAGCATTCAAATACACCATGTTAGTCCCCAATCTTTTAGCTACACAACACTATTTTTCAACGTAATCTCCATTCAATGCAGCGACTTTACGCCACCTTGAAGTGAGGGCTTGTATACCTGCACGGTACCATTCCACTGGTTGATGTCGGAGCCAACGTCGTGCTGCATCAATAACTGCTTCATCATCCGCGTAGTGCGTCCCACGGATTGCGTTCTTCATTGGGCCAAACAGATGAAAATCCGTCGATCTGCTCGAATGAGAGTGTTCGCATGTTCCGACATTGCAGGAGTCAGAGCTGTGCACGGCCGGCCAGCTCGCGGGAGATCAGACAGTTTTGCTTGACCTGGCGGCGATGATGACACACGCTTTGCCCAACGACTCACCGTGCTTTTGTCCACTACCAGATCACCGTAGACATTCTGCAAGCGCCTATGAATATCTGAGATGCCCTGGTTTTCCGCGAAAAGAAACTCAATCACTGCCCGTTGTTTGGAACGCACCTCCATTGTAGACGCCACTTTAACAGCTCACTATAGCGCTGTCACAAATCGGACGTCAATGAAACTTTACGAGACGAAGCGGAAATGTTTGAAAATGTTCCACAAGAAATGTCCAGTTTTTTCAACCAAAATTGGCCGAGAAAAAAAATGTGTTGCATTACTTATTGAACTCCCCTCGTATTTAATGATTTTATGGATGATAATACTCAGGATGTTATGATGACTTCAAGCCATCAAGACTGTCTTAATAAGCAGCTTAAGCTCTTAAACGGAATCCAAGTCAACACTTAATGTTCGAGAGCACACTTTCGAAACTATTGAAAAAAAAACAGTGCCATAAATTGTTTTATTTATTTTGCCACAAGCAATAATATGTTTTGCATTCATAACTGTTTCTAACTCCACTAAGCAGTTTTTTTTGCTACCAACGTACTGAAAAATATCACACAGTGTAATATTCAAAGTACGTTCATGGAAAACGAATTGTGAGATGGATCCTACTTTCGCCGCCATTTTTCAAAAATAGCAGCGCCCTCTATATTCACTGAAAGTAGCGAATAGCAGAATTCTGTAGTTTCGCCACAGATGAAAGAGACATCTGTCATCTGTGGTTTCGCTGCACGGGCAGCGCGATTTCTCTTATAACGGCGGCGGGCCGGATGTCTCTGTGATAAAGCTCCTAATCTAGAGCTTTACTCTGTGCACGTATTTACTTTCTGGGGCTGGCCGGATAATTTTGGATGGCGGGACGCACGCTTATAGAACATACATGGACTGGGCAACAGAGGGTGTAGCTAATAATACTGTAATAATTATAAACTGGAGATGCTCTCCAAGCATAGGTAATGATTTTTAGATTGAAAAATGGAAGCAAAAATTCTGCGACCTGGATTCGAACCAGCTGGATTTGAGACAGCTTAACTGTCCAGGTGTCTGCGATAGCCCAATTGGTAGAGGCGTCGGCCATGATAGTCGAGGTTCCTGGTTCGAATCCAGGTCGCAGAATTTTTCCTTCCTTTTTTCAATTGAGAGTGTAGCTATACAAGCAAGTGTGAACCAAGCATTAGTAGAGAGTTTAAAGTCTTATTGAAAGCTCCTTTTTTAAAGTCTTATTGAAAGCCTTCAAGCAATTGTAATGATTTAAAATATTGAGAAAAATTTGAATTAAAATTTATTTCTTTAATTCAAATTGTACATTTATTCAATTATTTTAAAAACCAATAAAAATTTATAAACATTACTAAAAATATAAATAAATAACTCAACTTTTGAGCATTAAGATATTTCTTTTAATGTCTGCCTATTGCATAAAAATATTTTTAGTTTTCCAAATGTCATCTTTTTGATAATACAAAAATTGACTAGTCTCTGCTGCTTGTTAATAATTTTTTTAGACAATCTTTAAAATAAAACAAAATATGATTATAAAAATAAAATATGATAATAACAAATAAAAATATACAAGAATGAAATAAAATAACCTAAAACCAAAATTAAACATTGACTTTAATTAAAATTATATAAATTATATACACATTTAATCATTTTAGTTTAATTAGAATATATTACGATCAGAAAATTTAGATTAAGTTTTGATAAATATCCGATTTTATTCTAGAGTATTTTGATTACAATTTAAGTTATAAGTATTTTTGAGTTTTGTTTGATCTTAAAGGTAGTTAAAAAGTGTTAAAGCGACTTGTGTGGTGTGATTCTTTTAAGTTCTTTGACCAACATCTGGCACCGATCAAATGTGACCGGATATTTGTTCCTGATGTCCCTTATTGGAACATACTGAAAACGCACTGAAAAATCTCTCAAGGATTTCACTACTTCTCGCTATCACTTTTGATCCTTATACTGAACTGAAAAGAAGCTAAACTGCGACCAACGCCAACTTTAGCCTAATTGCTCATCTACTAGGAAGAGTATAAACACAGAATGTAAGGCCAAACTGGCTGTGAGAATCTCTTTCATAAACCGAAACATAAGAGCAAAATATATTTATACGAAGGTGAGCTGTTTTAAGTTATTTTAACAAAGTGGCTTATATACGAGGTCTGTTCAAAAAATAACCGAACTTTTTTTTTTAAATTAATATACAGCTTGTTGGTTTTGTTTCCTGCAAAGTACACCCCTCCTCTATTCACACACTTGTTCCAGCGGTGTTCCCACTTTACCATGCAGTCCTTGAAAGTTTCTTTTAAAATATCCTTCAATGCCAGTGACGAATTTCTCTTAATGTCATCAATGGAGTCGAAATGGCGTCTTCTCAGCACTGAGGGAGTGGGGAGGCTGGGGGAGGGGTGTCATCTGATTTTTGGCAGAAAACTGGCGAATTAACAAGGCTGAGTGGGCAAGCGATTATCATGATGAAGTAACTATGAGTTGTCTTGCCACAACAGTGGTCTCTTTTTGCAAATTTTTTCGCGCAACCTTTTCAAAACGCCTTCGTAGTACAGACGGTTGACTGTTTGAGGCAAAAATTCAAAATGCACAACTCCGTTGAAATCGAAAAAAACGGTGAGCATCATCTTGGCAGAAACGGTGGTGGTTAGTACTCACATGTGAGTACGTGTTACGATGTTGAGTGCGTAATTCGGAAACTATTCGTTGGAATTCGTTCAAATTTTAACGGTATACACAGTTTTATGTACCCTAGTGTTTCTTCAACTTCATTGTCCTAGGTGTTATAGAAAGTGAGTTATTAACTTGTTAATATTAGTGGCGGCATTTTTATTTCTGTTCATATCTCAATTATCGATAAAATTCGGATCCCTGTTCATATGAACTTTTTTCCTTAGAAGCGCATATTCCATCATCATTTTTGACATGAAATTTAACAACACCCTGTATTTGCATAAAATTATATTTGAGTTTTAATTAATCAACGTTAAGCCTGTCTTCTTTTAGCACACGTATTAGGAAATAATTAATCTGTGTTCAATAAATCAGATAGAAATTATTTATGTAAATTAGTTTAACCCTCTATTTGTGCTCATATATACGACTTTCAAATTATAGGAATATTTATAGTCGGCTGATACAAGCTTATTGTATTTTTATTTTATTTGAAAATGTTTACGTTGCAATTCTGTTTTCATTTCCCACAACCGTTTTTTTTTCCCTTCTATCACTTCGTCCACTACTACATTAACGTAAGCCACTTCGTTCTTAAAACGTCCAACACGCTCTACATAACATAAACACGTGGTGATGACATAATTATAAAAGATTTCTTTCATTTGTTTGGTTTTATAAATTGATATGCCTGCAGAGATTTTAAATAAGCATAATCATACCATTCATACTGCAGAGGCTCTCTCTCATGTATCACCACGGTTCGAAGACTATTTTAATGCGGCAATGGGCGTTGCTAAAGCACTGAAGACTCATTATGATTACCTGACACTTGCAGAAGGTGCCATAGAAAAATCATTGGCAAATTTTTCGCTCGTTCTAAAGTCGACAACTGTTTGATAGTGGTATGACCATTGGCGTAAACTTCACCTGGTTCTAGAACAGGGGATATTTTTGAGCTACGTGAAGAGTGTAAGATTTTGTGAATAATATTTACTTCATGTATTACAAATCCATAATGTATATATTTTCAGGTTCTAAAAGAAAAGCCAATCGAGCTTTCATTTTAACTAATTAAAAAAATTATAACGGTGATTTTATAACAATTTATAGTTAATATTCTACGTAATATTTATCGTTAACAAAGTCTCTAAAACTTTAAAAAACAACAGACAAACGTATTTTTTATTTAAAAGAGTATCTAAAAAATTTAATAACAAACAGATATTAGTCAATTTTTGTACTATCGAAAAGATATTTGGAAAACTAAAAATATTTTTAAAGCAATAAGCGGACATTCAAGAAAGATGTTAATGTTCAAAAGTTGAGATATTTATTTATTTTTTTTTTAGTAATATTTACAAATTTTTATTGGTTTTTAAAATAATTGAATAAATGTATAATTTGTTTGAATTAAAAACGTAGTATTTTAAGCGTAAATTGTTTTATATTTAAAAATTATTTATATTCTTATTTAAATTTAAATACTTATATTTGAAACAATAATAAATATTTTAAATCATTACAATTGCTTGAAGGCTTTCAATAAGAACTTTAAACGAAGGAGCCTATTACTCTCTACTAATCCTTGGTTCACATTTGCCTGCATAGCTCCACCCTCTGTTGCCCAGTTTATGTATGTACTATAAACATGTTGGCGGGCCATACGTTGCCGACCCCAGATCTAAGTAGTTCATTACTTTTACCTGTGAAATTTAACAAAGCAAAAAATATGACTTCGTTTCATTTTTAATTTTTTTCTGTTAAGAAGATTAATTTATTTTCAGTTTTAGACATCATAGACGTAACTTTCGACGGTACTCTACATATTATATACACAGAAAAATAACATGGTAAAATGAAAAAAAATAAAGGCGTGTTCCTATTAAATTATTCCTTTTTTTCATGTCAAAGATTTGAAAAACATCCGTAGCAACCTACGGAGCAATTAGAAGCTTTGTGTAAGGAAATTTTTTCGCAACCACTTTTATTTCCAATTACTTCTTTTAATTATTACTTGTTTGAACCCAGAGACGAAAGTAAATTGGAATGAAAGGAAAAAATGCAATTAAAAAAAACTTTTAAAAAAATCTCACGACGGTATAATTTGAAACTGTTTATTATTATTCTCCCAAAAGAAGAATACTCTACTCCTATTACGTAGAACTGAAAGCGTTTTTTTTTTACCAGCCACCCATTACCTTAATTGAAAACGTGCGTCGTTAAGGGATGTAAAAAATATGAAAACTTTATTGAAGAAGGCCATTGATGCATCATTGAAAATATGCAAGAAACGCAAAAATTTTAGCAGTAAACGAACGTATAATATTTTGATGTTAAATTACAATTGAGGGGTTCAGCGCAACAGTGGTCTAAGCCACTTTTTTACAAAGTGGAGAAAAAGCAACTTAAAATTTTTCAATTGTGGTTTTTCTTAGAATTTGGAAAACGAAATTTTATTGATAGTGGTCTGTTATGTGATGTGTGATAAAGTTATATGCAATGGTATATAGTGTTTGGTGTAGAAGTTTGAGATATATTATAATTTTTCTTACTGATCTACAACATGGTATAGAGGTTAGACCCAATGTTGCACTGACACTTGTTTGACCTTAAGAAAGGAAAAAAACCCTTTGATTAAATTTTTTTTTTTTATGTAATGAGGCTTTCTAAAATCAAAAAATATTGTACAAGCTTTAGTGTGAATTTTATTTATTATTTATAATTACACATAATCAAGTATTGCAAAAATTCCATCAACAACCTGCGCAATATCTATATTATTTTCCTCAGAGCTATTTTCAGACAGCAGATTATTGTAATATGAATGATGAATGGGTGGTACATACTTCAAAAGGTCGATGATATCCTTAACTTTCTTAGGATTTATTGGCCTTGGTTTGGAATATTTTGGACTAAAAATAATATTTTGTAGATCAAGTGTATGTTTATCTCTTCTCTTTTTTCCTTTAACAAGATTTACAAAATGACCTGGCACTATATCATCAGAATAAGAATAAGTATTTCTATGGTTGTTGAATAGACACTTTTAAAATTGTGATGCGACTGAAAGCAATAGGATTTTTATCTTCAGCAAATTTTCGATTAGTTATTGTCAAAGGTTTAACAGATACAAAATCAGTCCAGGCCCGTAGCCAGGGGGGGTCGAGGGGGGTCAACGACCAACCCATTATGGAAAAAGGTCCGCCTCCCAAATATGAAAAAAGGTCCGATTCAGTGGAATTTTTGAAAAAAGGTCCGACTCAGTGGAATTTTTGAAAAAAGGTCCGACTCAGTGGAATCTTTGAAAAAAAGGTCCGGAATTT
>JAHWFO010102603.1:250016-270077 GCA_023313115.1 Rhysida immarginata
TACCTGTCAAAGTATTTTTTATAAGTTCTATCCATTCTGATGGTGTACAAATGTATTTTTGCATCCTTTTTTTTCTTTTCTATTAGTCCAAAGTCCCTATCACAACTTAGGTAACTATGACCTGAAATTAAGTATTTGTGTTCTACATTTTTAACATATTTTTTGTGAATTAATTGTAACCAAAAACAAACTAATGATATATTCTTATTTTGAGCAAAACAGTTATCAGAATACACAATTAATTTTTCAATATTTTGAAGATTGTTAGAAGTATATTTAACTAAATATGATATAATTTCATCAGCACCACGCCCAGCAAGAGTTTCAGGCCATACATACATACATATGCACATCATCTGAAGTGCAATCATGAACACAAAAATTGTATGTCCAAAGCTGTCTCTTATAAAAAACTTCACTTGTGTGTAGATGAGGAGTTGGCAGAGCTTGTTGTAAGTCAATCGCTATTACTTTTACAGAAGTGTATTCTTTAGAATAAGCTATATCAGTGTTTAGATTACCATATGCTTTCTTTGCTTTTAATTGATGCAAGTCTAACTGCTGTCTCAATATTACTGTTTTATTATCATCCTCTGAGGCTGAAATTTGAATGTGCAGTGAATCACAAACCTTACATGTATCAGTGGATGGCTTCAAAAAAGAAAGATTGAATTTGTTATTGAAAATTTCCGTGTAAATATACTCACTAACAACATCACTTGAATCATGTTCTTTATTTATCCAACTAACATAAAGTTTATACATCATGGATATATTTAGACCTTCAGGCAAATATTTTCTTTTTGGAGCTGAAGCTCTAGAATAATGACACTGGCGTAATGGAAAACTATTGATGTGTTTTATTATTAAATTTGATTGATGTTCACTAGTTTTATTGGGTCTGTTTGTATGCGTCTGATTTTGGCGTTCCTTCAGTCTGTTTCTTTCCAATTGCCCTCGAAAGTCTACCATTACTAATCCCAAGCAAGGATATGAATGCCTGTTTGCAAGCCCTTTTATCACAACCGTGAATCGAAATGTAATACTCACGTGTGTTGTCTCCTGCTTTCATTATCAGTAATTCCGTATCTTTTTTTCACATTGTTTACTTTTACACATCCACTAATATATGCATTTTGCAAACTAGAGTCACAAATATTCCAAAAATGTTTGAACACTGCATCAGGTTGTTCTTTACTCAACGATTCATAGCACTTTCGATCACATGTACAAGGTGAACCTTATTTGCGTTGGTCAACTTTCTTTCCTGTTCTCCCTACGTATTCTTCTCCTGCATTTCTTTTCCACTTTTTAATATTTCTAGCCCAGGAATTTATATTTCTTGTCCTTTTTCTGCGACGATTTTCCAAATTCTCTTTGTTTTCTTCGTTTTCAAGATTAGAGCAAGAACTATCACTACGAACGTCAGCAATCTTTATTGTTTATACACGTGACGCTGATGCTAACTTCCCATTGGCTGTTTACGGTTAGACCAATGTTGCACTCAAACAACAGTGAATTTCGTTTTAGAGAAAACAATTGTGGTTTCAAACCCAACTTTATAATGTTAATTGGTATCTTTTTACTTCATAGGATGATAGTTCCCATCAAAAGCAACATATAGCATCAGTATTTAAATTTTCGACTGGGAGAGGGTTAGACCACTGTTGCGCTGACCCCCTCAATTCGTCTTTACAGAAGCAATGAAATATTTCTTTGACTGTTAAAAGTGGCCCCACAATAATTATTCTTAAAATTAAAACGGACTGGAGTTTTAAAATTTAAAGAACCTCCAAAAATTTTTTCACTACATCCTGGTTATTTCGTCCAAACACTACTCACTGGAACAAATTTCAGCGGTACAATCTGTGATTTTACGTTTAGTGGTTTCTCATTAAAAAATGAATTGATCCCCAATTTTAAAAGCTGAGGGGAAAATATTATGGTTGAGCAGAATTATTCGGTGGCATTTCTTTCTACAGCTACTCATTAGAGAGGGTGAGTCAAAGTTTTTTTATCACTTTATTTTTTAATTCTTAACTTTACAATGAACACTGCGTAACATTTAAAGAGACCAGTATCCTTCTGCAAGTTCTTTAATCCTGCGGCGGTACCAGTTCTAGTGCTTTGAGAACATCTACAGGTTGTTGAGTCAATTTCATTATATTACAGACATCATACTTATTCTCATAATAAGGAATCACAAATTTTTCAGGAAGTACAAATCCTTAATAACACGAAGTAATTTTGAAACTTATACCATATTTCCGAATAGAAGATATGCAAATTAATTGAAACAAACAATGTTAAGCCTTGCGGGGATGCTTTTTGCTTTGTCGATGCAAGTAAGCGTCATCTCTAGGAGTTGTTTTCTTCTTAAAACCACGTTTAGGAGAAACCGAACCGGTTTCATGCTTCAACTTGATGCTACGGCTGACAATTGCTAAACTAACACCAACCACTGAAGCAATCTTTCGATATGTCTTAGCTGTGTGTTCATGCAGAGTTACGATCTTCGTTACGTTTCCTAGGTGTTACATCCATCTCGAACGGTGGTCGAATCACATCTGCAGGTTTATAAAATCTGATGAAATACTGTAGCTGCTTACATAATGATTGCATCAACCAATATACACTACGACGTTTGGACAGGATGCTAAAATCAGATGAAATACAGTTGCTGCTGACGTAAAGTTTGCATCAGCCAACATAAAAATGATCAAACCGACTTTTCATGTTTGTTTTAAGTACAGGATTACGAGTAATAAAGTGCGTCACATAAGTATAGAACTACCCATATTTTTCCTTGTCTGCAAGAAACAAAATAAAATTAAAACATTGTCACTGTATCAGATTCTCACAACTATTATTTATTGTCTCCAAAGAAAATAATGAAAAACAAACAACAACAAGAATAAGAATTTATAAAAATAGAAATTAAGCTGCCCCATAAGTATAGGAGCATCACTTAATGCCATTTTTCGAGCAGAAAAATTAACAAAGCAATAATTAATCAGTCAATAGATGACACTGGTGATTACCTAATAGGGTTGCCTCCACAAAAACTTTCAAGTGGCTGTAAACAACCAACTTAAACACAATGCCTCTTAACACCACCTTGTCAGACTATGAAAGGGGTCAAATTAATGTTTTGAAAGCTTCTGGAGTGAATGCACGAGGTATAGGAAAGGCTATAAGTCGGTCACATAAAACTGTACTTAATTATTTAAAAACTGGTGCTCAGTATGGCCAGAAAAAGAGACCTGGGAGACCTCAGAAGACGACTAATCGACAAAAAGGGCGATTATTAAAAAAATGAAAGAACCCACAACATCTTTGCGTGCGGTGGCCAATTCTGAAGATGTTCCAGTATCAAAATCAACTGTGCAACTGATTGTGAAGCAGGCATCATCTCTTGTGTACACGAAAAGAAAACAGTAACCTGCACTCCAACTGCACCACAAGCAGAAACGGTTGGCCTTTGCCCAGTCAGTGACGTTCTGGACAGAAGATTGGAAGAGGGGGGGGGGATTCAATTTAGATGGGCCAGACGGCTGGCAATATTACTGGCATGACATCAGGAGGTCAGAAGAAATGTATTTCATATGGCAACAGGGAGGAGGATCACTTATGGTCTGGATTGGCTTCGGATGGAATGGTAGAACCAATTTAGCTATTGTTAGCGGAAGAATGAAGACTTCAGATTATCAAGATCTTCTTGATATTCATCTTTTACCGTTTGGGGAGAAGATTGGAAGGACCTGATGGGTTTTCTAGCAAGATAATGCCCCAGTTCACCGTGCAAACAGCACATATGAGTGGTTTTTAGCAAATTGGGTGCAAATTATGGACTGGCCTGCCCTATCTCCAGATATAAATCCAGTGGAAAATGTATGGGGCGCTTTAGCCAGATCTGTTTACGCACGTGGTAAACAGTACCGCAATATAGAAGAATTAAAGTATGCTGTGTTGAATGCCTGGGAAGAAATTAATTCAGATTATCTGCAAAACCTGGTCACAATTATGCCCTACTGAATTTTCAAAAATATTGAAAAAAGGGATGATTTATTGGGCATTAAGTGATGCTGGTCGTATACTTATGGGACAGCTTAATTTCTATTTTTATAAATTCTCATTCTTGTTGTTGTTTGTTTTTCATTATTTTCTCTGGAAACAATAAATAATAGTTGTGAGAGTCTGATACAGTGACAATGTTTTAATTATTTTATTTTGTTTCTTGCAGACAAGCGAAAATATGGGTGGTCCTATACTTATGTGACGCACCTTATAGAAAACACGCTTTGTTTCAACTAATTTGCAAAGGGTGTATTATTAATGCTACTATTTTCCCAACCATTGATATACCCGTAGCTATTATTTAAAATGCCAAGTACATTGGTGTTTAGTAATTAAGCATGCATTTTATTACCAGCTCAGAATTAAGAGTCGCATTAACAAGAATTATTGGTTTCACGGTGGGTTTTTTATTCCTTGCGTGAATTCTGAATCTCATAAAGATTGCTTTCTTCATGTTTTTTATTTTTTATATTTTTTGATTCTTTTTGGCAACCTTGTTCAGGCCTCCTGCTCCTCTGCAATTATAGCCGTATGTCCATTTTTAAGCCAAATTTTGTCTCATATTATTGAATCCTCTCATTTTTCACGATTCTAAACAATATTTTAAATCTCGGTTTGTTTGTTTTTTCACCTTTTAAGAATTGAAATTTCAGTTTCCTAATTGATTTTGTCGACACGAAGAAAACAGGGAAACCACGATTCCACACAAAGGATTTATTCTCACGAATGCGCATTTCAACGGCCAAGCCGCCCTCGTCAGCGTGATATAATGACTAGAAGAAGAGAATCGGGCTATTAACGAATTTAAATATTTTCCAATTGTATGGCATAGATATGTAGACGATATTCTCGCGATATTCAATACCAATGAACAAAATATCGATACTGTCAGCAAATTTAAGGGCGATAGCGACAGAAGAAAATAGCGATCACCATCCGCCCACCTCCGCTGCGAGATGTGGGAGCGCCGATCGCTCATTGGCAAAGAAATCTGAAAATAGATCAATGAGGGACAAGAATGAGCGACGTGGGAAACACGAAGTTTCATGACGGAGGAAGAAAGAAAAAAGGGAGAAGGAAAATGGTGGCGAATGGAGGCGGAAGCAAGCACGTAGCAGAAAAAATTATGAAAGAAAAAAGAATATTGCAGAGGGGGAACTGAATGCCGAGAAGAAAGGGGCGAAGGCCGTCAGCCGACACGACGACGGAGACGCTTTAGCGAGGCCAGCGAGCTTCCACAACGACACGAACTGTGGCGACATCAGGAAAATAAGTTCCAATCGAAAGTGTCTAACGTATGGAAGCCAGCCGAAACGCAGAGGACGTCTGATACTCGAAAGCAGCCAGAAGCCACGACGGGACATCCTCCCACTTCTACTACACCGCAAGAAGGGCCAACATTCCTGTAAAGGAAACCGACACCGGAACCGACGAGGGACGTACTGCAGAGCAGTTTTTCCCGGATAATAAAGCAGATAACGGGGGCGTCTACGTTATCACGTGATACGCGGCCGCTTCGTTCCTGGCTATCCAGGAAACAAATAGCATGTAAGAGAACTTTTTATCACACTCCAGTAGTAGCATATAAGTTAGACATTAAGTAGGGTAAGCTACCAACCATCTTCGCCCCTAATTTAATGCAGACTTATGCTTTACCGTTTTCTCTTGCTTTAGTGCCCATTGCTCTTACTACGTTACTGCCTTCAAACGACATCCCAAATTGTGAATTACCAGTTCGAATCCTACCCTTGGATGTTACCAGAGACAAATGAAGAAAGAGACTGGCAGTGACCTCCCCTCTAGTGGTGCCTTCGCGCCGCCATTATGGGATTGGCAAGAAACGCTGATCGCCGGAGGCAATGCATGTGAATCAATCGTAAAAAATTATTTTTTATTATATCTACTTAGAATATCTGGATGAATTTATTTTGGGACCACCAGAAGAACTTGCTCTATTAAACAAAAAATAATCATCCAAATCGGCCCATCCGATAAAAAATATTTTGCTGATAAATAAAGTTATTCTTAAACATAAATGTAAAAAAAAAGTTTAAATGGAAAAGGAGGAGGAATTATATTAAACAACTAACTTAGGAAAATTCTCCTTTATAAATTACTAGCTGATTACCCGCGGCTTCGCCCGCTATAATTGAAAGAAACAAAAACGTGCTATTAAATAGTAGCAATAATTATTTAATTATTTATTCAAAATTTAAAATTATAAGCAACAGGCTGAGTACCCAGTAACAGCTTACAGCTGATTAATTACATAATTTAATACGATTACATACAAAACTTCACAAAAATCAGCAAAATTGTTTTAAGAAAATTAACAGATTATATAATATTAGAATATATTAAATCCAACATTGTTCAAATATTGTAATTGGCACCATAAGTTAATATTAATTCTAATTAAGTTACTTACAAAAAATTAATAAATGTTAGTTATGCATAAAAGACCATTATTTTGACAAGGAATATGTTACTCGAATGCCTTTGGGTACACTGTTTTTTGTCAGGCCATTAGGATCATAAAGAGATTGCTCTTGTCCTTTGTTAATCGTCATTGCGAAAACAAATCCTTTGTTAATCATGTCTTTGTTAACCTAGATAATTGTTGTTTAGGTGATAATGGGCATAAAATTAGTGACAGTCTATACCATTGTATAATTTGGGGGAATCCAAATTTCTCAATATTATTACTGGCCCTACTTTCACATTGAACTTAAGGTGCTGGCTTTCCAAGTGGGTTCCAATGAATTTAAAAATTCTGTGGGTTAGTTTTCAGCTTGCTCCTGGTCCGAAATAGTGTCAATAGATTTATTTGTAATGCAAGATCTTCAATGCACACGTAGGGGCTGATGACCAAACGTGGAAAGGCGTGATTGGGAGGAATGGTGACCCCGATTTAAATGCGAATGGGAGGTGCTTGTTGGATCTCTGTTGCAACAATGGACTTTCCATCACAAACACCTTCTTCCAGCACAGGGATGTCCATAAGTATACCTGGTACAGGGATGCAATGGACCAGAAGTCACTGATTGATTTTGTAATTGTTTCAGCTGACTTATTCCGATCAGTGTTGGATACTCGTGTGAGAAGAGGGGCAGAACTATCAACTGATCACCACCTTGTTGTCTGCACTTTGCGGTTCTCTGAATCCATGCCAACCAAGCGAAATACTAGGTTCAGACAAACTTGGCGCATCAAATGGGAGGCACTGGAGGATAGAGCTGTGAGGAAGACCTTTGCAGATAACATATCTTCAAGTTTCAAAGAACTTCCCAGTGATCGTGGTACTGTTGAAGAGGAGTGGCAGTTGTTTAAAACTGCTGTGATTACTTCGGCTGCATTGTGCTGTGGTCGTAAGCGGCTGAGTGTGGCGCAGGGCGGTGAGAAAAGGACTGCGTGGTGGAACGGTGAAGTCCAAGAAGCTGCCAAGGCAAAGAAGGAAGCCTATTTGCTATGGCTTGCAAATAAGTCAACTTCGAGCCGAGTGCGGTACACTGAGGCGCGAAAAGCAGCAGCAAAGACAGTATCAACAGCTAAAGCCAAGACCTGGGAGAAGTTCGGGGAGAAATTGGAGGCAGACTATGGTTCGGCAAACAAGGTGTTCTGGCAGACCGTGCGCCGCCTCCGTGGAAAGAAGTCTCTTTCATCACAAACTATTAAGAGTTCAGATGGGAGGCTTCTGAAAACGGAGGAGAGCGTATTGCATAGGTGGAAGGAATACTTTGCATCTCTTCTTAATCCGGTGACGACAACAACTGAGACATACGAGATGCACCTTGGAGCGGAGAATAGTCACGGTAGTATCACTGAAACAGAAGTCAGATGGGCAATTAAGTCCCTGAAGACTGGCAAAGCTGCAGGTGATGATGAAATCCGGTCCGAGATGTTAAAGGCCTTAAATCAGGATGGTATCCTGTGGCTGTCTCGAGTGTGTCAGGTTGCTTGGATATCTGGACAGGCCCCTAAGCAATGGCAGACAGGAATTGTGATCCCTATCTTCAAAAAGGGAGACCAGAGAGATTGCAACAACTATCGAGGCATCTCTTTGCTCAGCATTCCTGGGAAAGTGTACGCTAAGTGTCTGGAGAAGAGAAGTCGGGAAATAGTCGACTCCAAACTGTCAGGGGAGCAGTGTGGTTTCCGACCTGGCCGAAGCACGACGGATCACATCTTTGCTCTAAGGCAAATCTTTGAGAAATCCTGGGAGTATGCAAAAGAGGTCTACGCTTGCTTTGTGGACCTCGAAAAAGCATATGACAGAGTTCCTCGGGAGAAGCTCTGGCAAGTGTTGCAAGAGTATGGAGTGGATGGGCAATTACTGGTTGCTATCATGTCTCTGTACGAAAGCTCTGAGATGTGTGTCCGGATAAATGGCATTAAGTCAAGACCGTTCACCGTGGGTGTTGGACTCCGCCAAGGGTGCGTACTGTCGCCCATCTTGTTCATTATCTTTATGGACTGGATAGACAGGGGCAGCCGAGGCGATGAGCGTGTTTGTGTGGGCGACTGCCTGGTGGAGAGGTTGCTCTTTGCTGACGACCTTGTCCTCCTTGGGTCTTCTCGCACGAACCTTCAGCATGCACTAGACCGGCTTGCAGCCAAATGTGAAGAAGCTGGGATGAAGATCAGTGTGGCTAAAACCGAGGTTCTGGTCCTTTCAAGACAGCCTGCTCAGTGCGCTCTCCATGTTAGTGGAGCCTCATTGAGACAGGTGGAGAAATTCAAGTATCTCGGGATTGCATTCACGAGTGATGGACGGCAGGAGAAGGAATTGGATGCTCGGATCGGTGCAGCAAGCTGTGTCAGACGTGAACTGTGGCGATCCGTGGTAACGAAACGCGAGCTGAGTAACAAAGCTAAGCTCTCCGTCTTCAAATCCATCTTTGTCCCCATTCTCACCTATGGTCATGAGGCTTGGGTAATGACCGAAAGAGTGCGATCGCGGGTACAAGCGGCCGAAATGAGATTTCTGAGAGGTGTTGCAGGTGTTACCCTACTAGATAGAGTGTACAGCAATACAATAAGGGAATCTTTAGGTGTTGAGCCGCTACTTCTCCGCATTGAGAGGTCTCAGTTGCGCTGGTATGGCCACGTGATTCGGATGCCGCAAACTAGTCTTCCTAGGCAGTTGTTATTTTCCAAGCCGGTGGGTAAGAGACCAAGGGGTCGGCCTAGAACCAGGTGGCTAGACTACCTGGAGAATCTGGGTTCGAGTCGCTTGGATATTACCAGGGAGGACATGCGCCTGATGGCGGAAGATCGCGATCGCTGGAGATCCTCCATAGGGCTGCTGCCCCCGCGACCCTAACGGATAAGCGGGTTTGAAAAGTAAGTAAGTAAGTAAGCAAGATCTTGGCAACTCTTGAAAATGATGTCGTTTTTTATTTACATTCTCATTCTTTGGTGCAAGAATCGTACGTTCTCAAAGCCGTTGTCGGTCCTCAATTTTTGTGGCTATCTTCGGGAACACATTATGTATAATTATTTCTCGCACTGACGACAACAGTATACAGAAATCAGATGAGAGAGAAATTAAACCTGACGCAATTGTGGGAAATTTTTCGTCTCCAAAACTGAGTAGTTGTTTATAAATTTTATGATTGTGGTCATCAAGAATACGCACTCTCATATTAGTAATTAATTTTTTGTGTGGTCTGCACTGTGTTCATCTGCAGATGTTCATTGTGGAATAATTGGAAGAGTTTGGCGAAAATCTCCCGCGAGAAAAACGACACCCCTCTCATTTTTTTTCCAAGATCTCTTAGGTTTCTCATTGTTAGATCTATAAGAATTTGTTACGTTGTACAATTGTTAAAAGTTTGGACTGTAGCCAAAATCATGCAATAGAAGGGCTTAACCAATACAGCCTAGAGAGAAAGCCTGCTCACGGAAAAATCATACATTGTCACATCACCTACGGTAGGGACAATTTCGGGCTTAATATTCGTAGAAATATGATTAACAATACCCTACCGTGGGCGATGCAACACCTCCTAAAGAGAAGGCCTGCGGACAAAAGGTGTCCAAAGGTGTCCAAATTTAGAGCTTATTAATGGTAGAAATACGATTAACAATAGCTGCTTGATGATGATGTAACAATGTATACACCTTTTGTCTGCAGGCCTTCTCTCTAGGAGGTGTTGAGGCGTGACCACCGAGAGAGAAGGCCTCCGCAATGAAACTGAATACATTGTTGCATCACATAGATCGTGCATTGTTATTCGTATTTCTACCAATAATAAGCCCTGGATTTGCACTATCTTTGATGATGTAACAATGTGTTCAGTTTCATTGCGGAGGCCTTCTCTCTCGGTGGTCACGGTTGAGGTGATGTAACAATGTACGATGTTTTCGCGCTCATGCTTTGAGTAGAGGTGGTGTTGGATTTGCACCTCGGTCTATAGATATTCATGGTCATCGAGCTTCGGCCTTTTTCCATTGTTTCGAGAAGCTAAAGAAAACAGATCGCGCCAGGTGCCGCATAGATCAAATCAGGGCGGACCGTGATCTGCGATAGAGGTTTTTCTTTGAAACTGAAAATGAAAGTAAATATTCTGTCTGTCGATAGGGCGGCGCTGCAGGCGTTTTTGGGCCGAATGTACATGCAGCGCCACTTTTCAATAGAGTTCCCGCCCAATTGGGAGCTAGAAACTTTAGCTTCATTTTAACAATGGAGCTCGATGACCATGAATATCTATAGACCGTGATTTGAACCGTAGCCCACGAGAAAGACAGGCCTTGGCCAACATCTTCTAGACATAAGGCCTCGGCACGGAAGACTCTAACGTCAAACAGTAGGCAGCAAGACCTAAACAAGCAAAACAAGACTCTAAATCTCCGACTTATTTATGCCCTTTCAAGCCATTCTAATATTTCTGGCAAGGAATCCATGTTTTATGTCTGAGCCTTTCCTAGCTCTCTCTCCATTATACATTCCAAAAAAAATGTATAAAGTTTTTATGTGCTCTTCCAACACCTCCTAGAAAGAAAGCGTCACTACTAGAGCTACCGAGGCCAACGAGAGACAGGCCAGGGCACTCAAAAGTCACATGATCATCGGGGTCCGGCCAACAATTCATCCTTCATTGTCTCCATCTTGAATTTTAACAATCAGTGTTTTTTGTTTGTTAGAAACAATGAAGGATGGATTGTTGCCCGGACCCCGATGATCATGTGATTTTTGAGTGCCCTGGCCTGTCTCTCGTTGGCCTCGTAGAGCTACTATATTAGAGAGGTATAATATAGTAGCCATACTGACAACTGAAACGTCATACATTATTACATCATCATAAGTCGACCAAATTTAGGGTTATTATTGGTAAAAATGTATGAACTTTCAGTTGTGAGGCTTTCTCTCTAAGAGGTGTTGGCACTTCTCACCCTCGCACGATCCCACAACAATTGCTTCTCCAGGGTACGTATTTTCATCAACAACAGTATCTCTGGCAAAATCCCTTAATAATTATTTCTTATTTTCGTTAATGTCCATTTTTATTTAATTTGAATTATCAGTTAATCTTTCTTTTAATATATCAGCTCTTTATTATTACGTTATTCGCCGTATTTCTTTTTTCATTACTTTTTATTTTCCAGGTCCTGTTTTAATCTTCCTGAAGCCTGAACAAGAAAGGTTTACAGACGGGCGGGGTCTTCTCTAAATTAAATTTATTTTAAGTACAAAAAAAAAAAACAATTTATGGAACGCCAAAATATCTGGGCTATTTTTGGCGTTACGGTACCTAAATACCACCCCCTTAATTCCGACCCCAGTGCAACAATCAAAACCAAACTAAATAGTCGAGGTGGGCATGCCCATAGTAAGCAACATTCCAAATATCAACCTTCTACCTCAAAAAATGTAGAATTATGAAAGGGACGGACGGACATTGTAAAATCAATAAGTAGCTCCATTCTTCCGCTATTTAGTACTATGGATCTGAGGTCGGTAACATACGGCACGCCATCCGAAATTATCCGGCCCGCAGCCCCAGAAAGTAAATACAGACGCATCTGGCCAACAACCTCTAAACTCCGCTTAGAGTTTAGAGGGTGTTGATCCGGCCCGCCGCCAGTTATACGAGAAATTGCGCTGCGCGTGCCCGTGCAGCTAAACTACCATAGTATTAGAGGGGAACTGCCCCTCTAATACTATGAAACTACTCACTGGTGCTGTAAATAGCACAGCTTCGATGGTAACATCAGCGCCCTACTTTCGGCAGCGTGGGCGGAGAGATAACTGATTTTTCTGCTTAACTGTGCATGCGCACAAGAAAAATCACACAGAAAGGGAGACCACAGTCAAGAGAAACAATTGTTTTCTCTTGACTGTGGGGAGACCTCATGCCCACGATTGGCGATCGAGAATACGATACAACCAAGAAACACTTATCTGAAAAACAAAAAGATTAGTTAAATCAGTAGTTTTAATAAATAATAACTACATGCACATGTTTTATTGTTGAAACAATCATAAGATTAGTTCCATTCCAAGTGTATTTGTCGGTGAAGCCCCATTTGGTCGCCTCCCATTTGGACGCCATTTCAGCGCCATTTGGTCGCCTCCCATTTGGACGTTTGACCTGACCCATTTGATCGCCTCCCATTTGGACGTTTGACCTGACCCATTTGATCGCCTCCCATTTCGCCGCTTGCATCCTCTAAGACTTTCTATTAACTAACTGTATTTAAACAAAAACTAATAAAGCCAAAAATTATTAATTAATAATATTTAAAATAAAAATCATATATCAAAATATCATATTTATTCCTCATTTTCATTGAGAATAAATATGGTATTTTTAATATAAAAAATTCAAAAAGAATTCAATGTGGTTAATTTAATTTAAGAAGTAAATTAAAACCATTTCCAAGTTCTAGATTTGACCTAAGTGCAATTAGTTACTTTACTTCTAATAATAACTTATCTGTAGAAGAGAACTGTAGCGTTAGCTATGAAAACTGCTTCGTCTCACACCAGCAATGGCTTGCATGCAAGTCTGGCATTTTACCTTGAATCGCCACTGACTCCTCATAATAGTAATCCACTGCATGCATGGAAAATGATGCACGGAAATAATATTGCATTTAGAATGATGGCCCAGAGATTTTTAACGCCACCAGCAACATCTGTGACTGCAGAAAGACTTTTTTCAAAAGCAGGTTGCACCATTGGAAAAAAAAGGACCATGTTAAGTCCAAAGCATTTGGACAAATTGTTGGTTTTACAATCGATGCCTTTGAATGTCTTGCATAAATTTTGTTAAACCCAACTTTTACATTTGTCAAATTATCAGTAATAAAATGTCTGTTGTAGTCTAAGCTTTATCAATGTGATTTTATGCTATTTTATTGAGATAAAAAAATTAAAAGAACCATTGATGGTATTCCTGAACCCATCGAGAGTATTCCTGAACCCATCGATGGTATTCCTGTACCCATTGATGGTATTCCTGTACCCATCGATTGTGTTTCGATGATGGTTCATACCATCGATGGTGCCACCGATGGTGGTTTTTAAACCATCGCACACCTCTATTAATAAGGCATAAACATGTAATTTAGTAACACATGCAGAAAAATACATTTTATTACCGTGGCTCATCAAGGCCCTATGGGCTGAATAAAGAACAGGCGATCAAATGGGAGGCGACCAAATGGGAGGACGACTAAATGGGAGGCGACCAAATGGGAGGACGACTAAATGGGAGGCGACCAAATGGGAGGACGACTAAATGGGAGGCGTCCAAATGGGAGGCGTCCAAATGGGGCTTAACCTATTTGTCGTAATAGTCGAATAGCATTTGTAAGTAAGCTCACGTTGAAGGACTCTCTTTGTGTATACACATTTATCACATTTCTTCAAATGAAAACTTCTATTTCTGTTTTATTTCTGTATTCAAGAACTCAAATTTCGATTAGCATTATACAGGGTGTTGTTAAATTTCGTGTCAAAAATTATAGGTGTGATGGAATATGCGATTCTAAGCAAAAAAGTTCATATGAAAGTGAAGACTAGAAAAAGAAAGATCACTCTTCAAGAAACACAGTATAGAATCGGATAGAAATACACGTGCAAGATACTTGGTTTCAAAACTGATTGCAGAATAAATGAAGCCATTCACTGATGTGGAATTTGTGAAACAGTGTTTGACAACCGTAGTAGGCATTATATGTCCAGAGAAAAAGAATATGTTTGCAAACATCAGTTTCGCTGCAAACATGACAAAGAGAAAAAATGTCAGTGAATGTGACAAATAGCTTACAGGAGTAGTGCAAAAATTTTCAGTATTTCTCGTTAGCATTTGACGAGAGTAGAGACATGAAAGACACTGCTCAACTTGCCATATTTTTGCGTGAAGTTAATTCTAGTTTCTTCAATTGGTACCTATGAAGAGCATACCACAGGTGAAGCCTTGCTGGATCTGGTTCTCTCAAAACTAGTATCCGTAACAACCGATGGAGCGCCAGCGATGTTTGGGGAGAAGAGGTGTTGTGGCATTACTTCAAAGACACATTGAAAGTCTTGGATGTACACATAAAATAAAAAAGTGCACTGCTTAATCCAACAGAAAGCATTATGTGCCAAATCCTCAATTTTCAAAGATGTGTATGGACAAAGTAGTAAAAAGAGTTAATTTGATTTTATCTCGAGGATTGAACCATCGTCAGTTTCAACAACTGTTGGAAGCAAAAGCACAGTATGGGGATCTGCTATATTTCTGTGAAGTTCGCTGCCTCAGTCGAGGAGAAATGCTAGAAAGATTTTACTCACTGAAAGAAGAAATTACTGCATTCCTGGAAAGTAAAAATGTGAGTGCTTCACAATTTCGTGATCCATCAGGGTGTACCCGTTTAGCATTTCTGGTAGATTTAACTCACACTAAAATAACTTAAACATTCAGCTGCAAAGGAAAGATCTTCTGATACACGAGATGTCTGCATACATCAGCATTTCAAGCTAAATTACAACTGTGGGAATACCAGATCACACAATCTAATTTTGCTCATTTCCCAAAGCTTCAAGAGATGTTGAACCATTCGTAGGTGTCTTACAAGACCTAAGGAGGGAGTTTTCATTGCGTTTTGCCGATCTGCGTTCATACTCAGTTGAACTGAAGATATTCTCCACTCCATTCGATGTGGATGTGCATACTGTTCCAGAAGATCTTCAAATGAAACTAATTGAGCTGAAGTGCAATGAAACACTGAAATCTAGATTCCACGCAAATGATGCATCACTGTTAGACTTTTACAAGAAATACCTCCTTGATTCAGACAGTTACACTAATGTGATCAATCACGCCAAAAAGATCGCATCGATATGTGTTTGACAGCACATATGCATGCTGTTTTCCAAAATAAAACGTGTGAAAAGCAAACTAAGAACACTTGTGACAGACACACACACACACACATCTGAATGATGTTTTGAAACGGACTTCAACCACCTTGTCACCTGATGTTGATGTGCTCTCCTCAAATAAAAGCCACCAAATTTCCCATTAATCTTAATGTTAAAAATACACTGATTGGCAGAAAGTAATTCGACACCCATCCACACGGCAAAAAATGGACCTTTCCACTAACACACCTTTCACTACTGTATGGAAATGCAAAGACAGTCATCAGACAACACAATTGACTCTAACTGAAGCATCATGCCGCGACAGGCGGAACTGACAGAGTTCGAAAAAGGTGTCCTGGTTGGTATGACGCTCCAAGGCGCATCCATACGAAAGATTGCCAGCAGCCGGAACCACCCGAAATCAACAGTGGCGTATGGAAGTGGTGCTGAAGAAGTACAGGACCAATGGACATTGTACGAATGCACCAAGGCCTGGTCGTCTACCCGCAATGACCGACAGGAACCGTCGGGTGCTGCAGCGGGAGATACGGAAGAACCGACGTTCGACGATGACCACCATCGCCGGGGAATTCCAGAAGGCATCTGGATGTCACGTATCCACCAAGACCCTCCGAAAGGAGGCCAACATGCTGGGATATCACGGCAGAGCAGCAGCCCACAAGCCGCTAGTCACACAGGCGAACAAAACGAACAGACGGCAATGGGCACGCAAAGATTGGACCGTTGAAGACTGGAAACGTGTTCTCTGGAGCGATGAATCCCGCTTCACATTGTTTCGATCGGATGACAGAGTTTGGGTGTGGCGTTTACCTGGAGAACGGCTCCTTCCTTAGTGTATCATCCCAACAGTGAAGTTCGGCGGAAGAGGAATTATGGTGTGGGGCTGCTTTTCGTGGTATGGCGTAGGCCCGGTAGTGAAGGTGGAAGGCACCATGAGGGCTACGGACTACACTACCATCCTGGACAATTCAGTTCTCCCAACCCTTTGGCAAACCTACGGTCTAGAGCCATGCCTGTACCAAGACGACAATGCCAGGCCATATGTTGCAGCTCATACCCTGCAATGGTATGCCGATAATAATGTTGAACGCATGCAGTGGCCAGCCCAGAGCCCCGACCTGAATCCTATCGAACATCTGTGGGATGAAGTCGAGCGTTGGTTGAGGGGTAGTAGCCCACTCCCCAAAACACTACCTGAACTGTGGACGGCTGTGCGGGACATTTGGCGGGAGATTCCTGTGGGGGGTCGTACGTACTCTTGTGGAAAGTATGCCCCGGAGATTGGCCGCCGTGATTGCAGCCAGAGGGGGGCCGACAGGATATTAGCTGTTATCAATAAAAGCAAATAAACGCACTGTGCGAGGTGTCCAATTACTTTCTTCCAATCAGTGTATCAAGAACATTAAGAATAAATGTATAAATGAATATGTTCTTTTGATTCCAATGTTATTTTCCTCTTCGTACTTGAATAGCATTGCGTTAGATAGGCTTGCTATACAAATTTTATGACACATATAAATGTAGGATTTGGCCCACGAAACTGAATGGGTTGCCGACCCCTGCCTTAAACTTCTCGCCGACGAGTTCATCAATCCCGGACAGTCCTGCTCCGTAACGCAGGATGTCTGACAACCTGATAACAAATCGGTGCGTGATGGAGGAAGCCAGTGTTCGTCGACAGTCTCTTGCTCTGCTAAGCCTTGACCAGGAAAAGGCCTTCGGCAAAGTGCACCACACGTTCCTCCTGGAAATTTTTCGTTATCCTCGTCTTCGGGCTTCTGCTGCGTTAATCTCCGCACTGTATGCTTCGGCCACTTTATGTGTGGCGATCAATGTTTCCTCATCGTCGATCTTTGAACTCTTAAAAGGTGTCAGGCAAAGGTGTTCTCTATCCCCCCCCCCCTATATATGTTTTACTATGGATGGACCTCTCCAAGGATGCCACTGCTAGTCTAAATTATTTCTTACTCACGTAATCTTACTTTAGATGTACACATGATCTTGTTGCAATACCCACCCTTCTCTCGATGTCTTGAAGCAAAACTTGGCCATTCATTACTTTCTGTAGTCTAGCGGACGCCGATTCTTCTATTTACTTGCTTACCATTTGCTCAATACAGCACGGAGGTAAAGGAGTGCTTCCTCTGTCGTCTTTCCATTCTTTCTCAATAGTCTGCTAACTCTGCATTATCTCCAGTTACAGATCATTTTTAAAGATTTTCAAGAAAGTGTTAAGTATTAAGAACTCTCTTTTCTAAGAAAAGCGTGAATAACAGGAATTCTATGCATTGTTACACATGGAAACTTAATTATATTGCACAAACTTAGCCTTGCATTGTTGGTCAGGAGATATTTCTAATTAATATGCCTTGCCATAACCATGAATATCGATTTTTTATCAATAATTATTATTTTTTCGAAATCTGAGGTAGACAGTGACCTTCCTCATGCTTTGAAAGTCATGTATGCGAAATTTTATCAAGATCGGAATAAAATTGTAGATATGTATAACAAACAAACAAACAGACAAACAAACCAACATCCTTCTTTTTATATATAGAAAGACTAGAAGAGTTACCCGGCGTTGCCCGGGAAAATAACACTTGTGGGTAAAGAGAACAATCTCAAAAAATTAAATTATAACTCCCAATTGGTTAAATAATAACTCAATCAATACAACACAGAGCAAAGAGATTATGCATTCTACTAAAAATACGAAAAACGGGAAGTCTAGGTGATATACCGAGACTTTATCTAAACTCTTCTTGACTTGCTTCACCACTGCGGAGCATCATCAGATACTTTAGACTCAATTTTTTGTAGAAGCTCTTATACCCGCTTGCTCTTTTCGAAACTCCCGTTGTTCAGATGTTTCAAACGCCCGTAGAGCTTTTTTTGTTTTAGTTGCTGAGTTTCTCTGACCAATACTCGTTCTTTCTCTTTCCTTTCCAGACACATAATTTTTTAGCAATCGTCTGGACGTTTGATAGGGAGCTCAAGGGAGACACGCGTGACTCCTATGCCTAATCAATAGACACTGCCTTCTTAATGTTCTGTCACTGCATCTTCACTTTATGCTCATTATCAATAATTCTTGGAAACGAACGTTCAGTCATCTCATTGTCAGCATCTCAATATCCAAAATATACACTTTCCCACAGAATATAGTCAAAATGTATTTTTAGGAAATGTTTGGATCTGCTGTGCTATCAAATAAGCTAGGTGATAACCCCAGCGTGGCTCGGACTTTTATTATGGAATAAATTTTGAAATATCTTAAAAATAAACACATGGAAACGCTTAGAATTAATACAGAAAAATTCTTAATAAAATTTGAAAAAATTTTTTTTAAAGACTCACAATGGATGGACCTCTCCAAGCATGCCACTGCTAGTCTAAATAATTTCTTACTCACGTAATCTAACTTTAGATGTACACTTGATGTTGTTGCAATTCCCTTTCTTATCTCGATGTCTTGAATGAAGACTTGGCCATTCATCTCTATGTGTTATCTAGTAATCGCTGGTTCTTCTATTGACATGCTTACCGTTTGCTCAATACAGCACGGAGCTAAAGGAGTGCTTCCTCTGTCGTGTATCGTTTCTTTTACGAATGCAAGGCGTTATTGCGTCACGTGATGGCGGAATGATACAATTGTTCCCCTTTACAAGACGAAATCGAAGTATTGCAAGGGAGGGGGTAGCTTCAAAAAAATACCCCACCACACTACAATTATCATCTTCGACTTCAATAGTCTGCTAACTCTCCCTTATCTCCAGTTACTGATCATTTTTAAAGATTTTCAAGAAATTGTTCAGTACTAAGAACTCTCTTTTCTAAGAAAGGCCTGATCATTGCACAAACTTTGCATTTCATTGTAAAACTTTGCATTTCATTACCTACACTTGTAGGTAAAGCGAACAATCCTAAAAAATTAAATTATAACTCCCAATTGGTTAAAAAAAAACTGAATCAATACAACACAGAGCAAAGGGATTATCCATTTTACTAAAAATACCAGGAAGACTAGGTGATATACTGGGAATTTATCGAAACTCTTCTTCACTTACCTCACCACTGCGGAGCATCACCAGATATTTTAGACTCAATTTTTTGTTTCCCTTGACGTAGAAGCTCTTATACCCTCTTGCTCTTTTCGAAAATTCCCGTTGTTCAGATTTTTCAAACGCCCGTAGAGCTTTTTCTGTTTTAGTTGCTGAGTTTCTCTGACCAATACTCGTTCTTTCTCTTTCCTTTCCAGACACATAATGTTTTGCCAAACGTCTGGATGTTTGATAGGGAGGTCAAGGGAGACACGCCTGACTCCTATGCCTAATCAATAGACGCTGCCTTAATAATGTTCTGTCACTGCATCTTCACTTTATGCTCATTATCAATAATTTTTGGAAACGAACTTTAAGTCATCGCATTATCAGCATCTCAGCTTCCAAAATATACACTGCCCCACAGAATATAATCAAAATGTATTTTTAGGAAATGTTTGGATCTGCTGTGCTACGCGGATAAGATATAACCGCGGCGTGGCTCGGACTTTTTTTTTTTAAATAAATTTTGAAATATCTTAAAAATAAACACATGAAAAC